>OX442422.1:5352834-5800222 GCA_949361645.1 Spongilla lacustris
TACCTGTTTTCTGTGCACACAATTTTATCTGAGGTGAAGTGAAGCCTTGTTATTGGTGGGTGAATATCATTACCTGCCCTATCAGTACTAATTTAGGGTGGTAGTTGGTTTATATAGGCAAGCAAGGCATACAAGGTTTGAGTTGTACATCTAAAATGTACATGTACCCTCTTGCTGGAAACTAGTGCTTTATGTACATGGAGCAATAAGTACCATTTTAAATGTCATAAAAGTAACATGTGGAATATACAACTGCATGTAAATTGCACACGTAGGCACAGTCCATAAAGGCAACAATATTATGCATCACACCTTCCCAAGTGAAGTTAGCAGACCCCACACTGTCAGCAAAGTCACCAGCCTCCTCACTACCAGTGTAATCCACACATGAAGGGGAACCATTTGTAGAGTATGGGCATTATTATGGGGGCTCCATTGACGGCTGGCAGTGAACGGTTTGATAACACCACATGTGGAAGGGCTGGTGGCTCCACTGGTTGTGCAGCGCTTTTGACTGGACTTGCAGTGTGAGGTTACTAAGTTCAATTGCAGCTTGGGAGTTAATGGTTCCATTGACTTGCAATGAGGAAGGCTGGTAGTTGTACTGTGTGGTGATGGTTCCATTAGCCCCCTCTTTCAGTGAAGGACAGGTAGTGGGGGGGTGAGGGTGGGCGCTGTGGAGGCTGCTAAGGAATAAGTCCACTTGCTGTGAGGGCTAAACGTTCCACTGGTTCCATTGGTAGTGTTTGAAGGGGGCATGTGTGATTCCATTGGTACATGTGTATACGTGCACATGTCGCCTGAAATTGCTGCATGGGGCTACTGACTCAATTTACAGTGTGAGGGCTGCCTTCTCCACTGGCATTAAGTGGGGGCCACATTGACACTCTGGTTGTGTGACAGCTGGTGCTCCCTTGCTGGCAGTGTGGGGGTCAGGTTTTGCAGTATTGAGTTCACTTGCAGTATGGGGGTTAATGGTTGGTTCCAAAGGTAGTGTGTGATTGCAGTGAGGCGGAGTGGTAGTTCTATGGCCCCCATTGGCTCATGGACAGCTGACGCAACTTGCAGTGAAGGACACGTAGTGAGCAGAGGGGGGCTAAGGGGGGGGGGGCGGGAGGAGGGGCGAGGGCTGGCACCAGTGTGTGGTGGGCCTGTTAAGTCCACTTGCATTGAGGTTCAACTTGTAGTGACAGCATGTGTTCTTGGTACATGTTCCCTGACTAATGAAGAGGGTTGGTGGTTGTACTGTCCCATTGGCTGATTGGCCCCTCTTTCATTGTACATGTAGGACAGGTAGTAGCAGGGGGGGGGGGGGGGGGGCTGTGGGACTGCTAAGTATTAACTATGAGGGCTTAAAGTTCCACTTGTTCTGTTGTAGTGTTTGAAGAGGGCATGTGTGGTTTTCTTTTCCCCCTCAAGTACATTTACATGTACCCCTGAAATTTTTGGGGTTGCTGAATCCACTTGCAGTGCGAGGGCTGGTTTCTCCACTGGCATTATTCTGGGGGCTCGATTAACCACTGGTTGTGTGGCAGCTGGTACTTCCTTGCTGGGCTCCATCGGTGAGAGGGCTCCACTCATGTGGCCTGCCGTCTGGACTTGCAGTGTGTACTGGTAGAGGGTCTAGTGGCTCTATTTGAAGTGAGCAGAGAGGGGCTGGTGGTTGTACTGTGTGGGGCTGGCCCTATTGGCCCTTGTTTGTGTGGGGGCTGCTGACTCAACTTGGGGTGGCATCTTCACTGACTTTGTGGAGGCTACCCCATTGGCCCTGGGTAGCTGAGGGTGTTCTGTAAGAATGGTTCCATGGGCTGCTGGCTGCAGTGTGAGGCTTTATTTATTAAGTTCAGTTGCAGTGTAGACTTTACAGGTTCCACTGGTATTGTTCATGAGCTTGCGGTGAGGGGGCTGGTGGTTCTACTGTGTGGGGGATCCCAGTTGACTCAACTTGTATTGAAAGAAAGATAGTGAAGATAGTGGGGGGGGGGGGGGGGGGGTTGGTCCCAATGTGTGGAGCCTGTTAAGACCACTTGCAGAGTGAGGGTTAATGATTGATCTGGTAGTGAGGTCATCACGTGTTGTTGGTACATGTAGTTCATTGCTCCCCTGAAATTGTTGGGGATGCTGATTCCATTTGCAGCCTGAGGGCTGGCATCTCCATTGGCATTATTGTGCGGGCCACATTTCTGCTAGCAGTGTGGGGGTATGATAGCTCTATTTGTGAGAAGACTGGTAGCTCCAATGTTTGAGCAGAGGTTCCATTGGCTTGCAATGAGGAAGGCTGGTAGTTGTACTGTGTGGTGATGGTCCCATTAGCCCCCTCTTTCAGTGAAAGACAGGTTGTGGGGGCTGCTAAGTAATAAGTCCACTTATTGTGAGGGCTAAAAGTTCCACTGCATGGTTCCATTGG
Organism: Spongilla lacustris; assembly: GCA_949361645.1. Taxonomy (NCBI): domain Eukaryota; kingdom Metazoa; phylum Porifera; class Demospongiae; order Spongillida; family Spongillidae; genus Spongilla; species Spongilla lacustris. Next base: position 5,355,242 of record OX442422.1, read on the forward strand.
TGGGACATGTGTTATTCCATTGGTACATGTGCGTACATGCACATGTCCCCTGAAATTGTTGGGGCTACTGACTCCATTTCCAGTGTGAGGGCTGCCTTCTCCACTGGCATTAAGTGGGGGCCACATTGACACTCTGGTTGTGTGACAGCTGGTGCTCCCTTGCTGGCAGTGTGGGGGTCAGGTTTTGCAGTATTGAGTTCACTTGCAGTATGGGGGTTAATGGTTGGTTCCAAAGGCAGTGTGTGATTGCAGTGAGGCGGAGTGGTAGTTCTATGGGCCCCATTGGCTCATGGACAGCTGACGCAACTTGCAGTGAAGGACACGTAGTGAGCAGAGGGGGGCTGAGGGGGGGGGAGGAGGGGCGAGGGCTGGCACCAGTGTGTGGTGGGCCTGTTAAGTCCACTTGCATTGAGGTTCAACTTGTAGTGACGGCATGTGTTCTTGGTACATGTTCCCTGACTAATGAAGAGGGTTGGTGGTTGTACTGTCCCATTGGCTGATTGGCCCCTCTTTCATTGTACATGTAGGACAGGTAGTAGCGGGGGTGGGCGGGGGTGGGGGGGTGGGGGGGGCTGTGGGGACTGCTACGTATTAACTATGAGGGCTTAAAGTTCCACTTGTTCTGTTGTAGTGTTTGAAGAGGGCATGTGTGGTTTTCTTTTCCCCCTCAAGTACATTTACATGTACCCCTGAAATTTTTGGGGTTGCTGAATCCACTTGCAGTGCGAGGGCTGGTTTCTCCACTGGCATTATTCTGGGGGCTCGATTAACCACTGGTTGTGTGGCAGCTGGTACTTCCTTGCTGGGCTCCATCGGTGAGAGGGCTCCACTCATGTGGCCTGCCGTCTGGACTTGCAGTGTGTACTGGTAGAGGGTCTAGTGGCTCTATTTGAAGTGAGCAGAGAGGGGCTGGTGATTGTACTGTGTGGGGCTGGCCCTATTGGCCCTTGTTTGTGTGGGGGCTGCTGACTCAACTTGGGGTGGCATCTTCACTGACTTTGTGGAGGCTACCCCATTGGCCCTGGGTAGCTGAGGGTGTTCTGTAAGAATGGCTCCATGGGCTGCTGGCTGCAGTGTGAGGCTTTATTTATTAAGTTCAGTTGCAGTGTAGACTTTACAGGTTCCACTGGTATTGTTCATGAGCTTGGGGTGAGGGGGCTGGCGGTTCTACTGTGTGGGGATCCCAGCTGACTCAACTTGCATTGAAAGAAAGGTAGTGGGGGGGGGAGGGGGGGGGGTTTGGTCCCAGTGTGTGGAGCCTGTTAAGACCACTTGCGGAGTGAGGGTTAATGATTGATCTGGTAGTGTGGTCATCACGTGTTGTTGGTACCTGTAGTTCATAGCTCCCCTGAAATTGTTGGGGATGCTGATTCCATTTGCAGCCTGAGGGCTGGCATCTCCACTGGCATTATTGTGGGGGCCACATCCCTGCTGGCAGTGTGGGTGTCTGATGATCTATCTGCGAGAGGGCTGGTGTCTCCACTGGCATTGTGGATGTTAGCTCCATAGGCCAGGTTAGCTGGTGGCTCCCTTGCTGGAATTATGGGGCCTGTTAATTCCACTTGATGGCTCCACTATTTGGAATGTGAGGCCATTAATTTAAATTGCAGCATGAGGCATAATGGTTCCAAAGGTATATAGTGTGCACTTGCAGTTAGGGGGCTTGTGGTTCTGCTGTGTGGGGATGGCCTCTTTGGCCCCAGGGCTGCTGAGCGAACTTGTAGTGAAGGGCCTAGCCCCATTAGCCCCTGGCTATGTGGGGGTGGGGCTGGTGGCTCTTTTGGTAATTCAGGGGCTGCTCACTCCCTATCACTAATACAACCACCAACGTCAGTGGTACGACCGCCATCGCTACTTTTCTCAATCTCTCCATCCTCGTCCAATGTATCGAGCTTGAATATCGATCGTCGTATTCGTACAGTCAGAGATAATATATTATCTCTGGTACAGTTCGAACTCATCCGCCGACTGATTCAGTGACTCGACGAGCTCGCCTTCACTCGTGTTATACGTCACCATATCGTTTATCTACACCGAAAAACAACCGTAACAAGCACTACAATTCAGCCGCCCGTTTGTTTGGTGACCTTATAGGTGTGGTTATCACGCCCTATAGGAATAGTTGAATATTCATGCGCTCCGGAGAATGGAAGCTGTTCCGTGTACATATAAAGGCGCGATTCGAGCGGGAAACGTGTACTTACTTTGCACAGCTGTTTCTCCGTAACGGTTTGTATGAAAATTAACGAACAGAACAGATCGATAGGTATAGGACCTCTCTACCTACAAACCGATTTTGAAGCGATTTGATTACTCCTACCTAAAGTTATGTCGGGTTTGAACCCGGTGTGGTATCGGACGTTGCAATCCTGGCACGGAGTAAGTGCAAGACCCCAAAATATATTTTGGCATAGAGAAATGGTGTAGTATGAAGTGCTGAAAATAGGAAGTCAATAGTGCAAACCCTTTTGAAGATATAGCGCTTTGAATTGGATGCTATATATATAAAATTCACAAGCATCAAAATCTCATAGAACGTTCCAATTATATATATATAATTACATATATAGCATTTATTTAAAACGACTGGCATTGAACTAAAGGTCGCAGTTACATCCAAGTGGCAATGGTGGCCAATAATAGTATACTGTCCATTAGTATACAGTATACCACCATGTCAAAGCATGTGCAGTTCAATGCCAGACTATTCTGATATACTGTTGTGATTAGCGTTCATAGATTTTGTAGCCATCATTCTATCAGCAGTCACATGAAAGGTAACTAAGTTGTGACAGACCACGTGAATACAATTTAATACTGAAAAGTCATAATGTCACGTGCTACTTTGTTATTGTCTTTAATTGTAAAATTGGCTAAGAATGAGCTCGAGTCTAGCTGTGACGTTCAAGCACATTTTTACGCGTAGTGTGGTAGGGTCTGCACCGGCCAGTAGTCAGTGCACGAATGGCACCGCTGTTGGCGGAGATGGAGGGATTTCACTCGTACTAGGTCTAGACGTGGCCGCCTTCGTGGTGAGTCTTTTAATGTACACCCTATACTAGCTATGTCCATTTATTGACTTCGCTGTTGGGGCATCGATATCTATAGAGCAGGCTAGGCTTGTTCTGTTTGTGGAACAAAAATCTTTCGTATGGCTTCTTGTTCAGTTGTTATTAGAATGTACCGTGTGTGTGTGTGTGTGTACGTGTGTGTATGTGTGTGTGTACGTGTGTGTGTGTGTGTGTGTGTGTGTGTGTACGTGTGTGTGTGTGTGTATGTGTACGTGTGTGTGTGTGTGTGTGTGTGTGTGTGTGTGCGTGTGTGTGTGGTTGATATGTGTTTCCGCGTGGCATTTCAGCGCTGCATGCATGTACCGTTTGTGGATTTTGTATATACAAAAGCGCGCTTACACGTACATGTGCACGTGCACGGCGCGTGTATGCATAACTGGTATGTCTGTACCTCATCCAGGCATGCATACTTCTCTTCCTTCTCATTCGCTGTTGTTGTCGCAATTACAGTCAGATGGGCTTCGCGAGTCGAAAGAAGTGAGAACTCATACATGTACACCTTGCCTTGTTGAATTGGCTGGTCAACTTAAGCCCTTACAAGCTCTTATCAATTGCCAACCTTACAGAGATGGACAGCATAAATTATGCAATGCACCACGCAGGCTGTGTGCACATGGTCTGCATGCATACACATGTACATTCATACATACATACATACGTGTACATACAGTGCATTTCTCAAAACAGGTTGTACAGAATATTTCTTAAATTGACAAGAACCTGTGTTTGTAGAGATGTTATATGTGCACACGTAGATGCACACTTACCCATATGCCACAGGAGTACATGTACCAAGCTGTATGCATACAAATATCAAATATGTGTACATGTACATGTGATCATGTTAGATGTATACACTGTACTTACTGATCAGGTGTACATGTGGAGTCCAATGTTTGACATGTACATGTATCCTAATGTGATTTCAAGCATGTACATAAACATGTACACATGTATAAGTGGCAGCTGACCACTGTTGCATGTACATGTACATGTATTTCCACCAGTCTGTGTGCTCTTCCATGTCACAGGTGGGCCATGGAGTTCCATAAGCACCAGAACACTCCTTTGCTAGATAAGAGACAGGGCCAGCTGGCTGAGGAGAATGACCCCGTATGTCAGGCCAGGGAAGGGTGGGGTGTGTGTATGTGCGTGATGGGTGGTGTGTGTGATGGGTGGGGTGGGTGATGTGAGGAGTGTGATAATGAGGTATGTGATGGGAGTGGTGTGATGGTGGGGTGTGTGATGGGTTGGGCATAATAGCTGCAGCCAGCATGAGATGGGACACAACACTCCTGTAACTGTATACATGTACATGTACATGTACATGTGCATGTGCATGTGCATCGTGTTTTCCATTGGTCCCTGTAGTATTGGTACTCTTGGATCCTCAATGTCGTCTACAAGCTTGAGTAAGTGTGTGATGTACAGTACATACATTGCACATGTTATAATTAATGTACGTGTATGTGTGTACGGAACGTACCTGACAGTTGATGTACACTGAATGTGAATGTGCTTACAGAATCAAGTGCATGCTTATGGTTTATTTGTTTGTCATCTTTGTGTACATGTACATGTAGATGTGTACAATTCAATTACATGTGCATCGTCTATATACATGTACATATATCTATGAGAAATATATACATGTATCTACAGGGTAGATGTCATTATGGACATAGATGTACTGTGAGGATGAGTGCACATATGGGCGTCATTATCATCACCTGGGTCCCTATCCTCTCCATAGTTATTAATAATGACAGCACTAACCCCCACTCTTGCAGGGATCCTGAGATATGCAGTCGCTGTGGTCCTGATGCTGTGCTGTACCTCACCATGGAGCGCTACCTGATAGTGCTGATGGCCATCTTCTCCCTACTGTCCCTGGTGGTCATACTGCCCATCAACTATCTCCAGGGAAACCAGTGTGAGAGGGAAGTACAGTAGGGGAGGGGAGGGAGGGATGGGGAGGCAATGGAATGTACATGTATGTGATGGTCAGAGTTCTAGTAGAGGCTACTACATGTAGATGGGTGGGGATGGAAGGGGAGGACTTAGGTGGGGGGGGGGGGGGTCGACAAGTGGGCTGGGAAATAGATGTAGGGTTGGGAGTGGTGAGGAGAAGTGCAGTGGATTGGGCATAACGATGGTCTTGAGAATGTACTGAGAAGATGTACGTGTAAGGTACATAGGTAAGTGTACTTGGTAATGTGCACTTAAATGTACATGTACATGTACATGTACATGTATGTTCTTACATGTACAGTTGTATATGCATGTGTACATTTACATGCATACTCGAAGTTTGGGTTTAATAACTGTTTTAATAATGTGAACACTGAATGGCATTGCATGTGCAGTTATACATGTAGTTGGGCTTGAGAAGGCCAAAACGTATGTAGCAGAAATGGGGAGGTGTGGAGGTGAGGAGGAAGGATGAGGTGTGGGAAGGAGGGATGGGTGTGGGAAGGAGGGATGGGTGGGGGAAGGAGTGATGGGTGGGGGAAGGAGGGATGGGTGGGGGAAGGAGGGATGGGTGGGGGAAGGAGGGATGGGTGGGGGAAGGAGGGATGGGTGGGGGAAGGAGGGATGGGTGGGGGAAGGAGGGGTGGGTGGGGGAAGGAGGGATGGGTGGGGGAAGGAGGGATGGGTGGGGAAAGGAGGGATGGGTGGGGGAAGGAGGGATGGGTGGGGAAGGAGGGATGGTTGGGGAAGGAGGGATGAGGTGGGGGAAGGAGGGATGGGTGGAAGAAGGAGGGGTGGGTGTGGGTAGGGAGGCAGAGGGCTACATGCTCTGCTTCCTCAACAGTGACATTTGGTTTTGACAAAACCACCATTGCCAACGTGGATTCGCGGTAAGGTCCATGCACCCCTCTTGCTTTCCACTTCACCTCACTTCTCCCCCTCCCGGTCATCAGGTCCAGCATGCTGTGGGTCCACACCACCTTCTCCCTGCTCTACCTGTTCATAGTCATCCTCTTCATGCTCCACTACACGCTCAGGCTGGGCAGGCTCAAGGAGTTGTATGTGAGTCACATGCATGCAGCGATGGTTTTGATGCACTGGCAATGGTGCACACTGTACAAGGTGTGATGTACAGCTGAGGCAGCAGTCTGTTTGTAACCTGTGCACCTTGTCACGAAGTGAGATCAAGTTGATGATCATTTGATTGAAGCTTTCAAATGGTTCGGCTCATGTGTTGAATAGCGTTGTTCAGAGTGCAGCCATACAGCATGTGCATGCATCCTGTGCACTATTGATGATCTGTGTGTTGCAGCTTTGGATGTAATATTATTATTATTTTATTGTAAGCACATGAGCACATGATGTAAATTCATAAGTTAAAGTACACTTACATTTATCAAGCTGTGCATGTATATGTACATGTACATGTAACATAATTTTGATAGACCTATACTAATGCTCACTGTACATGTACAGAGTGATCTCTACATGCTTCTGCATTTGTACATTTATTAGGTACCCTGTCTGTCCCTCCCACTACCCCGTTACTGTACATATACTTGAAGATGTATTACATGTATATTATAATTATACACTGTACATGTACATGTACATGTAAACATGAGTTGCTTGTTTTTAAAAAAAGCGTTTTTTCCCCCTGATGTAAATGTACATGTGTACATGTTCTGTGATATGAAGAGGAATTATTTGTTTGTGTTTTCAATGAAAGAGGTGTGGCTTATGATAATTGTGCAAATGTGTACAGTATCGCATACATGTATGCAATATACATGTATTTGCATGTATTATAATAACATGTACATGTACATGTAGGGTACTTTTGCATGTTATGTAGACCATGTTTGATGAGTGAGATTTCGCCTCCAGTCCACACACACAGTTATGATCCAGTGGATTCCACGTGTGGTGCAAAGAGAAGACCTCAGACAGCATTTCCAGTGAGCCACTGGGAACAGTGTTAACCAAAATAATGGAGTTACATTGGGCTTCATGTGAACATTAGTTCAAATATGTGATTTCAAGCAACTATGGAAAGGTTTTCCTTTTACTGTATTTACTACGGTATAACATTGGTACCATCTTTTCACTCAATTTAGGGTAGAATGGAAGTAACATATTATACATGTACATGTATACATTGTAATTAATTGTTGGAGTTTGTAAGAAAACAGAACCAATGGTGATGAGAGATCATCCCTTCACAACCCCCCCTCCCTCCCTCGGCACCATAACCTCTTAAGTACCTCATGTACATGTATAAGTCATCATCCCCTCCCACCATCTAGTAATTTGTGATTGCTCCTTTTAATTAACACCTGGGTGTGTATGTGGGTGTACATGTATGTGTCTATGGCTGTATGTGTGTGTGTACATGTATGTGTGTATGTGTGTGTGTGTATGTATGTGTATGTACAGTTTACATGTAGTAATGTACACGTACATGTACATGTAATGCATTATTCAAAACATTGTTGCACAACAATAGACTCTATAATTGTTTGGAGTGTGTACACAGGTGTGCAAAACGAATAAGGTTTTGTTGATAGATGCTGCTAATATGCTAATAGATGTTTTTTGTTTTCTATTTGGCTCTGTTCTTGTTTGGCTTATACATGTAAATACAGTGTAGTTGTACCGTGTGCAAGGGGACATTGATGGGTGAATGGATACACTCCCAATGTAATTGTAGACACCTGTGTCCTGTCTGCATTAAAAAAAATAATAATTTCAAGATCAGAGAAAAAGTACCCTATATAGCAAATGGAAGGAGGAAAAAAAAGAAAAAAAAATCTCGACCACGGAGGGATTTGAACCCCCAATCTTCTGATCCGAAGTCAGACGCCTTAACCATTGGGCCACGCGGCCAGAGATGATGATAAAATCTGTTCATAAAGTTTTATTTGGTCAATATAGGTACGCTGTTACGTAATTTCGTACATTCGAAATGTACAGTACGAGTGCTACATTGTAATATGATAACGTACATGGGTGTACATGTATGTATATGCGTTGCGTGAGCATGATTTTCATTACTAAATGAATAGACTTGTAGTTATAGTGTTTAGATGTACATCAGATGCATATACATGTACACATAAAAATGAATGTTGGCACACTAAACTTGACCTCCTTGTACTAAGGTGGACTCCTAGGTCGTGCATGTCTATGCCATTTTATCTCCTCCCCCCCCCCCCCCACCCAAGAAAAGAAGAAACCAAGTCGGCATGTTTGCTCTTCAACCATTGCTTGTGTGCATGACCTACGGGGCCACCGTATCGTACACGTTCTGTTGCTACCCACACAATTTGATTAAGGACACAATGCATCCTGTACATGTCAAATACATACATGTATGTACTGTATCTAACTGCCTCCTCAATGATTAGGGAGTCCATATCTGGGGTGCAAGTGGAGGACATTCAAATTGCCAATGATGTTTCTGCTCTCACAAAGCTGTATCATAAGCGGTGAGTTTGTCCTCTTGTGCTACATGTATATAAACATGTGCACTACACCCACCACCACCCTCACCATCTTACACACTACACCCACCACCACCCTCACCATCTTACACACTTCAAGGTGTACATGCAGTGTGTTGTGTGCATCTTAAAGTACATGTAATCTGTAAATCCCCATTTGCATACGTTGATGTTGTGTCAATCAGTACACATGTACATGGAAATATGTTGCATGTGCATCTCGTTCATTGTCAGACACAGAAACAACAGCACAATGTAGTTGTGCTCAAATACATGTAGAGAATGATGCATTTGTATTCATTTTAAACATGTACATTGTACATGTACATGTACATGTACATGTACGTGTAGCACTTGTGATGAATGCATTTGAAAAATTCATGACTCGGAATATGTTCATGTGTTACATGTAATGTGCATTCATAACACATGCACATCATCACAAGTACATGTAACTGTATCCATACAAACCTGGGGGTGCATTGGCTATGGAGTAGAGTGAGAAGGTACACTTCATGCTACATGTACATGCATCAATGTATTAAGTCAGAGTTACTTTGTGGGCAAACTTGATGTTTTTGTACAACGTGTTGATGTTCATGGATATCATGTTTGTCTGTTCAAGATTGAATGAACAGGCATTGAGTGTTGAATGAAACTTGATGCATTTGGGGGAAAGAGACTCTGTGCACACTTGAGTACAGTACACTGTGCCCCCCACACAACATGTACTTGTACTCATGATTCTTAATTAGGCACCATCAATACAGTGCAGTAATCTAGTGGGCCATGATGGGTGTTATTTGTAAAGAATAAAACTTTCATGTGTGTGTGTGTGTTGAAGTCACTCTTAATGTGCAGTTGGTCCATTGCCCCCCTCAGAGTTGATGTTGAACACAAACTGCAGGCATCATTGTGCACCATCAGTGAGCTTAACAAGCATCCAGTCATTAGAACTGGATGGGGCAAGCTGCTATTTTGGGACAAGAAGTACCAGGTAGGAAATCCAGGGCAGCCATGGTACAATGTATGTGTGTGGTACTGTACGTGTGTGTGATGTTTCATGCACTGAAATGATGTGATACATGTATGTGTGCAGAAAGGAAGAATGTTGCGTGTTAGTTGATTGGAGGACTGAGAGAGATGAATGTGTGGGGAGGAGGAGAAATGAGGGTTTGTGGAGGAGGGAGAGATGAGGGTATGGGGAGGAGGGATAGTGATGAAGGTATACATGTAGGTAGGAGAGATGAATTAAGGCATTTAGAGAAATGTGACAAGAATGATGAGGGATGAATCAAATGGCACATGTACACGTACATGTACACTTACTCATGTACAGTGTGAGAAGACAAGGAGAAAGAAGTGGTACATGTGCATGTGCCCTTAAATGGATCAGTATAGAGAAAAGAAAGAGGAACACAGTACTCATATGTGTACATGTTCATTCAGGTGGAGGCCGTGGCTTACTATGAGGGGGAGAAAAACACTCTAACCTCTGACCTGAATGCTGAAAAACTCTGTGCCTTGGAAAAAGGTCTGGGCACCTCGTTTGTCACCTTCTCCAATCCTGATGGAGCCTCAGAGTAAGAGATTGTGTGCAAGCGTGTCTGATGTTGTAACTGGCTGCTGGGTACAAATACATGACCATTTCACATGTACTGTTCACATAGACATGTACATGTGGTAGTCACTACATGTATTAAATTAGTACATGTACATGTGCATCTACATGTACGTGTACACTGTACCCCTGTATACAATACACATGCATGCTATTAGGAACTAGTTAAATTATTAGATCATTACATGTACATGTACATGCGGTCATGAGCATGTGTGCATGTTCTGTACATGCATACACATGTACCATTATTTGGACATTTATGCATCATGTACCTGTACCTGTACGTGTACCGTATGGGTACTGTATGGAGACGTGTACACGCACATGTATGTGGGGGCTACATCTGCATCCAGGGTGCTGAGCTTACCATTTCCTGTCATTGTAGGTTTTGCAATGCATACAAGCTTTTCCAACACAAACCTGTGTCATCACTCTCTGACTGTATACGGTCCAGGAATTGGTGGGTTTCCATGGCACCCTTTCCTTTGGACATCATCTGGTAAGTCTGATTTGATTATGGCATTTGGTTATGTGGGTGATGATCAGTGATGTGGGTGATGATCAGTGATGTGGGTGATGGTGTGGGTGATGATCAGTGATGTGGTGTTGATCAGTGGTGTGGGTGATGATCAGTGATGTGGGTGATGATCAGTGATGTGGGTGATGATTAGTGATATGGGTGATGATGTGGGTGATGATCAGTGATGTGGGTGATGATCAGTGATGTGGGTGATGATCAGTGATGTGGGTGATGATCAGTGATGTGGGTGATGATCAGTGATGTGGTGTTGATCAGTGATGGGGTGATGATCAGTGATGTGGGTGATGATCAGTGATGTGGGTGATGATTAGTGATGTGGGTGATGATTAGTGATATGGGTGATGATGTGGGTGATGATCAGTGGTGTGGGTGATGATCAGTGATGTGGGTGATGATCAGTGATGTGGGTGATGATTAGTGATATGGGTGATGATGTGGGTGATGATCAGTGATGTGGGTGATGATTAGTGATATGGGTGATGATGTGGGTGATGTTCTGTGATGTGGGTGATGATCAGTGATGTGGGTGATGATCAGTGGTGTGGGTGATGATTAGTGATGTGGGTGATGATTAGTGATGTGGGTGATGATCAGTGATGTGGTGATCAGTGATGTGGTGATAATGTGGGTGATGATCAGTGATGTGGGTGATGATCAGTGATGTGGGTGATGATCAGTGATGTGGGTGATGATCAGTGATGTGGTGATCAGTGATGTGGTGATAATGTGGGTGATGATCAGTGATGTGGGTGATGATCAGTGATGTGGTGATGATCAGTGATGTGGGTGGTGATTAGTGATGTGGGTGATGATCAGTGATGTGGGTGATGATCAGTGATGTGGTGATGATCAGTGATGTGGTGATGATCAGTGATGTGGTGATGATCAGTGATGTGGTGATGATCAGTGATGTGGGTGGTGATTAGTGATGATCAGTGAGGGTGGGTGATGATATTTATATCTACATACATGTATACAGGGAAAACCTCTCCATTTTACATCGGGAGTGGGCACTTAGATGGTGTCTGATAAATATCCGTAAGTTACTGTGCATGTGCGTGTACATGTACATGTACATGTATATCTGCACTACAATGTACATACATGTACATGTAGATACTACATGTACAACAGTTGTATATAAATATAAAATCTTGTTGAACCTTACAATGTTTCATGTACATGTACATGTATACAAGTACATGTACATGCTATATGTACATTACATGTGTACAAGCCGTACTTTATAAAATACATGTACATGTACATGTCACTTTGTGTTTATAATTTCACTTTTATATTAGCCATGAACTTTAGATGCAATTGTTACAAGTTACACATTCGGATTGCCTATTACATACATGTATGGTATAGATGTATCATTCACACCGCCCCAGCTCTCTTCATCTTCCTCTTCTTCTTCACCACTCCCTCCATCATTGTGGCGGGCATTGATGACATTCGAGTGAGGCTTCAAATTCCAGTGAGTTGAAACATGCATTCTAAAACCGTTGCTATGCATGTACATGTACACGTAAATGTTATGTACATGTGCATGTAACATGCAGCCAGTATAATAACGCCTGCGCGTACATGTACATGTATATGTATTGTTCATTTTCATATTTCATCTGTTATTAGTCAATTACATGTATACATGTAGAAAATTTTAAAAAGAGCTAAACATTGCCTTGTTTAAATCTGCCCCATTTATTATTTATTTCTACTGCCACAGAACTTGCAGAAATCAAACATCACCTTCATTGATGCTACGACATCTTTCGTCAGCCTCTATCTGCCCAACATACTACTCCTGCTGTTCTCATCATTGATGCCTTACCTTGTGGCCAAGAGCTGTTCCCTGGAAGCTCATTGGACCAAGTCAGTTCACTTTTGGACTGTACAAGTACATGTACTTGTGCATACAACTAGTAGTACATGTACATGTACATGTATACATAAATGGGTGGTTTGAGTAAACATCTATCTAATGATTGGTCAGGGTGTCACCACAATATTATGGACATATACATGTGCATGTAAAATTAAAATAAAATGTGGCTGGATTTGTTCTTACATGTACATTATGTACATGTACATGCATGCACTAATTTGCCTGTAGAATCACAATTTTCTACTTTGTTAAGTACATGTAAATACCAGTCTGCTGTGTAAACGTGTCCATGCTATTAATGAACTGCATGTACATGTACGTGTGTATTAATGTTCATGTAGACGTACATGTACGTGTGTGTACTACATGGGGCATGTGGCTTACATGTACACGTGTATTAATGTTCATGTAGTGTACATGTGTGTACTACATGGGGCATGTGGCTTTTCATGGATGCTTTTAATTTGTGTGAGTGAACAACACTATGTGCTTTCATTTCATGTAAGGAATCAGCATAAACACATGTACATGTACATGTATGCGAATATACATTCTTCTGTTTTCAAAGCGCTTAACATTTATGTGCATCCAATACGCTGTAGGTCATTTCGAGAGCAAACAGTAATGAGGAAGACATACTTCTTTCTGGCCTTGATGCAGGTTTTGCTGCCATCTGTTGGACTAACAAGGTATGGTGTATGCTAGTGTAGTGAGGGGTGATTTTGACCTCAGCTCTTTCCTCGTTGCTGTGCACACATGCCTTCCCTGAACACCCCACTCTACCGTCACTTTCGTTCTAAATATTGCTCCCCCTTTCTCACCTTATCTCCAAACTGTGTACATGTACCTGTACCTGCGTTGTTCCATTTGTTGCTCCCTCATGAAGTCTTGATGCAGTAGCAACTGTTGCCTTCAACACCACCTCTGTACAGATGAGGCTGAGGTATGTGTGCATGTACACACTGATGCCTAGATGATGATGATAGATGTACGTGTACATGCACATGTACATGTAGAACCACGGACTAAGTACAACCCTGCAGTTAACTAACCTACATGTATGCAATTACTGTACATTGCTCACCCTGTCCCCCCCACTACCCTGTCCCTCCCACTACCTGCCCCTCCCACTACCCTGCAAAGTCCTGTACATTTGTGTATAGGCGTAGGTACATGTACATGTACATGTGTGTGTACCTTTACTTGTACTTGTCTTTTACAGCTGTATATTCTTGCCGGGCAATGGTGCATTCTTTGTCTCATACGTGATTACTTCTGCTCTGGTGGGTGCTGGCTTTGAACTTATTCGAATTCCTGAGCTTTTGGAGTATGCAGCGAGGAGGCTGTTTGCAAGAACAACCATTCAAAAGAAGAAAGCGATGGAAAAGGTGTGTGTGTGTGTGTGTGTGTGTGTGTGTGTGTGTGTGTGTGTGTGTGTGTGTGTGTGTGTGTGTGTGTGTGTGTGTGTGTGTGTGTGTGTGTGTGTGTGTGTGTGTGTGTGTGTGTGTGTGTGTGTGTGTGTGTGTGTGTGTGTGTGTGTGTGTGTGTGTGTGTGTGTGTGTGTGTGTGTGTGTGTGTGTGTGTGTGTGTGTGTGTGTGTGTGTGTGTGTGTGTGTGTGTGTGTGTGTGTGTGTGTGTGTGTGTGTGTGTGTGTGTGTGTGTGTGTGTGTGTGTGTGTGTGTGTGTGTGTGTGTGTGTGTGTGTGTGTGTGTGTGTGTGTGTGTGTGTGTGTGTGTGTGTGTGTGTGTGTGTGTGTGTGTGTGTGTGTGTGTGTGTGTGTGTGTGTGTGTGTGTGTGTGTGTGTGTGTGTGTGTGTGTGTGTGTGTGTGTGTGTGTGTGTGTGTGTGTGTGTGTGTGTGTGTGTGTGTGTGTGTGTGTGTGTGTGTGTGTGTGTGTGTGTGTGTGTGTGTGTGTGTGTGTGTGTGTGTGTGTGTGTGTGTGTGTGTGTGTGTGTGTGTGTGTGTGTGTGTGTGTGTGTGTGTGTGTGTGTGTGTGTGTGTGTGTGTGTGTGTGTGTGTGTGTGTGTGTGTGTGTGTGTGTGTGTGTGTGTGTGTGTGTGTGTGTGTGTGTGTGTGTGTGTGTGTGTGTGTGTGTGTGTGTGTGTGTGTGTGTGTGTGTGTGTGTGTGTGTGTGTGTGTGTGTGTGTGTGTGTGTGTGTGTGTGTGTGTGTGTGTGTGTGTGTGTGTGTGTGTGTGTGTGTGTGTGTGTGTGTGTGTGTGTGTGTGTGTGTGTGTGTGTGTGTGTGTGTGTGTGTGTGTGTGTGTGTGTGTGTGTGTGTGTGTGTGTGTGTGTGTGTGTGTGTGTGTGTGTGTGTGTGTGTGTGTGTGTGTGTGTGTGTGTGTGTGTGTGTGTGTGTGTGTGTGTGTGTGTGTGTGTGTGTGTGTGTGTGTGTGTGTGTGTGTGTGTGTGTGTGTGTGTGTGTGTGTGTGTGTGTGTGTGTGTGTGTGTGTGTGTGTGTGTGTGTGTGTGTGTGTGTGTGTGTGTGTGTGTGTGTGTGTGTGTGTGTGTGTGTGTGTGTGTGTGTGTGTGTGTGTGTGTGTGTGTGTGTGTGTGTGTGTGTGTGTGTGTGTGTGTGTGTGTGTGTGTGTGTGTGTGTGTGTGTGTGTGTGTGTGTGTGTGTGTGTGTGTGTGTGTGTGTGTGTGTGTGTGTGTGTGTGTGTGTGTGTGTGTGTGTGTGTGTGTGTGTGTGTGTGTGTGTGTGTGTGTGTGTGTGTGTGTGTGTGTGTGTGTGTGTGTGTGTGTGTGTGTGTGTGTGTGTGTGTGTGTGTGTGTGTGTGTGTGTGTGTGTGTGTGTGTGTGTGTGTGTGTGTGTGTGTGTGTGTGTGTGTGTGTGTGTGTGTGTGTGTGTGTGTGTGTGTGTGTGTGTGTGTGTGTGTGTGTGTGTGTGTGTGTGTGTGTGTGTGTGTGTGTGTGTGTGTGTGTGTGTGTGTGTGTGTGTGTGTGTGTGTGTGTGTGTGTGTGTGTGTGTGTGTGTGTGTGTGTGTGTGTGTGTGTGTGTGTGTGTGTGTGTGTGTGTGTGTGTGTGTGTGTGTGTGTGTGTGTGTGTGTGTGTGTGTGTGTGTGTGTGTGTGTGTGTGTGTGTGTGTGTGTGTGTGTGTGTGTGTGTGTGTGTGTGTGTGTGTGTGTGTGTGTGTGTGTGTGTGTGTGTGTGTGTGTGTGTGTGTGTGTGTGTGTGTGTGTGTGTGTGTGTGTGTGTGTGTGTGTGTGTGTGTGTGTGTGTGTGTGTGTGTGTGTGTGTGTGTGTGTGTGTGTGTGTGTGTGTGTAAGAGCCAGAGGATCTACCCCAGTTCTTTTATACGTGTACTTCAAGTGTAGAGTGTACCAATGATATATGTACATGTACATGTACATCAATGTACATATACATGTATGTAGACTATTACATGTAGATGTACATGTTAAGTTGCTCTTGTGTTCACACAGGTTGCAGAATATAGTTTTGCATATGGAGTACAGTATGCTTGGAATCTTGTCATCTTTGCCATGGTCATGACTTTCTCACTAACAGCTCCTCTGATTGTCCCTGCTGGTATGCTGTATGCACATGCACTGTGTACAGTACATACAATATGTGTATACATGTACATGTACATTCTACATGATGTGTTACAGTGAAAGGTTATACCTTAAAAATATCAACCTGTGGATCATCAGTCCACACCTACATAACTTTTGATATTGAACTGTGTGTAAGCTTTACATGCATGGACATATAGGCGGGGGGTGAGGGGGCGGTTGTGCTAATCAATTTAGGTAGGCAAATAATGGCCCGAGGGAACATACATGTATTAAACCTTGAGAAAAGGCGGGGAAACTAAGAGGAGTAGCCTCAGGTTGTGAGAGGGAGTGAAACCTCCTACATGTACCTGAGCTACGGAGTACATGTACATGTACATGTAAGCACTTACCCAGTGAGGCATACATGTAGCCCCAATCACTTTTGACTTTTTACATGTATTTACATGAACTTGAGGTAAAGTGTACATTATATACATGTCCATGTACATGTACATCCATATACATGGATGTGTCGTGAATGCTATCCTCGAGTACTTTGCTCTCCTTTCATGCAGGACTTCTATATTTTGTGGTGAAGCTGTACATTGACAAGTACAACATCTTCTATGTGTATCATCCTGCTGCTTTTCATGGCCGACAGTTCCTGCACAAAAGTGCCGTCAACTTTGTTGTGCTTGGTGCTGTATTGCTCCAGCTAAGCATTCTATTCTTCTCAGTGGTTCGACTAGGTACGCAGGCATGTTTTGGGTTTTGAGTATTCCATGCAGGCTGCCATCTGGAGGATGTCTTTGTTATTTGCATGCTCTGATTATGCACGTGTGTAGGTATGCATGAGTATTTTCAATGTCATAATGCTTGTTATACTGTCATCATGGTAACTGTTAAAAAAACTAGATCATCGTTGTATTTCTTTTAACTCTATAAATGGGGGTTTGTTCATGCAGTCATAACTCTGCTTTAAACATGACAGTGCAGTAGCAAGCAGGGCAGTGTACAACATGTACTGTACATGTACATGTACATGTACAGTAGATGTCATGGTGTACTTGTACTATCTACAAGTACTATGTAATACACAAGGCTACAGTAGTGTAAGCAATTAACTTGTAGATATACATATGTACATGTACATGTATGCTTCTGTAGCACAGCTATGTTTGTAATGATTTGTGTACACAGTTAGCCTCCAGTTCTTCCAAACGACTTTTTTAAAATACGTGTTTACTTATTGAAGGTGTTCATTAACTGATTTTTCAGGTTATTTAGATCCTCGGTCAGAATTCATGATCTTCACTTTCACTGTGACCTGCATTATGTGCTGTGGTGTGATGGTGTTTGGGTGGTTCTCTCACCTGCTGCCAAAGATCCAATGTGCCGCATGCAAGGTACGACATGGGAGCATGTACGCACATGTACAGTGTACCTTCCTCTGCACGTTGTATTATTTAACTTGTAAATTGGAGGTAAAAAAGGAAAAACCTTTTAAGAGCAATTTAGTGATGTGCCGTCAGCACTGAGATAACATTTACATGTACAATGGGAGAATGAAACTCGGTAGGGGAGGGGGATTTGCATGCTGTATAGTGAATTTGTCAATCTTCTGTTAATCTGCTTGCACTGTATTGATACAAGCACATTTGCAGGTGCATGCATGTGACAAATAATTGTTGGCCACCTTGTCTGTGTATAACATCAGTGGATTTTGGGGAAAAACACCATTCTATGTTATGCATAGATACATGTACATGTATATACATGGACAGGGACATGTACATATACATGTATCATAGTATGTGCATTGTTCGATCCCATTACTGTCTTCTCATTACATTCCCACGTCTACATGTACATGTGCAGCAGCTGTACATAAGTGTTGCACTGCACACTATTTATGTGTATTTTATGCATGTACATGGCACTGGATCTTTACTATTGCATTCTCTTCTTGTGACACAAATCTTGACAGATACAATTGCCTTCCTTTGCCAAGTTTCCTCCCATTAATCCTGACACTGCACCAGAGGAAGAAATGGTGGTTAAGGTCAGTACACCTGGAGTGGGTGGGGAACCTTAAAATGTGACTTTAGTACAGCCAGCACGATACAATGTTTATGGGTGTACAGTGTGCATGTTACATGTAGTTGTGATGTATGTCTTTTATGTTCATTGCTTTCTAACTATACACATATGCAATGTAAGGTCTGGGCATTGTTATGGGGTCAGAACACAGTTCAGTAAGCTTATTTGTTTTGTTATTCATCTGCAGCAACAGGGAGTGGGTCCTCTTCAACCAAGCATAAGGCTTGAAACGTTACTTTAGCAACAAAAAAAAAGATAAAAGGTTTTTTTTTTTAAAAGACGGTCCGTTTTAAAAGGTGATTGTTTATATATTTTAAAATTAAGGTTGTTCATTTAAAAACAACTGGTTATTTCCGGTTTTAAAATTATCTACATGTATGCATAATAGCAACACTGTTCACCCTAATGGTAAGTCCATGTCTGAACTGAGACACATACATGTACATGTAGTGGTTGCAGGCTCACCATCAGAGTGAAGAGAAATTGCATTAATATCACGCACGTCCTGTATTGTTTTTTTATTCAATCATGTTATTTGTATATATAACTATGTTGCTACATATAAGAGCAATACGTTTTAAATACATGTATGTACCACGTGAGATTGATCCCTGCCTTCTTCCCTCCGTTGTTTGCTCTCGTCGACTTATTGTTTTCTTATGCCCAGCATTATTGCAGAACATCCTCTATAAACTGGTTGGTTGAGGATTTTAACAACCGATTATTTAGCCAAAATAGAACTGGTTGAAGTGGTTGTTCAATTTTCATGATCAGTTAACTGGAGCTCCTACACAACCAGATTCAAGCCTCACTTGTTCCGCCAAAGGTGCCAAGCTGTGATTTAAAAAGTCAATAATTGCAAATACATGTAGGGTGGAATAGAAATAGAAAGTGAGCCTTCTTTTGCACCAATAAACCATTGCATAATTGTGAAATCATACGCTGTGAATGCAAGGCTGTTGTATACATTGTACATAACATGTGCATGTAGGTGTATGGTTTTTGCCATGTACATGTGTACTGTATATGTACAAGGCACTGTCATGTATTATGAAATTTCAATTTTTTATTAACTAACCACATGTCTGATTTACTGTTTTGCACTGCAGACACGGGCTTATTAAATTTAGTAGTCATTAATTTTGAAGTTAAGTAACAAATCTATTTATGGATTGTTATGTTATGTTCTGCAGGGTGCCTACATTGCTCCAGTCTTAAGAGCAGTGCTCTCTGGTGATAGTATTGAGAACTCATCAGAAGGGTACTTGTCCTTTGATGCGCTTGAGCATGAAAGCAGTGGTGAGCAATGGAAGACATATTCGCAGCACCGTACCATAGCCGATGACGTTGCTCTGGTACAACTGTGATTCTTGTGCATTTGACGTTATGGCTGCCATGCAAGCCTCTGCACTGTAATGTTGCGTATTATGATTCCACAAATCACCAGGGTATTAACAATCGTACATGCCATTTTCAGCATCAGTAGTATAGTAATTGTCGTGTGGGAATATTATCTTCAGCATGGCCATTAAAATTTAAGGAAGGGGATGGGCTGCATGTATGTAGATTTACATGTACACTTTTCACCAGCGAGTAGCATACATGTACATGTACATGTACATGCACTTGCATTTTTTGTCATAGTATCACAAAATATTGATTTTAGTGTGTTTCTATTTGTTATAAAGGTTATGTCCATTTGATGATGAAACAAAACCTACCAACACATCATAATGATATACAATGTAGGTGTTCTAAGCATCGTGCATAGCCTAGTCACAAGTCTGAATGCTAATGATATTGGAGATGCTATCTTCATCAGATCATCCACCACATGTACATGTAGCAACTTGTTACATTTAAAATGCACTGGATAATGTATTTCAGCATAGCAGTGACTCTCTAGAGACATGTTGATAAGTATAGCATCATACATGTACACTGTATGGTAGTCAGCACTGCAGATTAGAGTGTAAATCTGCGTGCATACATGTAGCAAAATTCCCAAGAGCCGTGCTGACATAGATACATGTATATATTTATTGTTCACATGTACTGCACATTAGTATGCATACATGAGTACTTGTACATGTATTATATACATGTACAGTCATGACAGTGTCAGTTTTCTAAATGCTATTAAAGTATGAATCACCTGTTTTGACAACAAATGTATAATTGAGTTGTAACTCCATTACAACACCCACACCCAACATCCACACCATGTATTAATGTGTTCTGAGCAACTTTACTGGGTGCTCAGTTAATGATTGTTCCATGAGGGGCACACACTAGAGAGCTGCATACAGACTGTGCCAAATGAAGGTCTGTTCTCGGAGTTGGAGTACCTGAATTGATGATGAAATAGAAGCATTGTAAGCCATAAAAGGAGTGAAATTGAATTTAACAGCTTCTACTAAATCAATCATGTTACATCACTTACATCACACAGGCATAATTCATTTATATTATGGCGAAATAGAATAAGTAGCCCAACTAGCTTACCAACATTCAGTCATAATCTTATACACAGGCTGTGGGCATTCAGGAGGTGAGTCCAACCTGGTGCCACTGTCAACTGCCTTGATCACCTGCAGTGCTGTTTTGAAAGTATGACCAACCACAGATACAGAAAACCTACCTCCTGGTCTGGGAGTTGTTCATATGGTGTGCGGCCTAGACTCCAAATCTCATACATTACTACCCCGTAGGACCACACGTCACTACTGGACGAGTATTTCCTTGAATGTATTACCTATAAGATATAGGGTCGAACCACAAGCAGGTAATCGTACGCCTGCATGCATGGCTATGTGATTCCATCTTCACCTCGGGGGCAGCCCACCGCGTTGGTATGGAGATGCCGTGAGATATTCGAAGATCTTCGGTCTCAAGAAGCAATGATGTTCCAAAACTCCCTATCTGTGTCAACAAACTACGTATGTTAATAGAGAGTTCAGTGCTCGTACATGCGATTTTACACACCTTGCAGACTCCATTTTCAGCGAGAAAAATATTCTGTGCCATTAAGTGTCGGTGAACAAATTTCCGATCCGAGAGGAATTTC
Organism: Spongilla lacustris; assembly: GCA_949361645.1. Lineage (NCBI taxonomy): Eukaryota > Metazoa > Porifera > Demospongiae > Spongillida > Spongillidae > Spongilla > Spongilla lacustris. The sequence goes on from OX442422.1 coordinate 5,376,511, forward strand.
ATACCATTTGCAATTTGCTGACAAAAAGAAAGAAGAGTCCTTGCGCTTGGACTGAAATTAAAGGTGCATATATATATATGGATATATACAGTATTGACTATAACTTGATAGTTTACTTGGTTCTCTGGGTGGTAAGATAAGTCTTGATATCATTTTCCAAGAACTCCATAACAATTATAGTATCTATACGCGTACGGCCCGGTACGTATACGATACATTCATTTAAAAAGTGGTTGTTTTTAGTTTGTTTCCATGCATGCATGATTACCGGGTTTCTCAGCGTCGCCATGCCGTACAGGTGTACGATGTTGGGATGGTCGCTGAATTGACCGTTAATAACAGCCTCTTGCAAAAAGGTCACCTCTTCGTCTAAGGATGCACCTTCGGGCAATAGTCTGACAGCCACCTCTTTTAGGCCCGTCGAAGAGTGCCAGAGTCCCTTATTCACGATCCCGAACGTCTCAGAGCGAAGGTAAGAAAGTATTCTAAATGTAAATTGTTAATTAATTGTGCATTTGATGGATGCTTTTATAATTATTGAATGGCTGTTAATTATGTAGACGTACTTGATCTTGTTTCTTGGGATCTCCACATATTTATTTTCGAACATCTGCTGATAAAGGTCTTCGTGAACGAAGGATGGCCTCCAAAAGTCGTCACTTCCGATTCCTTCCTTGGCGAGAACGTTAATCAGTGCTTTCTGTTGCTGTAACGTTGAAGCTATATTCTTCCTTTGGCCCTGCACGAAATTGAAAGATTACCATTGAAAACTGCAATTTTTGAGCGTCTATACACATTGCAATACACTGTACATTACGAACCTGCGTAGGGACCACTAATTCCTGCATCGAAACCTATGTATAATTAGCAAAAACATTTTTGGCAAATAAATTAAAAGTGAATCACGTACATCCTGATCGGAGATAGAACCGAGGGATTCCATACTCGCTGATTTGCTTGCGTAAGGCGCGTTATATGCCGCATTCTCAGATGTTTCAATAACGTAGTCGCTTTTGTCACCAAATGCGCATGCTGTACTGCGCGCAGTACTGGATGTGATCGTTTTGTCAAAAATTGTATTGGCGTAGCTTTCCCTATTGATGGTGCCTGTCACGCGAGATCAGTGCAGTATTAAGGTAGTACTAGTGTTCACGCAATGCTTGTGTGCACGTACCTGATGCACATAGGACTTGTGAACCACGTTGAAGGACTAGTTTGCCGCTCTTTTTCCGTCTCCTACAGAGCAATACTAAAACTGCTGATATGGCAATCATTAGCGCCACAAAAAGCCCCACGCCCACTCCCACACCAAATATGATGCCCTCCCTGGTCAAAGGATTCGCGGAAGGACTTTCTTGAGTAGTAACGAAGGTGCTTGTTGCAAGCCCTAGTGAAATTGGTGTCGAAGTAGAAGTTTCCAATGGACTGGGGCCAATTGCAAAATCAAGTGTATGATTTAGAAATAACGACGTCGACTGCAAAGCGGAAACCGTCGCAATATCGCTGGAGTGACTCTGACTAGCGCTTGTCGACGTGGTGTAAACAGCAAGCCACACGGACGTAGTTCCATTCAACCTTTGAAGAGAAATGGCGGGCTGTCCGGATACGTTAGCGGAGCTGTTCTTCACTGAAATGAAAAATGCATTATCCGTGCATGGTTTGATGAAACCTAATATAAATTAATAACCTGTTTGAGAAGTAATTGTAGATGTGACATCGAAGGAACTCGATGAGCTCGTGTTCGTTCCTGTTGTACTTGTATAGGAATTGCTGGCTGCAAAGGCTGAAAAAAATATTCAGTTCGTATCGTATTTGAACTTTTACCTGCTTCGTGCTTACCTATATCTAACAAAACTAGAAGCAAGTAACTGAAGTACGACATATGTTCGGTAATACCAAAATGGAGAAAAGTAGAAAAACGGATGTGTTTTATTATAAAAGACACGTCATGCACATCAATGCAATTTTTTTTAAATAATAAACATTCGTATAGCAATTATGTATATACTTTGTGCCGGCAGGGTGCACGTGACAACTTGCCTTGCTATACATGTATGTCCACAGATGTCCGCGGGGGGACATTTTGCAGGGGGGACAACCATACCTATACGACACCGGTGTCCACAGAATAATTCCTTATTGATCACTATAAGTTGTGTCTCTCGAGTCTTTCAATCCAGCAGTTGCTCCAGAATGTGGAAGTGCTCCTGCTAAGTTGTGCTAACATTGGAGCCTGAAACTCATAATGTGATCCCACCTCGTTCATCTTATTTCCACATCAGTTGAAGCATGTAACAACACGCATTCTTACATAATGTAACAGCATAAACATGCATGCATCATCAGTGGCTGATCCAGACGCTGGACAGCGTACAAGTTGCTTAGACCCATCTCTTTGTTTTCTCTTCACTGAGCTTTCAATTTGAGAGCAGTTGGTAGAAATCACATTCACTGGGTTTTTTAACCAATGGTGATTTTGTCTCTTTGTGCAATGACAGTCACCCCTACATGCAATACAATATACACACCGACACACACAAACTGCATGCTCACACCCACACACATATACAGGACAATTAGTACCCCACCTGAAGTCTGCTTCACTTGTCTACTGTGTGTGTGTGTGTGATTGAGTACATGTCACAAAGGCTATGCCAGTTTCACTCTGGGGTAATAGATGGCTTGTAGCTCTATCAGCTGCTGAAGTCTGCTTCTCTCATCTGGGTCCATATGGTATCCTCCATGGCTCGCAGTTGCCTTTGATACCTGCTAGAAAGGGAAGTATTTTGAGAGGGAAACACAGATGACCGGAGGGGCTTACATACCATGGTCTAGTTCAGTGTCACTGTGTCTTCATCAGTTCTGCCAGGTGGGACACTGAATGCTTTTCTGAGGTCCAACCTTCCTTGTGAAGACACTGACAACAGAAGGAGTGCAGACATGGTAGTATTCTTGGGTCACTGAAGGGCCCAGAGCACATCTGACAGGTCACATGATGTGGAAGGCAATCCTTAATTTGTAGTCATTCTACAGACAGGATGACATAGGCAGTAAGTAGCATGCAGTCTGAAGGTACACAAGCTCAAATGATGCTGTGACTCAATCACATTGTCACGGTATAGTTGAAATCCATGAGTGAGTGCTCCTATGTGAATGACAGGAATGTTTTAATATGGGAATTCCAAGTGAAAATGTATTTCATGGCTAACTATACCGTGTATACATGTTGTATTCAAAATGAAAGGCATCCTAAAGGTCCTGTAACATTGTGTGTGACAAGCGAAGCAAACCACAGGAGTGTACGAAGAGAGAGTATAAGAGGCTGAGCTGTGCTGCCATGCATACATGAAGCTACAAACTGTTTGTAAGGACCCATAGGCCTATGTTAACTTACCGGTACATGCTGATGCCTGGCTGTTGGCTTCCCTCGTGCATTACCACTTTGTGTTTGAGGCAAAGGGAACAAGGATTTATCAATGTGCTTATAAATGGACTATTACATTGAAATCATCTTATTATTAGACCCATGTTTCCTTCCTTTTACACTACCATTGTTTTCAAATCCTATAACGCCAATTTTCTCATAGAGAATGTATTTATTTATAAGTGCCCCAACAATACTCCCTATTAGTGCCCCCCTCCCCCAACACTACTTATTGGCCTTCTGTTGTACAGAGGGGCATGGGAGACTTGCTCTGGTCACTGTCATCAAGGTATACCTTAAACAATCAAAGCACTGGTGTTGGTAGGGTCTGCTCCCAGCTGTTCTCTAGCCTCTGCCCTCACCATGGAGGTAACATACATGTAACTAAGAGGGTGCTTGAAAGGGGGAGGTGGATTAGTCTTGTTCCCAGACCAATACGATACAATATTTATCGCATAATGTATATATGCAACGTATAGGGCCTGGGGATGAGACTATGTGGATACTACGTACTATTTGTGAATGGATGACAGAGTGAAGAACAGGAAAGCTTAAGGAAGAGTTGTGTAGGGGTGTGAGGTCTGATCAGCATTAGAAAAAGAGTTCAGGCCATTTAATGACTGCTGGCTAAAGCTATGAAACTCCATTGTACTACAGCTCAGTTTGTGTCCCTATCAATGCTGATCTACTTGTACATGTATGGAGGAGGGGCACTTACATGCCTGCCATTGATAGTAGAATGGCTCTTAATCACATGATCTACATGGGTACCAAGTTCAGCCACATACCAATAATACATGTACGCAATCACCAGAATTACCCACTACATATACCAGGTCATGTGGCACCCTCTCCCAAATCACTATATGAGGTTACAAGGTGCTGACAGATAACCACAGTTACATAAGACATCTGCTCTATCCTGCCCAAGAGGGGGATTTCTATAAAACAGTTCCTTCAGTTGGAATGAATTGAGAATGAGAAGTGGGTTGGGGAAAGATAGGTGTTGGAAGTGAAAGTGGTATGTAGTGCATGATATCATTGCATTACATCATTGTACATCCGCCCACTTACCAATGTGTCCTGCCCTTCCATCACAAGGACTTGGAGTTCTGCATCACAATGAACTCATGCGTAACCTGTGACATAATTAGCAACCACTCCACCCCCTTTTACAGGAGCCCATATAGAGGCTAGGAACATATAACAGTGAGGGGGTAGGGAGGGAGGGCACGAGAAAGAGTGGGAGGGAGGAGGGAGGGAGAGGGAGGGAGGGAGGAGGAGGGAGGAAGAGTGAGAGAGGGAGGAGGATGGAGGAAGAGGGAGAGAGTGAGTGAATGAGAGGAGGCAGCAGATATATAGATTCCCCTTGCTTCTGTTGTTTTTGTTACATGATCGCAGATAGATGAACAATGGATGTGAAAGTTGTCAGTGAGATTTGCTAGCCATTCACTCTAACTGCAACACCTCCATGCCACCTCTCTTCAAGGATGTAGTAAGAGCAGAATCAATATGTACATGTATGTAGTATTGTGCATATTTTCAATTTACTATACAATTACGTATCATTGCGCTTGCAGATTAAAAAAGATATCGGTAAAGTCACCATTTTTATACATAACTCAGTACAGCAGTCATGTACTCATGACTTTATTTATGTGGCAGGTATGCAGAGATAACCGTTTTAATGTAGATGTAGCTGTAACTTGGAAAATATGGAATTTTTACAGAATATAACAAATGATATAATTGTAATGATATGTACCCAAACATTGATTTCAGTAGACACACTTTTGAGTTTGGGTAGCCCAGCTCCATCATCAGTTTCTGTTCTGCTAGATTGATGGCCCTCAAATGGCAGCCTGCAGCCCTGCAACTTCAGAACACCTCTTCCTCCCCACCCTGCTCCCTATTATCAGCAAAGTTTGTCAGCCAGGAATTACATGAACTCTGCCCAAGACTCCAACGGATGCTTGAAGCATGCCGTGCTTCTGTTGCATCACTGTATCAAATTTCCTCTTCTTTTCTTCTTCATGCAGCCGATGATAGGATAGAGGTTAGAGGGTATTGCATGGTTATGGATTTGAAGGCAACATTGGTGTGTGTGCAACAGTCTGAGACTGCCATATAGTGTAATCTGCTACCAGAGAAGATACGATTGGCTCACGTTTTACCTCTTTGTACACAAAAGATGCTAGGTCACACCTATTGCATGAATTTGCATCATTTCTCACAATTTTTAAAAAGATAGACTAGACTAATTTTTTTAGAGAGAGCGAATAATGGAACAAAGAGACTACACCCGCTATAGGGACTCAAGGGACGAGTTCGCAAGTTCGAACTCCGTACCCCGCCATGCAACTAAAAAAGAAATGCCGCCTTTGGCATGCGCATGCGCAGTTATCGTTACCAAAAAGCAGGTTTCGTTTTTTACTTTTTCGTGCTCAGGAGAACTCATGGCTGCTCCCGTTGTTCCTGTGCTACCTGTGAGTTATGCACTTGTAGCCAGTATTTATCTCTACACGCAGCTCTCTGGCCACAGTTCACAATAAACTGCTAAAGCTCCGAGTCACTCGACCACCAACGTGACCTATATTGGCTACAACCCCTCGTGTGCTTCAGGAGCCAGGAGAGGTACACAGTGCGCTGGCAGGTAAGAAGTGTTAGGCTTTCGCTTCCCCCATTTCTATTTTTTAAAAACATTTTATAAACGCCTTGTGATCCCGCGGGGCATAATTTGCTCAACCAGGCCGCGGTGAAAAAAAAAAAAGGAGTTGCATCGCATGCAGGTGACATGCTTAGTAAAGCATTTGGTTAGACGTTTTAAGACAGCAGGCATATGTATAGGTTATCGTAGTTAAAAAGAAACGTCGTCGTCCTCGAGTCCTTGTTGTATGCGTGCACGTGCCTTGCTCTCTTACTTGCAACTGTGCGATGTCATGAAGGCGGATGTACAAGTGGCGACGGCGGCTGGGGACAAACAATCACACGGGATTTACATGTAAATTACCTTAGTTCTCGTACTCAGACCTGATGCGTAGAGCGATGTACATCGTACTCATACGGCTGTCGTGTTGTTCATTTATGTGATGCAGACATGCAGTATTGGATGGATGGGGGGCATTTTGTTTTTAAAGCACGGTATTTACTGCTATTTTCACTTATTTAGAACTGCAGCAGCAAAAAGGAATGGCTGGAAGATAGCTGCATTAGAGCATCAGCTGAATCATCTACCACCAGCAGCTGTTCGGCCAGCCCCCCCCATCCCCTCCCAGTCCCTCAGCACCATCCCTGGATGCGGAGGGAAGGATCTCGGCTATGGAGGCCAACGTTGCAGAGCAGAGGGCACAGCTTCTCTCCAGATGAGACATGGAGGTGGTGAGGAGTATGCTCGAGGCGACAGGTTCTGCCCATGTGCAGCTCTCTATTTTCCATTCTGTCCTCTTCACCCAGCTTCTCTCCTCCTATTATATGTCCCCTCCCCTCCTACCCACTCCCTGTATGTTCACCTTGCACGCAGTGATGCTTAAGAGCTAAGTTTGATGCAATACACCTCACCCAGTATGTCCAAGCCCACGTTGATTTAAGTACTCCGTGCTACAAAGGCAGTCTGTCATGCTCATAGGACTGGGTTAAAGGGCTTAGGAGTTTGTGTGTGTGTGTGTGTGTGCAGTGAGGACTGGTACATGTATGTGTGTTACATTATCGCCTCAAGTATCAATAAAATGATCTAAAACTCTTACAAGTGAACGTGCATGTTAGTCAGTGTACTTGGTACCAAATGCACAGAAGACAGCTAGGTTGAAGAGTGAGGTAGCTTTACCATGGGGATAGATTTTTTTAGCTAACAGTGCTGCCCTTGACCCTGCCACCATTCCATTCCTCCAGCATGTGTACATAGGGGGAGGGGGTTGGGTTAACAGGCTGCATCTCACTTCAATATTCGGGCTATTAAACTTGGACTACATTTTTTGCATACGTTTTTCCAAGATGTATGAGATGGTCGTGTCGAGAATCATGGTCACGATTTTTTCCTATAGCTGTTAGCTGCTTTCCGCTTGATAACTTCTGTCTGTAGCTAGTGACCCTTCGATCCTTCTCTCGTGCTTCCTATAGTAGTCGCTTTAGTCAGGAACATCTTCTAGCTTTTATTCAAAAGTATCACACACATCACATGCAGATTGGAAAACAATTGCCAAAATGTGCAGTCTTATATTTCTTTTGCCCCGTTGGTCTGAGATGCAGCCAGTGTAAATCAATTAGACATTTTGTGAGGGTTAATGTGGCCTGGTGCAGTTTCCTTGTGTTCTCTTTCACAAAAAGCCCCACATACATGTAGTAGTTGTACTGGGTTGGGAGGAGTTGTTCTACTCTCCATGTTTCTTCCTCTCCATTCACTCTTGAGGGTGTCCAGGGGGAGGGCACTTTGGGTATGCCCACCCAATAGTGTTCTCCCAACTGGAGAATCCTTAACCCTCCCTGTCCTTAAGCTGCAGGTCCATGGGCAAAGGGGGGTTGGCACTTTGGGCTCGTGCCCACCCCTCCCAAACTCTGGATCTGCTGCTGCCCCTTTCTCACATTTCTCTTCCCTCTTCATTGACGAGGCCACCCCCCCCCCCCCCCCACCGGGTATACCACTCCAGGGAGGGTGGGCAAATGTGTTTGTTGGGAGAAGAAGAAATCTACAGAGAAATGAATAATTAATAAAACATAGAAGTGGTTTAAGAACTAACTGCACAAGAAGACCACCAAGCTAATGGTAGCTACCAAGATGCCTGCTGGGCCCATGGCCACATAGAAGTTGTGCATGGACTACCAGCATGTTTGTTTTGCCTTGAAGTGGATTAGCGTGTCTTTTGTGTAACCAGTTTGTCTTGTTGCCTGATCCAAGTGTAGGTAAATCTATGAAGTGGAATGGGCAGGCTTGAAGAGCACAGACGTCACATGGAGGCAGTGAGATAAGATGAAAACTCATTTGAAGACAAGTTTCCATACACCTTGTGTGTATGATGATGGCGTTGTATTTAAAAGGCTCCTTCTGCAGGTGCCACGGCTGTATCTCCTGAAGGTACCACATCATCTGGACATGAGAGGTTCCCATTCAAAAAGAACCTGTTCCAACCACTGCTCTCCAAGGACTGTGTTCTCTTAGGGAGTCTTACATGTGGCTGTGCAGGGCATGGGACTGAGGAAGTGGAGGTATGGATGTCTAGTGGAGTGATAGACCTTGCAATCCCATCCCCAGGTCTGTATTTAGATCGACATATTGATCTCCCAAACCCAAGTATCCATTGTGTCATTTAGACAATGGAAGTATTCTGTGCCATAACTTGCCTTATTTGCTATAATTAGTAATTAATGTTGTATGAATGTTCCCTCATGCTTGGCTTGCTATGGTGGAACAGGAGGGCAGAAGGAGCAGGATCATCTTGAGAGGACTTCTAGACCACTACTTTGCAGAGTGCTGGTACTGTTTGTGTGAGTGGTTCATGGAAATGACCACCAAACAACGACATTGGCAGGTGCAGACAGGTATACTTATGTACAAATGTGCATTGCTGTACACATACATGCATGCAAGAACATCCCTGCATGTTTTACCAAGGACAGTAAATTTAAAGTAGGAGTACATCACTACCACATAATTACATGCATTGACACACAATAGATTAGTATGTGCTTTACAGTGGTGTTCTGTCCTTCACTACAGAGAGGACCAGATTGACTTCTTCATTAAACCAGACATGCAGGCTCTTGGCATGTGCTTTTAACCAACTACTTCATGTACACATACTTGTATGGATGGCAGCTTGAGACGTTACAAGTCACACACTGCACACAAGCCTGTACATGTAAGCGATATAGTATATAGTCATGTATAATTTGGGTCTAATTCCTTGTTGTACATGTATGTGTATGTGTGTACATGTACATGTATATATCAGTGATATGTACATGTACATGCATTTAAATGCACTTGTGTTAGAGGAAGTGATATTTAAGCCTCTGGTATGTGTGCATGTATCATTGTCACTGATGGTTAGAATGCTGGAAACAGAAACATCAAACTGAGCATGTACATGTAATATGAAATAGAAAACCAATATACTAATATTTTAAATATGTTGTATTATGTGCATCAATGCCAATTGTTTGCTTTAATTTTAATTATCTGCTCAGCTAAATACGTCAAGTAGTAAGTATCTTCTAAGTGCTATTAATGAGTTACGACCAACCATAAAGTACTGTATTCCCATTGTAGGGTAAAGCTCTGCATTTTAAAGACCATATCTCTGTGACCATTAATGTTATTGTTTAATTAAAGTTACGTTCAGGTACTTTTTCTTTCCTGCAATGTAATAAGTGGTTACAAAGATATGCTTAAAAAATAAAATATAATAAAACACAAGATTTTTTACCATAGAGAATACAGTGTAGAGGGGAGAAAGAAAAATTAAAAGTGATACAAGCCAAATTAACTTGGGAACAATAATTTAATTACTGTAGATTACCAGGCCAATCCTGGAACTCTTGGAGCTGAGATACTACTGTGGCTGTGATCTATAGACACAAAAACTAACGCCAGCCGGTATATAATTGACAACTAAGAAGAGCTTGGTGATAAGAAAAGCAGTTGGGACTTAGTGGTTTTTTGCGTGCTCGAACCAGATTAGAGAATGTCCTCCCATTTGCCCTCGAGTCCTAAAATGCTGTTAGTAATCCGCTGAGGTTAAGGCACGGCAGCTTTACACTCTTCTCAAGGGTCGCACACACTTCAGCCCCGCCACTTATTACTCTAACATTTGTTGGTAAATTGGTGGAGAGATTATGGACCTTTTCACCACGGTCTGATGCACACTTCTTGCTGTCTCCTCCGTAGTGCTCTCCTCAGCTTCCTTTTATACTGGCACACCTTTACCCCCTCTCCTTGCACCCCTTCCCCGGGCCCTGGGATAGGATGTTTAAGCGAACGTAGTGCACCCAACACAGTTAAAATAGTATTAGCCTCTCCCCTTTTGAGTCATTGGATTTCTATTGTGGCCTTATTTTCATCCCGACCACTACAACCTCTCTGTCTTTAGAGATTGGCATCCAATTTCCTGGACCTAGGTAGCAACTGACCATTGTCTCAGCTAACATCCATGATTCAGTCCTTTTCCTACAGAACCTTGTGCAACTTCCATCCATGATGGTTTAATAAATTCTTTCTTGTGACGGCCAAGTTGTAAAACCTTTACGCCAGGAGGGTGTGATTGCTGCACTTCTCTGCCGTAGTGATACTCCATCGCTCATATGGTTTGATTCACATAGCTTTGACCTATGTGGAGTTAGTACACTTTCCATGACGTACAACTTAACCTACTGCAAATGAGTGTAGGCTTTATTGTTAAAAAGATCTTGTCTGCCGCAATATAAAGCCGCTCTTTCCATTTCCTTGTACACCAAAGTACGAAATGTTTTAGCTTGTGCTTATGGTGTGCCTGAGGAACTCTGTTAACATGAGGAGGATTGTCACCAGGTCGGTACTGCTATGTATACTTGGATAGTTTCCTAAAGGAGAGCCATGCTTATGTGGGTGATGTACAGGGACAGAGCTTGCGGAATTGATCATTGGTGTAAGGAATAGTATCTCCTGATTGGAAGTGGGACTTAGAACCACTGCATTGGGATCAGAGGGGTCTGTACACTTCACATTATGACACATACACACCAGTTGTAGCTGATTCCCACACTGGCTCTACCAGCTACTACTTTCTGAGAACAGGTTAATATTTATCCTACCTCCACAGCCAGTTCGCACCTCAATCCACCTTGGTATCATCTCGGGACGTTGCGATAAAACCTTCTTGCAAACCTCCCCATTGTCTTTGGGTATCCAACTTCCTGGACTTCTTAAGTAGCAACTGGTCATTGTCTTGGCATTCTTACAGAACCTTGTGCAATTGCCACCCTTGTCTAGTAATTTCTTTCTAGTGATGGCCAATTAGTAAAACCTTTACACTAAGGGGGTTGATCACTGAACTTCTCTGCCATAGTGATACTCTATCCTTCCTACCACACTCCAATAGTTTGATTAACAGAGCTTTGACCAGAGTAGAATTAGTACAATTCCCGAGATGTATACCTGAATCTACTGCTGATGTGTGTACCGTCGAACTATTAAGCCACTCTTTCTCTTTCCCTGGACACGACAAAACCTAAGGTTTTAGCTTGTGCAGAACCTATGGTGTGCCTGAGGAACTCAGTTAATCTGAGGAGGATGATCACCAGGTCGGCACTGCTATGCATACTGGGATAGTTTGCTAATGGGGAGTCATGCTTAGGTGTGTGGATGAACAGGGACAGAGCTTGCCTTGAGCCTAAAAGTGGTCATTGGTGGAAAATAGTACCTCCTGATCTGCCAAATGGGGTTGTCAGAAAAAAGCATTTGAAGTCGTTAAAAGTAGTGTGTGATAGTCGCCAAGTATAGTGAGGATTGTGCTGGCACTAAATTGTGTCAGGGAGCAATGAAAAAAGCTATCCCAGCAGCTTCATTGTGCTAGCGTCTTTGCAAGTTTGACCTCTCCAAACGTACACAGTGGTGCAGTTCAGTTAACCCTTACTCGATGCCCTGCCATGGCTGCGGCCACCATACATGTAGCAAAGACCTTTAGTCACTGGATGGACCGCTGGGACAGTTGTAGGGGGAACTGGAAACCCCTAAACTAGGACCCATCTAATACTTTGGGTGCCATAGGTATCTGTGAAGAGATGTTTATCAGGAGGGGAGGAAGCGTTCCCATCAGGCCAGGTCCTCTCTTGTACTGGCTGTGACTTGGCTTTGATCTATAGTCACGAATACTAACACCCAGCTGGTATATCATTGACAGCTAAGGAGAACATGGTGATTAAAAAAAGCAGTTGGGACTTACTGCCTGAACCAGCCATAAACAGATAAGTGAATGTCCTTCCATTTAACCTTGAGCAGTGGCTGCTGCTGGGTGGCTGAATCCAGGTGTTTCCTTAAGCACTGAGGATGGGTAGGTGGACCCTCTTGCCACAGGTGTGTACAGTGTTTCACATACTGATAGGATAGGCTGGATGGAACTGGTACACTGATGATGACCTGCTGGGCCACAATATATTATTGTCCAAGTAATTGATGGATCAATTTTTGTATCTGTTAGACAGAATCCGATGTAAGGCCTGATACATGAGTGTTTGCCCTGCCAGAACATTCCCAACAGACCTCAATATTTGATCAATACCGGAGTCATGCTAGAAGAGCAATGGAGGGGAATGTCTTGCTCTGAGATCTGGTCATTCACACTTAGCCCTCTGAGGCAGAGGAAGATTATCCTGCACTGGGTCTTCTGTTTCGGGGCAACTCTTAGGCCAGATGTACAGAAGTTGGAACAAAGGTGGATTAAAGTAGGGGCCTAGAACATGGCAGGCTGCAATCTCTTTGTAGAGCTCTGTGTTAATGTTATGGTGCTAAAATGCAGAATCGTCAATTTTATGGAGTACAGTGTCTTGTGGACAATTTCAGGTGGCCTGTTGCAATATCTATATGTAACAGCACAGGCAAGATGACTAGCTGCATGTTGGTAACCATGTGTTAGCTGAAGTTGTTGGCATATTATTTACTCATAAATCGAACACTTTAGAAGACCTGTCCATCATCCAATTGTGACACCAGAGCCTGTGTATCCACCAATATGCTCAGTTTACCAATTGAGCCTTTCACTTTCAATAATACGCTTTGGACAGTTTTCACCATACTGTCATGTACCTGCTTTTTGACCATTGATTGTCACTTTTTTAGTCCCTCCCACTAACTGAGGTCTCAGCTGCTTACCAGAAAGCTGTGCAGGCAAGTTATGCTATCTCCCAAGTACATCAATATTGGCTTGCCTCCGCTATTAGTGTTGCCTCCATCCAACCCTTATCACTTGCACATTTAAAAGCCTCAATCCCTCCTCAAGGCTGGATCGCAGATACCAAGCCAGGTGTATTTAAAAAGTACACGTGTAGTACTTGTAAATCAAACACTTCAGAAGAATGTCCATCAACCAATACCGCACCCCTTTAGCTCCTCTTCACTACTTATACTCCCCTTAAATTGTCTGCATATCCATGCTTGTAAGCCATTCTGACACCAGAGCCTGTGCATCCACCAACATTTTACCAATTGAGCCTTTCACTTTCAATGATATGCTTTGGCTTTTACCTCCTTTTTGACCATTGATTGTCACTTTTGTAGTCCTTCCCACTAATCAACTGAGGTCTCAGCTTACCAGAAAGCTGTGCTGGCAAGTTATGCTATCTCCCAAGCACATCAATATTGGCTCACCTCATTCGTGCTGCCTCCATCCAACCCTTATCACTTGCGCATTTTAAAGCCTCAATCCCTCCTCAAGGCTGGATCGCAGTTTTTATAAAAGTACATGTGTAAAACTGGCAATGTGAGATGGCAAGTGGCAGCATTACCACATATCTAATATTGGACACTTGAAAAGGTGTGAATTCATATGAGGCTTGTGTTTTTTGGATGCAGTTATGCAGTCACTAATGATGGGAGCTCTGTGCTCCACTGTAACGCTGGGAACCCCCAGAGGGTACAGAACATTGAGGAAGGTTGGGAATTGAAATGGCTTATCTAATATTCAGATCTCGTGCATCTAAACATGTTCTTACTTGGACAAGACACATGGCAGTAATGTTGTTTATCCACTCTGTGGGTATATCAACCATGTCTTCCATTGTTTGCAGCATTTCTTGCACTGCTGCTCACATTATATGTGTGTGGAATCCTACGGTGGACCGGCCATCAAGCTCAATGTCACGTAACCCTGACAGACATGAAAACATCTCGATTATCCTTCAGCATATTGTTGTACAGGCTCTTGGGTTTTTTCTGCCGTGCACACTTATTCAGCCTCACAGGAGAGTGGTGTCAGGCCCAGGGCAGGCATGCATCCGGTGACAACATAGTATGGCTGTGCATAGTCTCCAACACATCCACACCTTGGCAACCATGTGTTAGCTGAAGTTGTTGGCAGAATATGTACTCATAAATCAAACACTTCAAAAGACCTGTCCATCAACCAATTGTGACGCCAGAGCCTGTATATCCACCAACATGCTCATTTTACCAATTGAGCCTTTCACTTTCAATAATACGCTTTGGGCAGTTTGCACCATACTGTTGTCATACCTCCTTTTTGACCATTGATTGTCACTTTTGTAGTCCCTCCCACTAACTAACTGAGGTCACAGCTTACTCAGAACACTGTGCAGGCAAGTTATACTACCTCCCAAGCACATCAATATTGGCTTGCCTATGCTATTAGTGCTGCCTCCATCCAACCCTTATCGCTTACACATTTTAAAGCCTCAATCCCTCCTCAAGGCTGGATTGCAGATACCAAGTCAGGTGTATTTTTAAAAAGTACATGTGTAGTACTGGCAAGGTGAGATGGCAAGTGGCAGCAATACTACAAATCCAATATTTGACACTTGAAAAGGTATGAGTTCAGAAGAGGCTTGTGTTTTGTGGATGCAGTTATGCAGTCACTAAATGATGGGAGCTCTGTGCTCCACAGTAACACTGGGAACCCCCAGAGGGTCACGTCTGGACTGTGGAATGGCAGGATAGATACAGAGAACATTGTGAAAGGTTGTCAGGTCTCATGCAGCATCTAAACGTGTTTTTACTTGGACTAGACACATGGCAGTAAGGTTGTTTATCCACTCTGTGGGTATATCAATCGTGTCTTCCATTGTTTGCAACATTTCTTGCACTGCTGCTCTCATTGTGTGTGTGGAATCCTACCGTAGACCGGCCATCAAGTTCAGTGTCACATAGAACAGCTAGAACACACCTGTGATCCTTGTTCTTTCCATTCTTGGTCACCTGTTGTTGGCCTTGAATTTGGTCCACTTATTGTCATCTCTGCACCTGTTCCCTCTGCTGCCACATCTTCACCTTCTTTGTTCGAATCGCCTCCATGTTCTGGCCCATCATATAGCTAGAGACAAATCTGCTTCAAACAGCCTTCTCAGTATTTATTCCTTTTCAATATCCCTAATCAGGAAGTGCAGCTAGAGACAAATCCTTCTAACAGCCTTCTAATTATTTATTTGTTTTCCATATCCCTAATAAGGAAGTGCAGCATAAATTTCTCTCTTAAGCCTCCAAACAGTCCTTAACCTGTTTCCTCATCTCCATCATAAAGTGGTCTCTTTAGCTGTCTCTGTAATGTGACTGCTGATCCTTCTAGCACACAGACTGTTCACCTTCTTGGATGATAATTCAAACTTGCTACCTTTGGGGGCCAGATACTTTCACTTACTGCCAGTCTAGCTAGAGAAAAGATCCCACTTCTGGTGATGTTTTCCTACCTACAGTGTATGCTTAGTTGTGTGGCTGGTACTTTGATCCGTAATGCCTGTGGCTATGCATCCAACAGGCTACATCCTGGAAAAACAGTGAACATATATCCTGTAACTGGATCTGCAGTGCATCACCAATCTTAAGTGCATGATGCATGAAGTGATTACATGGTTTATCAGAATGAAGGCTTAGGGTGTTCAGCATTTCAGGGCCTACATAGCTGTATGGAGAAGAGGTTAATAAGACTCTACTATATAAACTACCATTTTGGTGTTGTTTAATTACAATGCACTGGCTTGCTTGTAGTCGAACCAAGGCACAAGATCAGCAATAACTAACTGGTTGGACCACATTTAAAATTCAATTCATTGCTGCAATCAATACAAGCTGGGTTGACCCAAGTGCTCCAAATAAAATGGCACATAGAGTTGATTATATTAGTTGCCACTGCTTGCCAGTCTACTGATTACCTGGCCCACATGGTCTAGAATACTTCTTACAAAGTCAGCAGGTCATCAATGTAGTACATGGATTCAGGATCTGGCTCTGGGTGCAGACATAGTATTAACCTCATCATCCAGTCTAAACAGCAATACAATGAATGTAATTGTTAAACTTTGGTGGTAGTAACAGAAATGGGAACATGTCTGACATGGTAAAATATTCCCAGCAGTATGGCCAGGCTGGCCATAAGTTGACGCCCTGAGCCCATAACAAAGGTGCCTGTCTCATATCAGAAGCACTGCATATGTGGCAATGAGGAGACATGGTCATGCAAGAACACCTTCATTATATTGCCCCATGGCCCCAAAAGAAAACAAAAACTCCTGCTACTAACAATTATAGAAATCCAGCTACAGTCCAGTCCTCTGTTAGACAGTGCATCCACAGCACCTTGAATAGTTGCAAATCAATTCACAAGGCATGGACAAGATAACACATGCCAGCATTATTTCAAGGCTACACACATCACTGGTTATCAGGGTCGCATATGTCCATCAGTCAGGCAGCAGTGGGAGTAATGGCAGTGGAGCCACTTCCAGAACAAGAAGAGGCAGTAGTTGTGGAGTTGTTGTCATTAATCTTCTAAGACTTGATGATTTGATACCATGGATACCAACAGTCAACACAATGTAGTACAAAAACATAAGCAGTCCCATAATAGCATGAACTGAAAGCAACGAGCTCATTTACAATATGGAAGTATCCTTTCAATCATGAGTGGATTCAATGTAAGTGGTATTCAAGTACAACTGTGAATGTGTGTGGTATTTGTATTTATTTACAGTTGTGCTGAATGGCAGTGTAGTGTGGTCATGGCTTTCGAAATGAATGGACTATGCAGAAAATCACTTGACAAACACATTCGACTGTACTTGATGCTTAACACCACCAAGCCATGGCAATGTACACAAGCATTAGTATGTCCCATTGACTTTACATGTGTAAAACGTCTTATGTACACACACACACACACACACACACACACACACACACACACACACACACACACACACACACACACACACACACAACATTAGACCACTGCATTATGTGACTGTGTCTCTAGTTGCAGAATCTCACATCCTTGAAGTCCTGCTAACTGCTCAAGATATAGGATATCTCTGGCCACTCCTGGCACAGATTTTGATTATCTCCACACCTGTGGTGCACTGGCACTAACAAATACCACCCAATGGGTCAATTATGCTGAGATGATAGCAGTCTATGGTGCAAGTATGCTCACAGTGAGTTTGTGGTATAAGCAAGCTCTTCCCATTCAAAAATAATATATTCCAAATAATGTCCTCATGCATATGGGCCATATATCGTTGCATGTATATACATGTAAATGCAGCTGTGCATATTATATTGGTGGGGTTATGGATTTGAACGCAACATTGGTGTCTAGTAATGATGAGATATATAATGGACGTAAATGTAGTTACCTTCAATGTAGGACTAAATATATTGCATTTTTGCTTTTGATTTGCACCACTATTGCCTTCATCCTCCTTACAGTCATATCCCTAGGCTGGAGCCTGCCCCCATCTGTCCTACTTACTGGTGCCTGATGTCTGCAAGCTTCCCGCCTCAGTGTGCCTCTCCAAGGTGGTGGATACACCATGACATTGGAAGGCTGATCCATATTTAGAGTTGGGTATATGTGCTTGTAGTTCAACTGTATTGGGCATATAATTGTGCTGTTGATTTGACTTTGTACAACAATTTGTGTGCTGGATTCTCCCCTTTCCATTCAAACACATCTTGATAGACATGCCCTATGAGATGAAGTCCTGTAGGGTCCCAAGTTATCTATGCTTACACTCTAGTACTGTGAAGCCACTAACACAAACACATACACACTCGCAAACAAACACACAAATCCCAACACACTCATCTAGAGCTTAGAAGCACTGTATTATCTAGTTTTTAATAGTGGTGAAGTTAAAGCTTTTGTTTGTATGTGTACCAGGCTGGTTACAGAGATATGGGCAGTAGCTACATGTATTTGTTTACATTCATTTGTTGATGAGCTTATCACATTAGTTGTGCTGCACATTTGCGCCTTCAGGGTTCACGTATCTGAATATATCATCCATCAACGCTCTTTCCGATTCCAGTGCTGCAGTGTTAACCTTCTTCCAGTGTTATGACTGTAAGAAGCTCCCTTGCCTTCCCCTCCTCTCCTTTCCTTCCCCTCCCCTCCCCTCCCCTCCTCTCCTCCCCTCCTTCCATTACCTCCTTTCCCTCCCCTCAGTCCCATCCCTCCTTCCACACTTCATGTCCTCTCATTCTCCTTTCCGCCTCACCCTTCCCTACTTGTGGGTTTCCCATGACTGCATTTTCTTCCCCCAAAAGATGAGGCATCTATGTTTAATCCAATGAAAACGTTTCCAAGGATTCTAACTTTTGTGGAGAGAAAGTGCCTTCGGTATGTAAATATGTATGCCCTCACAAACTCCTCCCAATTCCTTTCCTCCCTACAACCTTCTCTTCCACATTCCTTCCTTCCCTCCCCTCTCCCTTGTCCATATATACACCTGTAACCACATCATCACTCCTTTCCATGTGGTGGGGTGATGTGTATTTTTGGAATGATTGAGTGTGCTGGTTGTGTGCTTGGGATGATGTGAATGTGTGCTGAGATGATGTAATGGTCATTTGCATTGTAGATACAGCACATCCAGTCTAATGTGCATACGTGTACATGTATGTGTGTTACACAATCAAAGAAAATTGTTTAAACATGAACAAATAAGTGCTAAGTTACTGATTAAGTAATATGGGCTCAAACTAAGTGAAATTGCTGGGGTGATGTGTGTGCTAAGTTAGAGGCATTGCACATTTGATTGTGTAACATACATACATGTATGAATGCATTGCTTTATTTTAGCTGATTTACCATATTAATTTGACATTTTTAGGGCCCATGCAGTTCACTTCATCCTCTTGTCATCAATGTTCTGCCCAGCTCCAGTACTGCAGTGTTGACTTTCCTCCTTTGTTATGACAGTAAGAAGCTCCCTTCTCTCCCTCTCCTACTCCTTCCTCCCCTCCTCCCATCCTACCCTTCTTACTCCTCCCCTTTGCCTCATCACTCATCCCCTCCCTTCCCTCCTCCATCCCTTCCCTCCTCCCTCCCTTCCCTCCTCCCTCCCTTCCCTCCTCCCTCCCTTCCCTCCTCCCTCCCTTCCCTCCTCCCTCCCTTCCCTCCTCCCTCCCTTCCCTCCTCCCTCCCTTCCCTCCTCCCTCCCTTCCCTTTTCCCCTCCCTTCCCTCCTCCCCTCCCTTCCCTCCTCCCCTCCCTTCCCTCCTCTCCTCCCTTCCTCCCTCCCTTCCCTTCTCCCCTCCCTTCCCTCCTTCCTCTTCCTCCCTTTCTCCTCTCCTTCCTCCCTCTCTTTACCTTCCTCCCTCTTCCTTGTTACACAACACTACCTTCTCTTCCCCCAATGAGGTATCTACATTGTATATTTACTTCAGTAGAAGTGTTCTCAAGGATACCAGACTTTGGTTGAGAAAAGTACTGTCATCTGTTGGTATGTAATAATATCATTCCTTCCTCACCCCTCCCTTCTCCATTGATTCCTCCTCTCTCCTGTCCCTTGTCCATATGTACACCTGTAACCATATTATCACTCCTATACATCAGATACCAACCATGTGATGGGTTGGTGGTCTATCACCATTGCAATCTAATCTGTGGATTGAAAGCTGCAATTTCTGTGCAAATGAAACTATAAGGTGCATAAAAGCACACACCATGGATATGGCATGCTGCGTGTGTACGTGTGCGCATCATGTATGTAAGTGTGGGTATGCGTACATTGTTGTGTATACATGTGCCTTACCGATTGTCTTTTTCCTCCCCAGATTTACTGGTGTTATTTGCTACAATTCTATCTTCCAGTAGCAGTCAAATATACTTTATGACTCGACCATCAAAGGGAGAGAGAATCCTCACTGCTGTGTGCGAGCTCAAAGTGCAGGAGATCACAGGCCACCCAGGCACAGATGTATTGAATATCTCTGCACCTGTGGGGCACTGGAGCTACCAAACTCCACCTACATGTAGGGCCAATTCAACAGTATACTGAGATCAGAGGGGATGGCAGAATATCATCACAGTGAGTTTGTGGTATAAGCTGAGTTTAATTCATGAAGTTATAAGGCATTTCTAAAGTTACAACCGCAAACCGGCATTGAGGGTGCATCCACACTAGGTAATATTAGCAATTTAGAGAAGGAACGGGCAGGGGTGGGGGGAGGGGGGTGCTAGATGACAGGCCAAGGTGAACGATCCGAGAGAATGATGGCCTTAGAGATAGAGAGGGTAGGATGGGGAAGAGGAAGTAGTTGGGAGGGAGAGCAAGAATGGGGGTAGTTAAAAGCGATTGTGGAGGGGAGAGAGTGGGCATTGTTGGTGCTCTGCTTCAACATACATGTATATAACTAGAATTATGTGCACTCACTATAGGGGGAGAGCTAGAGTCCTTATCTCTGTTATTATTATTATTACACATGTTGTGAGTAGTTAATTATATATAAGTGGAACCACTTATTATTGTAGATTACCTGCCCCCATACTCCAACACATGTGATTTTCTGGAACTGAGATACTACTGATTTGGAGATATGTTGTTCCTGATATGTTCTTGCAACAGAACCTCAGCAGGTCCACTACCACTGAATGAGTTGTAATCTAAATTAAACAGGATATGCAATGAAGAACAGCAAGAACACATTGCTTTAGCTATTAGAATGTACCTGACGCAGTGCACAGGTCAAAAGGCATACCATTAGAGAGCAAAAGGTGTAACAAATGCAGTTTTGTTCCATGACCCCTGAATCGCTCCAGTGTTTAAAAGTAGGTGGGTGTCATCAATTCTGGGCCAGCACAATGGGGGATGCCCTCGGTGCCATCAGTAACACACGAATCACTTACTTCTGGTGAATAGGTAATCATCTTGCTGATGTGTTGGCTGACTGCTTCCTGTATCAATCTAATTTTACAGTAATAGGGGGGGTCTTAGGTATGACTTTGGTTTCTATCCCTCTCAGAATATGGAGGGCATTAAGAAACATAGGAAAACATGTATTTTAAATTTTTATACTAAGAGTAACCCCCCCTGTACAGTACCCTTGAAGTTTTACAAAACACGGATGTATACATGTACATAGGTATATACACCACCTATGGCACCATATAGCAGTAAAAGATAAACTAAGGAATTAGGTATGTGTACTAGTCATATACTGCCTTAATTTACATCTTTCTTTCATTTAGGCATTGGCAAGAGCATACATATAATAAAAAATTGCGTAACGAAAGAAACATAGAAGTTCAAGGGTAGTCATTTATATGGTCCACCCATGCGTAAACGAGTTTCTCTAGATTGTTCTATCCAAGGTTAGATTTGCAATTTAGCAAGAGGCACAATTCAGGTTTTACACATTTTGGCTACCTTGGAATATCCTTTGTATCATCCTGTGTGGTAACAGTATTATCATATAATGTGCTGCACATTTAACTTGTGTTGATGAAGCTGTAATTCACTGCTTTGATCCTCTTAAAATTTTATACAGCCAACGCTTTGGTCAGCATCAAGATTATGTACTGGTGCTCTTTCTAACTTTTGTTGAGATGCTATGGCCATATAAGAACCAAACTGTAAAAGCAGAAACATTAGCAATAGCACACACTATGATCCAATATGATGATACAAAGCACACCTTTCTATAAAACTGCAATCTTCCCCATTATCTAAAACTTACAGGTGTTTAAATGAATAAAGCACACAGCTACATGTAGAAGCTTACAATATTACATTTTGTAAGCACACTTTATTTAGCACAGAGGTTTTAATACCTGAACAGTATGCGCAATCATGTTGTGCAAGGTTACTTAACTGTAAAGGTATTGAGTGCACACCCTCCATAACAAAACAAGAGAATCTACCCATATGTTGGTCCACTCTGACCTGGGAACTTGCATGCATTCCCTCTCTTAAAAGAGCAGTCTTTCTATGAAAATCTAGCCAAAAACTTGAGACAATTGAGTTGATAAGCACAACATGACATAAAAACATCAGTAACATAAGAGTAGGTGTGTGTGTGTGTGTGTGTGTGTGTGTGTGTGTGTGTGTGTGTGTGTGTGTGTGTGTGTGTGTGCGTGTGTTATTTTCTATTTTCCTTTTCTACCACTCTGATAATATGTACTGTGTCACACTGAATGTGAAAAACTGGTTTATAAGAGTATTAATACATTGCTTCTGTACCCCTTCACATTTCAAAAGCATACCTAGAATGCATAATTGACTATCAGTGGCACAGTTAAATGCAGCCTTTTCCAACTTTAGGAGCTTAAAGCATTCAGTTCTAGCAGGCAAGAGATAAAGCCAATGAAAAGCAGGAGTACATTGCACTAGTAGATGTTGCCACTATATCACTAATAGCTCAACTAAGTACATGTATTTATGCACAAAAAGCAACAGTATTTTTTTTTTGCAAAACACCATGAGTAAGATCACCTGATTTAAAGTAGCCTACACCTCCAAGGCATTTCCCCCCTTTAGACCTTGATTCTACTCATGCCGTCCTCTGTTTTATTCATTCACGATATATGCAAGAACTTCAAGGGGTATGTACAGGGGGGTTGTGAGGGGTTAAAAAATCTTTGAAATTTATTTTCACATTCAGTGTGACCCAGTACATATTTTCAGAGTGGTAGAAACAAGAAATTTAAAAAAAAGTGTAATAAGTCCCCCCCCCTAACAGTAAGCTGGTGTCTCCCAAAACTGCAATCACATAATAATAAAACAGTGATTATGCATCCCCCCTTTGGATTTTGAGCACCACTCAGCATGTGGTGGGCCACATCCTCCACTCCAACATGCTCCAGTATCTCACTGCATGCAGTATTGCTGATGGGCCTTGTAGCTGCCACCTTCTCTAATAATATTGACAGGGCAACCAACCTTTATTGTCAACACACATTGCCCTACCAAACTTGTCTTATCCATATAAATAGTGCCTCTTGTCTTTTACCTTCAACTCTTTCCACACATCTTCCCTTAACAGCATCACAGCTGACCCAGATAGTTTTGTGTCGTGTCCTGCAAAAGAACCCATCAACATTAAGGGCAGCTACATGTACACTGTCCTCAGATGAGGCTGTTTTGCTCAAGTGCTCACTTTGACCACATGGCCACAAGTGCACCCTGCTTTCCACAGTTTGTTGGCTTACTATACTGCAGGCTGCAACTCCTATCCTCCAATTGCCCATGCTAGCAAGTGGTATTGCTCACCCTGATTTCTTGCCATTGTTATATCACAGAATCTGAAGTTGCCTGTCAGATGGTAGTGTGCTCTTGACAAGCTCCAGCTGGAGTCATGACTAAGGAACAGCTTGTAGTACTCCCTCAGAACGCTAGCTATTCCTCCCTGGGCTTTGTGGCTTCCAATACTGCAGGCAGCAGTTGCCATCAGGCTCTTGAAGTTGTCTGGTCAACCACTTAAACATTTTAGACATTGGATTGGAATGAATCTTGCCAGACTGATAAGTCCACATTCCTCAAATCCTCAACAGATATGCTAACTTTGGGGTAGCCATGCCTTTGATAATCATCACCAAAGTTGGGTCTGGGTATGTTTTCATGCTCCCGTATCACACTGCATACAGTACTTCTTTTCAATAACTGACATTCCACCGACCTTAATTGTCAACGCACATTGCTGATTTCTGGCAGTGTGGGGGGTATTCTTCAAAGGGCTTCGGTGGCTTACTATACTGCTGGCTTTTTCACATTCTAACTGCTCACACAATTCAGTTTAAGACTCCTGAAGTAGCCTGGTTTACTGCTTGATGGTGGAAAGGGTGCTCTCGACAGGCATAACAACTGCCATTACGAGAGTTGTGATAAAGGAACTTGAAAACTTGCACTTGACACAGCCACAGCCTCAAACTAGATGTCCTTGGAGTAGGTATTACACAGAACAGCAAACTGCTTCGCCAGAAATGAAGCCTACAGGTGGAGAATTCAATACCTCTTGTCAAATTCATAATTTGATGTGATCCCACAAGTAGTGTCGTGTATCTACAACTTTGCTTCTCTGCCAGACCTCTGCACCAGCACATGGCTACCCCTCATCCTAGAGACTCAGCCTTGCTTTCTTGCTATCGTTATATCACAGAATCCTGTCAACTGCTTGATGATGGGTAGTATGTGCTCTTGACAAGCTCCAGAGTCATGGCTGATAAGGAACTTGACAGCTTGCTAAACCACTAGCTATTCACCACTGGGCTTTGTGGCTTCCAATAGTGCAGGCAACAGTTGCCATCAGGCTCTTGAAGTTGTCTGGTCAACCACTTAATGATGAACTCAACAGTGTCTTCATGGGACACAATTTTGAGAGCGGTGCCATTACCAGAGTTATGATGAAGAAACTTAGCAGAATGCACTGGTGTGCATTTCAACACAGCCACAACCTCCAACTACTTGGAGTGAACGTCCACCAGAACAGCTACATGTAACTGTTTTCCCAGAAATGGCCCTGTAAAATGGTATGTTGTAGGCAGGAAGGTCCCATTGTTGAAGCAGTACTACAGGTGGAGACATCTTGCTGGCTCATTAAGCATGACACTCGTTTTTTAATTCCAGGTCTCATGGCTACCAAACCATGACTCTTGCCAAACCCTTCATTCCTTGTGAATCTACAAATTCACTTCTCTGCCAGTATTTGCTCTAGCAGACCGCTACCTTGCAGCAAGTAATCATTCTAGGGGCTCAACTATTGCTTTCTTCAACAGTACCATAAAATGCTGCTGGTTCCGTGGTACCCCATGCAAACTCAACATTGCCTACATTCAAACGTTTTAGACATTCACTAGCGAATCTTGCCAGACTGATAAGTAAACATTCCTAACATCCTCAGCAAATATGCCAACTTTGGGGTAGCCATGTCTTTGATAATCATCACCAGAGCTGGGTCTGGGTATGTTTTCCTGCTCCCGTATCACACTGCACACAGTCCATCTTTTTAATAACTGACATTCCACCAACCTTAATTGTCAACGCACATCAGCTGCTTTCTGGCAGTGTGGGGGTATTCTTCGAAGGGCTTCGGTAGCTTCCTATACTGCTGGCATTCTAACTGCTCGCACAATTTTATATGGCACAGTTTCATACTCCTAAAGTAGCCTGGTTTAGCGCTTGATGGTGGGAAGGGTGCTCTTGACAGGCGCAACAACTGCTGTTACGATAGTGAACTTGAAAACTTGTACCCGACACAGCCACAACCTCAAACTACATGTACATGGAGTGGGTATTACACAGAACAGCAAACTGCTTCCCCAGAAATGGCCCTGCAAAATGGATGTGGGCAAGTAGGTCCCGTCCCAATGTTGAAGCAGTACTTCTTGCTAACGTATTGAAGCAGTACTACAGGTGGGGACTTTTTGCTAACATATTGAAGCAGTACTACAGGTGGAGACTTCTTGCTAACATGTTGAAGCAGTACTACAGGTGGAGACTTCTTGCTAACATATTGAAGCAGTACATGTACTACAGGTGGGGACTTCTTGCTAACATGTTGAAGCAGTACTACAGGTGGGGACTTCTTGCTAACATATTGAAGCAGTACTACAGGTGGGGACTTCATTCTAACGTATTGAAGCAGTACTACAGGGGGGGACTTCTTGCTAACATGTTGAAGCAGTACTACAGGTGGGGACTTTTTGCTAACATATTGAAGCAGTACTACAGGTGGGGACTTCTTGCTAACATGTTGAAGCAGTACTACAGGTGGGGACTTCTTGCTAACATATTGAAGCAGTACTACAGGTGGGGACTTCTTGCTAACATGTTGAAGCAGTACTACAGGTGAATTGTTGCCTTGGCCTGTTTTGGATCAATAAGGGTGGAGTGAGGAAGGTCCATGCACTGTAACATTATACAAGAGGCTGTGATTTTTACAGATGAGGAATATTCAAACGAAGCTGATACAGTGGGGTTGGGAATGGCAAGACCACCAAAGCGTGCTGGAAGAGCGAAAAGGTCCCTCTCAGTATCACTGATGCTGTCACGTCCTGTGATGGAGGGTATGAAATGGAGCCTGACTGCATCCTCAAGTGGCTGGAGTAATGAAGATATGTCAGGTATGGTGCGAATGAAGAAAGTCCAAAGCCCAGACACACCATTAACAAAGGCACAGTAAGCAGCATGAGGTTGAGTCTTGGCGATCAAGGATAAGTTGAGACTTTTTGCTAACATGTTGAATCAGTACTACAGGTGGGGACTTCCTGCTAACATGTTGAAGCAGTACTACAGGTAGGAACTTCTTGCTAACATGTTGAAGCAGTACTACAGGTGGGGACTTTTTGCTAGCATGTCGAAGCAGTACTACAGGTGGGGACTTCTTGCTAGCATGTCGAAGCAGTACTACAGGTGGGGACTTCTTGCTAACATGTTGAAGCAGTACTACAGGTGGGGACTTCTTGCTAACATGTTGAAGCAGTACTACAGGTGGGGACTTTTTGCTAACATGTTGAAGCAGTACTACAGGTGGGGACTTCTTGCTAACATGTTGAAGCAGTACTACAGGTGGGGACTTTTTGCTAACATGTTGAAGCAGTGCTACAGGTGGGGACTTTTTGCTAACATGTTGAAGCAGTGCTACAGGTGGGGACTTTTTGCTAACATGTTGAAGCAGTGCTACAGGTGGGGACTTTTTGCTAACATGTTGAAGCAGTGCTACAGGTGGGGACTTTTTGCTAACATGTTGAAGCAGTGCTACAGGTGGGGACTTCTTGCTAACATGTTGAAGCAGTACTACAGGTGGGGACTTTTTGCTAACAAGTTGAAGCAGTACTACAGGTGGGGACTTCTTGCTAACATATTGAAGCAGTACTACAGGTGGGGAATTTTTGCTAACATGTTGAAGCAGTACTACAGGTGGGGACTTTTTGCTAACATGTTGAAGCAGTGCTACAGGTGGGGACTTTTTGCTAACATGTTGAAGCAGTGCTACAGGTGGGGACTTCTTGCTAACATGTTGAAGCAGTACTACAGGTGGGGACTTTTTGCTAACAAGTTGAAGCAGTACTACAGGTGGGGACTTCTTGCTAACATATTGAAGCAGTACTACAGGTGGGGAATTTTGCTAACATATTGAAGCAGTACTACAGGTGGGGATTTTTGCTAACATGTTGAAGCAGTACTACAGGTGGGGACTTTTTGCTAACATGTTGAAGCAGTACTACAGGTGGGGACTTCTTGCTAACATGTTGAAGCAGTACTACAGGTGCATGGGGACGTCTTGGTAACTGGTCAGCATGTATGGCCACCAACCAATGCCTCTTGTCAAATCCATCATTCAATGTGATCCCAGGAGTAGTGTCATGAAGTATTACTTTGCTTCTCTGCCAGTCTTTTGCACTAGCACATGGTTTACAATATTCCCAGCAGTATGGCCAGGCTGGCCATGAGTTGACACCCTTAGCTGATAACAAAGGTGCCTGTCTCATATCAGAAGCACTGCCTGTGGCAATGGGGAGACATGGTCATGCAAGAATACCTTCATTATATTGCCACACACACCCAAAGAAACACAACACTCTTACTACAACTAACCATTATAGGAATCCAGCTACAGTCCAGTCCTCTGTTATAACCTGGTAGTGTGCACCCACAGTGTCTTGAATAGTTGTAAATCAATTACAATTCAGTTTAGTACATGGACATTGGATTCAGGATCTGGCTCTGGGTGCAGACGTTGCATTAACTTCATCATCCAGTCTAAACAGCAATACAATGATAGGTATGCAATCTTTGGCCAGGCTGGCCATAAGTTGTTATCCTGAGCTCATAACAAAGTGCCTGTCTCATATCAGAAGCACTGCCTGTGGCAATGAGGAGACATGGTCATGCTAAAATCCAGCTATAGTCCAGTCCACTAATAATACCTCGTAGAATGCACCCACAGTGTTTTGAAATTATCAATTCATAAAGCACTGCACCGATTGGACAACACATGCTAGCAGTCAGTACTTCTTCAGTTCCTGGCAGCCTGTGTATTTCTTACAAGACTACACACATTACTGGTTATCCGGATCACAAATGTCAGCAGTGGGAGCAATGTCAATGGAACCACTTGGAACCAGAACAAGAAGAGGCAGCAGTTTTGGAGGTGCTTACGTTAATCTCCCATGCCAGCACTGGCTTGATGATTTGATCCTATGGTTACCAACAGTCAACACAATCTACGTAGTACCAAATGAACAGCAGCATATAAGCAGTCCCATAATAGCATGAATTGAAAGCAAGAAGCTGATTTACATGTACAAAGAAGTATCCTTTCAATCATAAGTGGATTCAATGTAAGTGGTATTCAGTATAACTTTAATTGTGGGTGGTAATTGATATTTATGTGTTGGATGGCAGTGTAAAGTGGTCATAGTTTCCAAATGGATGGGCAATGCTGAAAACCATTTGATAAACACATTCGAGTAAGTATAAATGTTTACTGCACATGATGCTTAACACCACCAAGTAATTATAATGTACACAAGCATTAGTATGTTTAATTATGTTCCATTGACTGCACGTGTGTATATATACACAAAATGAACACATTGGACCACTGCGTTATGTGACTGTGTCTCTAGTTGCAGAATCTCACATCCTTGCAGCCCTGCTAACTGCTCAAGATGTAGGATATCTCTGGCCACTCCTGGCACAGAGATTTTAAATATCTCCACACCTGTGGTGCAGAACTGGAACTAACAAATACGCCCTAAAGGTCTATTTTACATTTTGCTGAGATCAGAGTACTGTTTGTAGGGGAATAGTCAGTGAGTTTGTGGTATGGTATTTCAGCAAGCTCTTCAGAATCAAACAATTTCCTCATGGGCCATGTATTGTTGCATGTATATACGTGTACATGTAGCTGTGCATATTGTATTGGTTATGGATTTGAAGGCAACTAGTAATGGTGGAAAATAAATGGACGTAATTGTAGTTGTCTTAAATATAGGACTAAATATTGCATTTATTACTTTTAATTTGCACCACTATTGCCATCAAATTAGTCCCTCCCTCCACACAGACGTGTCCCTAGGCTGGAGCCTGCCCCCATCTGTCCTATTTACTGGTGCCTGATGTCTGCAAGCTTCCCTCCTCAGTGTGCCTCTCCAAGGTGGTGGATACACTGATTGTACTGACATTGGAAGGCTGATCCAAGGTTAGTTACCATATTTAGAGTTGGGTATATGTGCTTGTAGTTCAGTTGTATTGGCCATATAATTGTGCTGTTGATTCGACTTTGTACGGCAATCTGGGTTGTACGTTAAAGATATAACAAAGCAAAGGTTGTGTGCTGTGATTTGTGCGCTGGGATATGTGTGCTGGGATGATGTACATGTAAGTACTGGATGATGTGCTTTTGGGATGATGTGAGCGTGGTTAGAGTAAATGTTGGAGAGATGTGTTCCATTACAAAGCCAGTGGGTAGGTTGCCCTCGCCCCATTATATATTCTCCAAATGATGCACACCCGTCTCCCCTTTCCTTTCAAACACATCTTGATAGACATGGCCTATAAGATGAAGTCCTGTAGGGTCCCAAGTTATCTATGCTTACACTTCTAGTACTGTGAAGCCGCTTAACACAAACACATACACACTCGCAAACAAACACACAAACCCCCAATGCACCCATATATCTAGACCTTAGAAGCACTGTGTGAGGGAAGAATTTTTTTTGTATGTGTACCAGGCTATACCTTTTGGTTACAGGGATATGGGCAGTAGCTACATGTGTTGATTTGTGTATTTGTTTACATTCATTTTGTTGATGTGGTTGTCAAATTAATTGTGCTGCACATTAATAATTTTGACTAATTGCATCTTCAGGGTTCTCGTAGCTGAATTCATCTTCTTGCTTTCAACGCTCTATCCGAAGAGTTAATGTTCCTCCTGTAAGAAGCTCCCTTCCCCTCCCATTCTACCCCCTTTCTCCACCTACCCCTCCTCTCCTTCTCTCCTTCCACTACCTCCACTACCTCCTTTCCCTCCCCTCAGTCCCATCCCTCCTTCCCCACTTCATATCCTCCCATTCTCCTTTCCGCCTCACCCTTCCCTACTTGTGGGTTCCACAAGACTACTATTTATTCCCCTACAGATGGGATGATGTGAGTGTGTGCTACGATAGAGGCATTGCACATCCCACATAACTTCCACCCTCCCCACTCTCACACTAACAACACATACATATCAGAATGGCTTTATAACTGTTGGTTACATGTAGATTTCATATTAATCCTATAACCACTCCTATTAATCACATACTGCTAGCTCCTACCATGTGATGAGCTGGGGGTCTATCACCGTTGATATATGATCTGTGGATGATGAGGTCATTCACAAAGGAACAAGAGAAAGCTGTAATTGCTGTGCAAATGAAATTATAAGGTGTATTACAGCACTCCCACTATACGTGCTTTGTGTATGTACATGTAGTGTTGGTATGTGCAAATTAATTGTTGTATGTATACGTCTTTATTTTCAGGTCTTCTTTGCTTCAATTCTATCTTCCAGTGGCTGTCAAATATATACTTTATGACCTGACACTCAAAGGGAGAGAGAATCCTCACTGCTGTGTGTGAGCTCAAAGTGCAGGAGATCACTGGCCACCCCTGGCATAGATGTATTGAATATCTCCAAACCTGTGCTACCAAACTCCGCCTTTGGCCAATTTAACAGTATGCTGAGATAAGAGGGGATGGCAGCTGGTGCCAATATGCTCACAGTGAGTTGTGATACATGTATAAGCAAGTTTAATTCATGAAGGTCTAAGGTATTTCTAAAGTAGCAACCGCAAACTGGATTGGTCTGCATTGAGAGTGCATCCACATTAGGCAGTTGAGAGAAGGAAAAGTGTGGGGGGGGGGAGGGTGATAGAGAGAGAGAAGTAAAACAAGAGGGTTTAGATGACAGGTCAAGGTGAACGACCAGAGAGAATGAAGGCCTTAGAGAAAGAGAGGGTATGATGGGGAAGAGGGAGTAGATGGAGAGAGAGCAAGAATGGAAATGAATATCTTTAAAAAGACGTTTACAAGTATGCATGACTTATCATTGAGGAGGCATCGTCTGTTATGAACCCTCCTGCGGAAGTTAAATCATTTGTGGTCACAAAGTAATCCAAACTGTGTTGATATTGGAAGTGTGATGTGTTTCTGTGTCATGTGGGAGGGTTGTAAACACTGATCCTGCTTCCTAAATGTCATGCTTGGCTTGCATTCTAGCTCCTACACCAATGGTAGACGTGCCTACATCACCAGCTACAGAAAGTTCATTACTGAACACATAAGGTATACATATATACTGTCAAGGAATCAATTATAAAGTTCGGTTTTAAGTGATATTCACTGGTGACAGGGATCCTGAAGAACAGCAGTTATCTATTGTGGAGAAAAGCTAAATGCTTCCATGATCGTTGTGAAGGTCTTGTTACAGCTCTCCATGTTGGAAAGTGGCGTCATTCATTCAAGTTGGGTTATGAAATGTGTATGTTATGTTTGTGTGTGTGGTGTGTGTATGTTATGTTTGTGTGTGGTGTGTATGTTATGTATGTGTGTGTGGTGAGTGTACATCTGTGGTGTGTGCATGTATGTATGTACGCGTGTGGTGTGCATGTGTATGTATGTACATGTATGTGTGTACATATACATGTATGGTGTGTGTGTGTGTATGTATGTATGTATTTATGTGTGTATGTATGTGTGCATGTGTGGGTATGTGTGTATGTATACATGTGGTGTGTGCATGTGTGTATGTACATGTATATATGTATGTATGTATACATGTGGTGTGTGCATGTGTATGTAAGTATTTATGTGTGTATGTATGGGCATGTGTGTATGTACATGTATGTATGTATATGTTTGTATGTATGTATGTATGTATGCATGTATGTGTGTATGTATGTGCATGAGTGTATGTATGTGCATGAGTGTATGTATGTATGTTATGTATGTGTGGGTATGTGTGTATATATACATGTGTGTGCATGTGTATGTATGTATGTATGTATGTATGTATGTGTGGGTATGTATGTGCATGTATGTATGTGTATGTATGTATGTATGTATGTGTATGTATGTGTATGTATGTATGTGTATGTATGTGTGTATGTGTGTATATGTATGTGCGTATGTATACATGTGTGGTGTGTGCATGTGTATTTGTATATTTGTATGTATGTATGTTGTATGTATGTCTGTATATGTATGCATGTGCAGTGTGTATGTGTGTATGTATATATGTATGTATGTACGATGGTTATTATTATGATTATTTATTATTATGTACATGTATGTGTGTATGTCTGTATGTGTGTATGTATGCATGTCACTCAGGCAGTCAGCATCTTTATTTACACCTGAGCACCGATGAATGCATCGAGCATTCTCTTGAAAGTCTTCTTTCTCTTGCTTGGAGGATAACGTGACCTGAAGAGTCAACCTGTGACGAGTCGCCACGTCTAGAACAATAATGTGCTGTTTAATATTAAAAGTGAGAATGAGCCTGGGGTTATTGCTGCAAATGTTAAAGAGTTTACAGCACTTGAAAGTATTGGTTTGATGAAGCTTTAAAGGTTTATAGACACCCCATGTTTCGCAGCATTGCAAGCACTTTTTACATGCGATCTCGATCTTTAAATCACCTGTCAAGCCATCTGTCAAGTTACCTGTTAGTCCACCTGTCAAGCC
The DNA here is from genome assembly GCA_949361645.1 of Spongilla lacustris. Classification (NCBI taxonomy): domain Eukaryota; kingdom Metazoa; phylum Porifera; class Demospongiae; order Spongillida; family Spongillidae; genus Spongilla; species Spongilla lacustris. Next base: position 5,409,577 of record OX442422.1, read on the forward strand.
AAGTCATCTGTTAAGTCACCTATCAACCCAAATCACCTGTCAGGTCACCTATTCGATCCACCCGTCGACTCACCTGTCGGGTCACTTGTGAAGACAACTGTCAAGTCAAAGTCACCTCTCAAGTCACCTGTCAAATCAAGGCAGTCAAGTCAGCTGTGAATTCAACTATCAAGTCAATATATATCGTCCTGTGTTTTATTATGTATAGTCCTGCGGTACAATGTGTACACTCCTGTGGTATAATATGTACACTCTCCTGTGGTATATATAATGGAGTATGTACAGGCCTGTGGTATAATATATATAGCCTGTTGGTATAATATGTACTCTGTTGCTATAATACAGTCCGGTGGTGTAATATGTATGCGCACTCCTGTGGTGTATAATATATGTACAGTCCTGTTGGTATAATAAGTATATACAGTCCTGTGGTATGATTGTGGTACAATTTGTACACTCTTATATTAAAATATGTAGAGCCAGTTAGTATAATATATATATAGTCCTGTTCAGTCCTGTTGGTATAGTATGTACAGTCCTGTGGTACAATATGTACTGTTGGTAATTCCGTATAAAATGTACACAGTCCTGTGGTTTAATACATGTAGAGTCATGTGGTATAATTTGTACACTCTTGTGGTATACTATATCCATGCAATCTGTTGGTATAATATGTACAGTCCTGTGGTATAGTATGTACAATCCTGTGGTACAGTCCTGTGGTATAATATGTACAATCCTGTGGTATAATATGTACAATCCTGTGGTATACTATGTACAGTCCTGTGGTATACTATGTACAGTCCTGTGGTATAATATGTACAGTCCTGTGGTAGAATATATACAAACCTGTGGTATACTATATACAGTCCTGTGGTTTAATTTGTACATTGTTAGTATAATACCTACAGTCCTGTGGTATACTATGAACAATCCTGTGGTATGCTATGTACAGTCCTGTGGTATAATATGCATGTACACTCCTGTGGTATAATATCTACACTTGTGGTATAATATGTACAATCCTGTGGTATACTATGTACAGTATATGTACAGAATATGTACTCTCTTGAGGTATAATTTGTACACTCCTGTGGACAATCCTGTGGTATACTATGTACAGTATGTACAGAATATGTACTCTCCTGAGGTATAATTTGTACACTCCTGTGGTATAATATATACAATCCTGTGGTATACTATGTACTGTCCTGTGGTATATATATAATGTGGTATACTATGTACAGTCCTGTGGTATAATGTGGTATACTATGTACAGTCCTGTGGTATAATATGTACAGTCCTGTGGTAGAATATGTACAATCCTGTGGTATACTATATACAGTCCTGTGGTTTAATTTGTACATTGTTAGTATAATACCTACAGTCCTGTGGTATACTATGAACAATCCTGTGGTATGCTATGAACAATCCTGTGGTATGCTATGTACAGTCCTGTGGTATAATATGCATGTACACTCCTGTGGTATAATATCTACACTTGTGGTATAATATGTACAATCCTGTGGTATACTATGTACAGTATATGTACAGAATATGTACTCTCCTGAGGTATAATTTGTACACTCCTGTGGACAATCCTGTGGTATACTATGTACAGTATATGTACAGAATATGTACTCTCCTGAGGTATAATTTGTACACTCCTGTGGTATAATATATACAATCCTGTGGTATACTATGTACAGTCCTGTGGTATAATTTGTACACTTGTGGTATACTATGTACACTCCTGTGGTATACTATGTACAGAATATGTACACACCTGAGGTATAATTTGTACATTCCTGTGGTATAATATGTACAATCCTATGGTGTACTATGTACAGTCCTGTGGTATAATTTTGTGGTATAATTTGTACAATCCTGTGGTATAATATGTACAATCCTGTGGTATAATTTGTACAATCCTGTGGTATACTATGTACAATCCTGTAGTATACTATGTACAGTCCTGTGGTATACTATGTACAGTCCTGTGGTACAATTTATACACTTGGGGTATAATTTGTACAATCCTGTGGTATACTATGAACAATCCTGTGGTATAATTTGTACAGTCCTGTGGTATAATATGCACAATCCTGTGGTATAATTTGTACAATCCTGTGGTATACTATGTACAATCCTGTGGTATAATATGTACAGTCCTGTGGTATAATGTGGTATACTATGTACAGTTCTGTGGTATAATATGTACAGTCCTGTGGTATAATATGTACACTCCTGTGATATAGTACAGTACAATCCAGTGATATAATATGTACACTCCTGTGGTGTAATTTGTACAATCCTGTGGTATACTATGTACAGTCCTGTGGTATAATTTGTACACTTGTGGTATAATATGTACACTCCTGTGGTATACTATGTACAGAATATGTACACACCTGAGGTATAATTTGTACATTCCTGTGGTATACTCCTGTGGTATAATATGTACAATCCTGTGGTATACTATGTACAGTCTTGTGGTGTAATTTATACACTTGTGGTATAATTTGTACAATCCTGTGGTATACTATGAACAATCCTGTGGTATAATTTGTACAGTCCTGTGGTATAACTTGTACAATCCTGTGGTATACTATGTACACTCCTGTGGTATACTATGTACAGTCCTGTGGTATAGTACAGTACAATCCAGTGATATAATATGTACAGTCCTGTGGTATAATATATGTACACTCCTGTGGTGTAATTTGTACAATTCTGTGGTATACTATGTACACTCCTGTGAAAGACTATCATTTTCATATTTTGTTCAAGTTGCCAGATGGTTTGCTTTTAGAATTTAACAAATACCCATGGCAATGTATCACGTATAATTAGACTTCAATTTCGTTTTTGTTTTGTTCGCCACTTTTAGCAAGCAACGTTTTTTGTCAAAGTGCCTTCACAACAACAAAAGAGGAAAGCTAAGTTATGAGTGGAATACCTCCAAAATCGAAACGACGAGTCCTCCTGAGTTTGATACAATGCTGATCCAGAACAAAAAGGACTAGATCTTGAAAAAAGTGTGCATCTGCTTATTACAGCTACAGAGCAGATCCTTTAAAAAAAGCGGGTGTCTGCTCATGAACAGCTACAGAGCTCATGAACAGCTACAGAACTCATGAACAGCTACAGAGCTCATGAACAGCTATAGAGCTCCTGAACAGCTACAGAGCTCATGAACAGCTACATAGCTCCTGAACAGCTACAGAGCTCATGAACAGCTACAGAGCTCATGAACAGCTACAGAGCTCATGAACAGCTACAGAGCTCATGAACAGCTGCAAAGCTCATGAACAGCTACAGAGCTCATGAACAGCTACAGAGCTCGTGCATGATACCAGTAGCGTCCGGAGGGGAAGCGTGAAGTGGAAAGATCACAGCACGCAAATGTTGTTCGTGGAATCTTAGTGTGATTTGCTTGGCAAGGTCTGGAGCACACAAACTCAGAGTGAGGTGGGTGCCTTTTGTATAAATCAGTCATTGCTTCAACAAAGATTGGTGCCTTTGGAATTGCTAGTACAGCCGTCATTGCCCACTAATCAGATGTGGGACATAAGTGCGATGAAAAACAATCCTGACTAGCAATATAACAGATTCATTTGCCTAAAATAGGCGACAATGAGTGAGGTTGGGCCTCATGATACCCTCCACCTTGAGTGGATAATACATATATGTCTGAGAAGCAGACATATATGGGGGACCTATTCTCAATGGCAAATGTATGTTTAGATCAAATAATAGAAAGTTAACCCTATTACTTGTTACATCATTGATCAAAATGTTGTTTACTCTTTTACAGTCCACATAACATGATGTTGCTAGGATATAACATGATCAGTGTTGCAACAGCTGGACATTGGAACATATTTTGAACAGCTGATATAAATGAATGATTCTTTTCTCTGCACCAACAGTCAGGCCATTCCAAATGAATTGTGTTTCCATGGCATGCAATATTTAAACGGGGGGAAAAAAATGATATATTAAAGCAAAACCACTGAGAAAGGCAGTAGTGAGAGTATAAAGGAAATAAACAATGGATTAACAACGATAGGAAAAAATAAATAGGCCTATATTACGTTGCCAAATATAGGACTATTTAATTTTTCTTGCCATTGTTGATTCCTTGTTTCCTTCCGGCTTTTTACATCATTATTGCCTTATCAAATCCAGATATACCAACAACCTTCTCAGAGAGAATGGTTTTTATTTAGTATTGCATATGTACACACTACCCCTTAGAGGATCTAGTGCAACTCCACATGGTTTTTTCGTTCCCTACAGTGTGGATCTTTTGTCCCTTGGGATCAAATATGGAGAAATACAATGTAGCCTCGATCATACTCACTAACAAAGCTGTAACCAACTTCATCAAATGCTACTCCTGATGGATCCTTCACATCTCCATATGATCTGACATAAGTACCTTCAGGTGTGAAGACTTTGATGGTGTTTTAATCACCAGCTGCAACATGATTATTCCCTTGTGGATCTAATGATAGACCCCATGGAGACTGGAAACAGTTATCACCAGATCCAGTACCATCTATGGTCACCATCTTCACTGTATTCTGTTGTTGTTCCTGTTGGAGACAATCACTCTGCTCTTTGAGTCAGCAAGGAACCACGTGGCCACCTGAACTGTCCCTGACCTGATCCTTCCTCACCAAACTCATGAAGGAACTTTCCTCCTGTTGTCAGTTTCTGTATGCGATGATTACCCCAGTCAGCAATATACATCACCTCTCCTATGATGGATATGATATGCCACAGGGGCCATTGAACTGACCGTCACCACTCCCATAGCTACCAATGGTGTTCTTCAAGTGACCACCTTCGTCCAACACATATACATTCTCATGGATGGCAACACAGTATGGTTTACCCTTGACGTTGATTACTTGCTGGACATCACATAATGAGGTATTATCATTCCTAACCTTTAGGTCATAAGGACTCCCCTGTACATGATGACCATCCACTGTGATGAGGAGCTGATGAGGACCAGCAGTCTGAGGGGTGAGGGTGATGGTGTAGGTACCATCCCCATGGTCCTCCACCTGACCCAAGACAAACTTGTCCATCATGTGACTTGGGCCTCAGCTCAGCCTTCATCTGCACACACCAAATGGGTATATCTCTCTCTCTTTGATGTCTTGGTCTCCACTTTAACACTGCACTTTCTATTAACCCTGGATATCACAGAGTTAAACATACAAGATTGAGATAGGTCCACAATGGTACCAAATTCAGATAGCACTTTGACAAGTAAGTTTGATTGCAATATAGCAGATAGGTAGGTAGCTATGTGAATTTTGAGTGAGGGACATTTTCTCCATCTTCTTGAGGGTGGCCTTCAGTTCAGTGGGTACCAGTCCTCCAAGAGCTACCACCTCATGGTCAGTGTGGGTCTGGAGGATGTGGGGGGTCACCTCAAAGTAGTGAATGATGTCATGTTGGATCTTCTCAAACTGCTTCTTCTGAAGGTTTAGAGATGCTGTCTTGGAGAGTGCAATGGTTTCCAACTCCCTCTTCCTTTCCTCCAATGTCTCCATCAGATGTTTAAAGGTGTGTATGATGGCCATTTCAGCTTCTTGTTTGGAGGTCTCCACCTGTTGCATCATCTTCGTATTAGCATCAATGGCACCAGCCAATGTTGACAATACCTCTTGTGCCCAATGAAGTGTCCTTCTAATTTTATCTTTATCAGCATCTGCAACAGTGGACAGCTCAGTGATGTTGTGGTCTTTGTGAACTGCTATTACACAAAGGTAGAAGTTACAAGTCTTACAGTAGAAATCCAATTCCTGTTTCTTATGTTTTGGATGAGAGCAGTGATGCTCTGTTGGTTTTATGAGTATTGGTAGCAGTGTGGTTGACTCCCTGTCCAGTCCTATCACATTGTGCTGGGACAGATGTGAAGCACGATTGTGACATTCTTGGCCAAATGTGCACATGAGCAACAAAATACAACTGCAGGATCATTGCATCCTTGTACACAGAAGGTACAAGACACTCCAGAGCTACTGGCAAACTTGGACATGTACCCAGCAATCTCCACCTCAAATCCAAGATGGAGGTTCTGAGGGAAAGCACTGGACCCTCCCACTGGGATGGGAACATTTCTTTGACAGGTGGGACACTGAAAGCTTTTCTGAGATCCAACCTTCTCCATCTCCCTGGAAGGCACTGACAACAGAAGGAGTGCAGACATGGTAGTATTCTTGGATCACTGAAGGGCCCAGAGTACATCTGACAGGTCACATGATGTGGAAGGCAATCCTTTGTAGTCATTCTACAGACTTTATGACATTGGCAGTAAGTTGCAGTGCAAAACAGAGCTAAAGATACACAGATCTTATAGTTCTCTGGTCCAAATGCTAAATGAGGATGCGATTTTTTTATTTTTTGCCATGTTGCTAGTAATATATACACAGATCTTATAGTTCTCTGGTCCAAATGCTAAATGAGGATGCGATTATTTTATTTTTTGCCATGTTGCTAGTAATATATTATGAAAGGTAAACAATAGGCGGCGAGAACTGAAAAAAAATTCAAATAATTGCAGGTCATGTACATGTAATATAATGAGCAGGGCTAAGTGCTTAACTTTATTTATAGGCACATGTACCCCTTTGGTTATTGTTATATGATACAATTGCTATCTTTCAATTATTTATTAGAATCTGATGAGTGTGAAGAGTGTATTTATTTTTAGATGCTCCCATTCACTTAGGAAGGGTAATCTACAACAACATGCCTCATTTGCAGAGCAAATTATTTAGAGATGACACGACATGATAATGACATAACACTGTTAAGCTCAATGTTCCAGGAATGTATGGTTATGAGAAGGAGTTGGCAAGAAGGGTGAGAAGGAGTTAATAAGGAGGGGTGGGGTTGGCCGTTTCACATGAAGTGTGTGTATTGAGCTCTAGTAAATCAAGCAGCTTTGGTCTTTCTCACTTCAGAGGAGACATTCATCCTCAATGTATGACACATATGTCCCTACACATGTTAACATCTGCAGTGGTCTGGTTTGATGCGACAAGAATAACTGGTCTGTTCTAGTGCCTAATTTGCATTAGGACTGTTGAAAAAATTCCACCAGAATTACGGCTTTTTTAGGCACTTTCTAAATGCCAGTTTTATAGACACTGGAATGCTACCAAATAAGGTTATGTATTGATCATGCTGCCACATTTATTGCACGTGTCCATGAGAATGTACATTAGAGATAATTGTGTAAGTAGGTCATTGGATTCAGAAGTTCATTTTAAAGAATGTAGTAATATTGCCAATAAAAAAAAGAATTTCTAGACATGTAGAAAATAAAAAGCTGAAAAAGATTTAATTCCTCGCCTCCCTCTCCAGCTGCCCCCCCCCTTTCTTCCAAGGGGGGCATTGGGGGGGGGGGGGGGGGGGGGGGGCAGGATAGCTCAGGTCAGGGAACCCTTACCAGCAGCTTGTGCCTCCCGGGGATCTTAATGTTGTATTTCAGATATAGGGATTAAATGGTTTGAACAATTTAAACTCAGTAAATCAGTGCGCGGAATCCTTACCATGAGGTTGTGCTTGGGGGGTCTTCACGTACTTCAGATAGAGGGATTAAAGGGTACAATAATTAGTTCAAACTCAGTCTATTTTTGGTAAAGGATCAATTTAAACCATTACCACCCCTCCTGCTCCTTGCCCACCTCCTCCTCCTCCTTGGCCCTCTCTTCCTGTTGGATAAAAAGGGGAAAAGACTTTGATTTAACCACCAGCTACTCCTACATAAAATATTCCTCGCCTCCCTGCCACCCCCACGTTGTACTTCTGATAGAGGGCACAATAAATAGAGTTGATTAGTTCAAACTCAGTCTACTATGTAGAGGCAACAATACAACGAAAATTCAGCGGCCATGAAGTGTGCAGAATATCGGGACGATTCCATCGCTTCTCCTTCTGCGTAAAGAATGCGATTCCAAGAATGCACGACCGTCGACCGAAGTCAAACATGCTGCTGGAAAAAGCTACCGCAGGGGTAATAGGCTTGGAAAGCTACCAAACCCAATAGGTAGATTCGAATTCGACTGAGTGCATGATACAATAAGTATTTGGGTTAGATGTACATCAGTTGACCCTTGACCTTGTATCCACGTGACTGAGAGGTTACACGCATACCTTGTATTACACGTATACAAATGTCACGTTGATCTATATATACACGTTAGTGGACCTTTCTATTCTTTACATTGATGTATGGCTATACAAGACTCTACAACTTATTTTTTAAAAGTAGCACAGGTGTGTGTTAAACTATAGCAGTAGAGGTCAGAATGCATTGTGTACTTGGGAAAACTGTGCCCTGTCATCAATAAAAAGGTCTGCCCAGGTCAATGAACAGTTGGCTTCTGTTTATCAATTACCCCATACATGATTTTGTGAGTAATTGTAATTTCATTGCATGTGTTCATTTTCTGTACCTTTTACAATGTAGCTTCTCTCTGTATGAACCAAAAAAACCATACTGAGGGAATGTAAAGGTAGCTTCAAAAAGGCTATTGTAAGGAATAGCATACTGTTAAATGGGCTAAATGATGCCTTTTGCAAAATCCACCCATGGTTAGCACAAAAAGTCAGCTGTTTGTGAAGTTAGTGCAGGTGCATTGCTTAACAAGGCACTGAGCGTGCATTAAAAAAGGTGAATTTCTACATGATATTTGTGCTATTGATGCAATAAAAAATTACAGAACCTTTCTTTTGTGATGCCTCTTACAACCAAATAGGGAAGCTTGGTACTCTAATGGTAGGTGTGTGTAATGGCGGACGAGATACCTGCATACATGTACCCTTATGTACCCTACTCCTCCCCTTACCTACTACTACCCCTACCCTTCCCAATACCTATCACTACCTTACTCCTTCCCTTACCTACTGCCATGAGCGCCCCAGCATTTCTGGAAGGGTGGGGCCAGGATAGGGTAAGGGGTCGTCATTTGACAGCCAAATATTACTATAGGGGTGTTGTCCGCTTTTGGCCGATTCAGTCGGGGTGGGGGGGGGGGGGGGGGGGGGGGGGGGGGGTTGCACATGTTGCTTGTAATACTGAATACTTTAATGTTTTATTAGAAGTGGGGGGCCCCCTGGGGATGCCCACGACCTACTACCCCTATTCCTCCCCTTACCTACTACTACCCCTACTCCTCCCCTTACCTACTACTACCCCTACTCCTCCCCTTACCTACTACTACCCCTACTCCTCCCCTTACCTACTACTACCCCTACTCCTCCCCTTACCTACTATTCCCCTGGTGCATGGAGTGAGGTGACCTCAATGGTCACATATGTGATGATGACGAATTCACTGATACACTACTGCCAGAGTATGAAACATATCTACATGGATACTGTTTATAAGTTGAGTTGACACAGATCACTTTAATTTACAGAACACTGTAATAAATGAAGAGATGGTGGACACACCTGTTGCTATCATATCACGAGAGCCGGAGAGAGTAAAAGTTTCACTGGTATCAGTACCAATACTGAGTATAACATTGTTTATGTACTGAACAATATGTATCATCCATGGCTGAGTTATTTCTGGTTATGACATGTAGATATACATGATTACTGTGTAAATGACATATATACCAAGTTCAGATCGTAGCTAAGTGATCAGTGTTTCTCTATGTTATCATAATGCAACGTCGGAGGCTCTTATTTATGCATTTTAAAATGCAAAGAACTGTCTTTCCATTATTGGGGTATATAAGATTATCAGTGATGAAATGTCTGTGGCTAAGTGAATATATTTAGATGTAGCGTGACTGTTGAAAGCATCCAATTATGAATAAAAAGCAATGAAACAAGTAAATAAAAACATTCTCTATGAGAAAGTTGGTGGTATATAGAATTTGAAGGCAATAGTGGTGTAAAAAGTCGGGAAACAAGGGTTGAATGATAAGGAAAAACGAAATTAGCATATGCATGAACAATGTATTGTCCTACAATGTTGCCAGGCTAAATATTGGACTATTTCGTTTTTCCTTATCATTCAACCCTTGTTTCCCGGCTTTTTACACCACTATTGCCTTCAAATCCTATATACCACCAACTTTCTCATAGAGAATGTTTTTATTTACTTGTGTAATATACATGATAAACCCATGTACCTTGCAGTCCGTTTTCAGGTGAAACTACATGTAGGTTCACCTAAGTATCAGTTGTGAGAACATAGGGTAACTATATGCGAGTTCAGATACCCAGTACCAGAGTACAATGTGGATTTGACGTGGTATATGTGTGGCAGTGTGGAGGTTAATAGCGATATGCATTGGTAGATATTTAATTTGTTCAATTTATTGATAAGGTGTGTGTATAAACAGTTAGTTCAGCATTGTTCCCCGGCTTGGTATCACGGTGAACATGTGTTGTTTCTAAGGAAGAGTGTGGACTGTGCGACCTGGAAGCTGGATTAGTGAGGGACTGTACTGAGAAATCTAGTGACTGTGGCAAGAGAAAAAGTTAACATTTGTAAGTCTTTGTGTTTATCATGCATGAAATACTATGGGAGTGTCATACACTTACTTTGCAGGTCTCGGAAAATCATTGCTAACGAACACAAGTACGAGTGAACGTCTTCATTCCCAGACCCTCTGTACGTGATGTTGCGATAATCAAAGTTACGTACATTTGGGTCTGGGTACGAGACTAGGAGGGGTGCCCCCTTTTGCCGGTGTGGCCCCGCCTACTACTTCGCCGCCCCACCCCTTGTCACACCCTCATCGGTGCCTCCCCCCGCCCCCACGGCCCCACCCAATTACTGGATCCGCCACTGTTAAACTACGTATCATTTGTGAGTACAAAGGGCAACTACTATACATGCCGAGTTCAATACACCGATATGCCGCTACGCTACTATAACGTTTTAGCCACGCTAGGCGCTCTTTAATAATATAATAATAAACTAAAAGTGTGTGTGTGTGTGGGGGGGGGGGGAGGGGGGGGGGGGTTTCTGCCAAAGGCTTTGATATAACATTTCTGCGGTTTTAGAATTTACAACAGAAATTCAACACCGGTACCACATTCCACATTCTACTGCCTCCATGCATATTAATCGCTGTTGTATACATACATGTGTCTGTACTATGTGGATATTAGTCATATATACATTGCCACACCACTTGATGACAACATTCCACGCCCCACCCACCAGCATTCCTAATATATGGTGTCAACATGTTACTTGAATCATTTTCCCGCAGCAGCAAAAGATGCTCCACCTATTCCTAGCAGAGGATAGAGAACAAGCAAAATGGAATTAACCAGCTGCAGGTATATGTCAGCTGATGTCTTGCGACCCAACAAATGGTAAGAATTGGTATTCAGAGTTCAGTGTAATGTTCAGCTGTGTGCATGCATGATCGTGACACAGGGAACCTAGTCGGCCTAGTACTCGGCTTACGTGTACATGTACATGTACATGCAAATGTATATTGCATCGTGTGTGCGTTGCTATGACTGAAGAGCACTGGTTTACATTCTGTGTCCCTTCACACAGTTCACAGCAGCCTGTCCCAAATCCTCATCAAACCGTACCTGGCCAGTTGATAGAGCCTTTACATGAGTATTCATGAGGACAGGAATTCCTAGCTTATTCCATCCACACACACATGACCCCATCATATGACTCCTCCCCTCACATGAGTGTCATCTTGTGTATGTGCAAATGCCTATATACTTGTATAATTGCCTGGCAGTTGGTTCGATTTGTGTTTGCTGTTCACCAGTGTATATAGTCTTTCCTGGAGTGATGTGATAAAAACGCATGCATAATATTATACGTGCATGTTTTTTTATCCTTTGCATGTAGTCCTATCCTGTGGGGTTATCCCTTAGTCCTGTGGGGTTATTCCTTAGTCCTGTGGAGTTATCCCTTAGTCCTATGGGGTTATCCCTTAGTGACTGTCCTGTGGGGTTATTACTTAGTCCACAGCATGCACACACACACACGCGTCATCAATAGTGATTAATTGCATGGAGGCAGTAGAATGTGGTGTTGTAAATAACAGAAATGTTAGCAAAACATTATTACTTGGTCTAGGCACTGTGTACATGTGTAGCTGGGTTTGTACAGGTTTAGTCCACATCAGTTGTATAGAGTTCATTGAGATTGCCGAATGTGTGATCTTCCTTCCCTAGCCCTGAGGATCGAAACTTCTTTGTCATTTGGTCTCTCTACATTACATATCACATCTCCAGATTACCAAACTGACCACTTTGAATCACAACTGGCTACCTGTACATGTCTCCATGCACTACCAGGATTGCATGGCAATACTTTAAAATAAATTTATATTAAGATCATTTGGGGGGGGGGGGGGGGGGGGGGGGGGGGGAATGCTGTGGAGTGCAGTAGGTCAAAGTACCTAATTATTGTGGTATCCATGCATGGCACGTCGTGTGATTTGAAATTTTCCATCCTGGCCTGCTAGACGACCGAGCTGTTACTAGATGTTAGTATAGGCCTACGTCAGCGATGGCCACGAACCTGGACGTGGTGAATAGTCAGCCAACTAGTGACGGGCCTCCACGAGTTGATGCTCAGATAATCACTGCACTTTATGTAAGTATAAGGATGTACACAGTTGTGTTGTCTATACGATCGAGCGTTATAAAATAGAAACTTCAGCATGCAGTGACCGGGCCCAGCCATGACCAGCCACATCAGGTAAGTACGCGCATACACTGGTACAAAATTGTACGACAGTTATAACTTTTGAAAGTGTCAGCCTGAGTCTGTGATCGGACGCTACCCTGACCCGCCTCCAGATTACTCGGATATACATCAGGTAAATAGCCGCATACTGGTATAAATATTCCATCTGATTATTCATTGTAGCTTCAAGTCCCTCCACTGCCTACCGTTGTAGCAGGAACATCAGGTAATACTATGACTGTTTATTCATGCAGCAATATGCGTTTAGTTTTACCATGGGGTCCGATATAATATATCCAATAGTTAGGTATAGATTATAATTAGTGTATTGCCGTTGGATAGCAAGTTTGCCGCAATAGTCCTGTGCATGGGTGTAAACAAGCGTGAACGAACAAAACAGCACGTTATAGTGGTATAAAATTATCTTTTTAAAACACCAGTCCTATTCAGACTTCTGTGTCGTATTTGACCTCTATTTGCATTTGGGCCCGATTTGGTGCATCATGGATTCTAAACGGGGCCTCTCTTGTTTCATATAATACGTGCATGCCCTAGCCTGCTGTATACATATGTATGTCTTCGTTATCTCCCTAGCTCATGCATTAGTGCACCCGTCGGCCTCGCCCTCGCGGCGCCAGCGACAAGCATCGATAGAACTGGTACGTACACCGGTCAGCCCTAGGAGTACGAACCCACATTGGCAGTACTACGAGGAACTTCCCCGAACCCATCCGCTTAATATCTGGCATTGCTGTTGCTATGCGGAGGATGCGGAAATTATGTTGTGGTTAGACCCTTCAAAGAAGGGTCCGCTACGCGCACTCTGTCTGGTATTACTGGACACGATAATAGTACTGCTGTGTCTCTTATTGCTCACACCAATTATTCTTATTTTACCAGTGATTGCGATTTTCTGGATGCTTGGAGTTTGCTGTGTCGAAGGTTTTATGGAATGTACAGACGGCGATGATTTCTGCGAGGATTGCTTCGAGGATGCGTGGGAAACTAATGACGATGATGATCATATTTGCTGTATTCTAGCTCCGTGCAATAAAGGAAATCTTTGTACGCTGACCGTACTTTTGGCCTGGTCGATCATCTGCCCCTGCCCTCCTGGTTTCGCAACGGTAGTGTGCTTGGGCATGTACTGTTTTTATAACTGTATCCGTCATAAGGAGTGCGTACATTTCCTTTAACCTGCATCTTTTAAAAAGTGTATAAAAATTCCCTATCAGCCGCTCTCTTTTCAAATGTGCATGAGTGTTTCAATTGAATGTTCAGTTTAACATATATTATCCCTGAACGAAGCAAACCTAGGCCTGATGTTTACGCAATAGTGGTAAAGTCTGGGTTTACGCATCGCGCAAATTCTGTATGATGTCAAATGTTACATTTGGTATATAGCTGTACACTTCCTCGTAAAAGTCAGATCTATATTTAGCACTATTTAGTGTGACAGTTTTTATTTTTAGATCTACAGCTAGCTACTACTCGTAATTTTAATTCATAACTTCAAATTGGTTAGCGTTGATGAATTTCCAAAAAATAGCAGTGTACAGGCCTAGGGTTGCCGAAAGTCAGGCCGGGGTCCGGCCTGTAACCGGCCGGCCTGACATCGACATCCCCGGCCTGCCAGGTCGGTGTTACTAATATATTCATAGCTAATTGATAATTTGATCGCTTAGATTGTACAAATGGCCTTGAATGTTGTTCAGACTCATTTGTGCTGCGCACGAATCCACTTCAGGTACTCCACTTTTAACATCTGTGCTTCCTCCAACCCCTATCTTTGGATACATAATCCAGATCGACGAATTCGTAATTACCGTAGAGTATTGGCCCCCCTCCAAAAAAAAAAAAAGTTTAAACGAGCGCATCGACGTAATCATGAACATAGCTGCGTGCCATACTTTAAACTCCTGCTGGAGTGCCAGTTCTTTCCTGAAATGTTTAAACAGGTACGCGGAAGCTATAACGATTACGTCGATATACGTTTGTTAAACACGGGCTATTTTTTTCTGTGGGGTGGATGGGGAGGGGGATATATCGCGGTACTCTAAAGCATTCGTCAGGTTGGAATTCCCACTAAGTAGAAAACAAAACACTAATTCTACTTCCATTGTTTGGTCGGTGTACAGCCGGAGTCTATATCTGTCATATAAAAGAATTAAAGAACTCTAGCTGCTCAAAGCTAAAAAGCCCCACTTGAACAGTATTTTACAATGAAGCTTAAGGTTTCCCCATTATCTGTGTCATGCACCACTCATATTTTACGTCATCTGTTGATCACAACTCCATGCATGAGTTGCACTTGCAACCTTATACATGTAAGTACATGTATACATTTTTGTTAACGACAAAGTGAGTTTCTCAGTCCCGTGCACAACTGACCATGTTAAAGAACTCCATTATTCGCATGACTACTCTAATGCATCATGTACATGTTAATCACTTGGAACAGGCTAGGAATCTATAACCCACATCAATGAAGCTGCGGTCCAGTACATCCCCACCCCCATCCCACCCCCACCCCTTCACCTCCATAAAAATGGTTCGTATAGTGTATGTAATGTGTATGTATGTATAGTTAATAGAATATTTGCACTTCCAATACTGCCAATTAATGCCACACATGCAGAGTCAGTAATCCTTCCTAACTGAGACAGAGCACCCTGAAATCAGTCAAAGCTTTGCATCTATATATGATATCTGATAACATGCACAATGCATGTAATTGCTGGCGCATGCATTGGTGTGACAATCTACTCCCCCCTTTGTGGGCGGATCCCGGCCTGTCAGGTGAGAGTCCGGCCTGCCAGGCCAAGCGGACAGTCCGGCCTGGCAGGCCGACCTGTCAGGCCGGACTGGCCTTCGGCAACCCTGAGTATACAACAGGCAAGGAAACATTTGCAGCATGCATGGCGTAGGCTTGGGTGCTGAGGAAGCTAGGGTTCGCTCCATGCTACCATTTGCGCCGCTCTGCTGGTGCGCCTTTAATTTGCTAAATTTTTATCGGAAGGAACTCCCATCTTCTCCTGATTCCTCTGTGGACAGTCAGGACAGATATCGATCAACATGATCGAAGTACATGTATTTTGTATTACTTACTTTTGACGAGCTGGCGAAGTTTCTGTACAACATGCAATGCTGCCCCATGGTGAACATTTATTTTAAGGTTAAAAGTTGGAGACCTACGTGATGCTTTTGTTTTAGTCTCTGCATGCTTCAAGTCGGCTCTCACCACCAGCGCAGCATATTATTTTCAGGTGCTGACACTGCAGAGTATTTCATAAGAGAAACAATATATTAATGTAACACATGTACCTGAAAGGAACATTTTAATTCTTTCGAGCGTATGCAAGCTGCGGGTTGGAAAACTAGTCAATTTCGTTTTGTCTCAGTAAGCTACTTGTCTGATATCCCCGGCCTCCGCCACCGTTGAATCATTCCCACCAGTGGGCGTGGTGTTACACAGGAATTCACATCGTTCCCAGACATGTGGACAGGTGCGAGTAAAATTTGTTATCGAATTGTCACTTCGGGTGTATGTGTTGTAATCTAGGTTCGGTCATCCTATAAAATTTTGAGCGGTCCACGGTTATTACGGTACAGTGAACTACATGTAATTCAATTATTCCTGACGGTCACGAACGCGGTCAAGCCAACCGTATCGCCTAGTTTGACGGTTGTGACGGTTGACGGTCGAACTGCGGCGTGAATCACTGTCTAGACTAGATGCAAAGGTGACATACACATGAGCGCGCATTCTGGTGAGCACATGGGTGGGGTTGAGTATTAAAGTGAACAAGTGTTGTCCTTAAGAGTGAGATGTCATGTGACAGGAGGGAGGGAGAGGGAGAGTGTGTGCATCTTACAAGATGTACATGTACGCTTAGAAGCTAGTGTTTTTAGTACGGACAATCACCCATGTGTTACTGTACACAGCTTTGTATCCTGTGCATGCTTTAGTTAATTATGAGCAGATAAAATGTCCAGAAAGATTTCAAAGTCCTCAACACCCTGCCCCCTCTCTGCTTCCATATTCCCCTTCCATGCACCACAGCTTCCTCTTCTTTATCCCTTCTCATCCTGAATCATGCCTGATTTTCTGATTGGGGAAGATTTTACATACATGTAGCATGCAAGGGTGGCTGTAATGGCAGTGTTTGCAAACATTTCACTAGTTGTGCTATTAATTATCACATTTCTCCTTGGCATGTACATGTACATTTTGCTAACTGTGTCTTAATGATTTGACGTGTCCTGTCTGTTGCTGTGTGTGTGTGTGTGTGTGTGTGTGTGTGTGTGTGTGTGTGTGTGTGTGTGTATGTGTGTGTGTGTGTATGTGTGTGTGTGTGTGTGTGTGTGTGTGTGTGGTTTCTGCCAAAGGCTTTGATAACATTTCTGTGGTTTTATAATATGCAACAGAAATTCAGCACCACATTTCAGATACATTCTACTGCCTCCATGCAATTAATCGCTGTTGTATAAATACACGTGTGTGTACTATGTGGATATTAGTTATATATACATTGCCACACCACTTGATGACAACATTCCATGCCCCACCCACCAGCATTCCTAATAAATGGTGTCAACATGTTACTTGAATCATCTTCCCGCAGCAGCAAAAAATGCTCCACCTATTCCTAGCAGAGGAAGGAGAGCAAGCAAAATGGAATTAACCAGCAGGTATGTCAGCTGATGTCTTGTGATCTACCCACCAAATCACTTTGTTCCCCCCCCCCCCCCTCCCCCCCCCCCCCCAGTGATTATTTCGCTCCACCTCCTCCACTAAGAATGGCAAATAGTAAGATTTGGTATTCAGAGTTGTAATGTTCAGCTGTGTGCAGGCATGATCGTGACACAGTGGGAACTTAGTCCTAGTAAAGTACAAATGTCTGTAAGCTGCTTCAGCTGATGGTGCCTCAGAGATGCTAGCATCTTTAATTTGAGTGATGGTAGTCAGGAGATCACCAAAATTTGTACAAAGTGCATTGAAGCATTCATCCACTCGACATGTCCCAATACTCAACCAGCAGTTCATTAAATTGTGCCACAATGTGCAGTGTTGAGGTGGGGCATGAAGCCACACCCACATCCATGACCTCGGTGTACAGTGACACTGAGCACTGAGGTAGTGCACATGGCCTCACTCTGCTGCTTGTATGTATGGACTGCAGACACCAGTGGATGATGGAGTGCAGGGGAAAACTTGGGATATTTGTATTATGCATGTTTGAGTTGTTGGAGTGTTACACAGTCATCTGGTTACCGAGCGTGGGAACTTAGTCCTAGTACTACAAATGGACATTGCATCGAGTATAACGTGTGTGCATTGCTATGAAAAGCACTGGCTTACATTCTGTGTCCCTTCACACAGTTCACAGCAGCCTGTCCCAAATCCTCATCACACCATACCTGGCCAGTTGATAGAGCCTTTACATGAGTATTCATGAGGACAGGAATTCCTAGCTTATTCCATCCACACACACATGTCCCCATCATATGACTCCTCCCCTCACATGAGTGTCATCTTGTGTATGTGCATATGCCTATATATTGAATTGTCTGGCAGTTGGTTCAATTTGTTTTTGCTGTTGATGCATTTGTACAGCTCACCAGTGTACTGATGTATTGTCTTTCCTGGAGTGATGTGATAAAGTCACATGCATTGTATGTGCATTTTTAAAATCCTATCCTGCGGGGTTATTCCTTAGTCCTGTGAGGTTATCCCTTAGTCCTGTGGGGTTATCCCTTAGTCCTGTGGGGTTATCCCTTTGTCCTGTGGGGTTATCCCTTAGTCCTGTGGGGTTATCCCTTAGTCCTGTGGGGTTATTCCTTAGTCCTGTGGGGTTATCCCTTAGTCCTGTGGAGTTATCCCTTAGTCCTATGGGGTTATCACTTAGTCCACAGCATGCACACACACACAATTACACGTCATCAATAGTGATTAATTACATGGAGGCAGTAGAATGTGGTGTTGAATTCCCATTGTAAATTCTAAAACCACAGAAATGTTAGCAAAACATTATCACTTGGTCTAGGCACTGTGTGTAGCTGGGTTTGTACAAGGTTAGTCCACATCAATTTTAGAGGTCATTGAGATTGCCGAATGTGTGGATCTTCCTTCCCTAGCCCTGAGGATCGAAACTTCTTTGTCATTTGGTCTCTCTACATTACATATCACATCTCCAGATTACCAAACTGACCACTTTGAATCACAACTGGCTACCTATACATGTCTCCATGCACAACCAGGATTACATGGCAAAGATCATTTGGGGGTGGGGGGAATGCTGTGAAGTGCAGTAGGTCAAAGTACCTAATTATCGTGGTATTCGTGTGATTTGAAATTTCCCATCCTGCTAGAGTACCGAGCGACCGATGTCAGCGATGGCCACGACAGAACATAACCTGGACGTGGTGAATAGTCAGCCAACTAGTGACGGGCCTCCACGAGTTGAAGCTCAGATAATCACTGCACTTCATGTAAGTATAAGCATGTACACAGTTGTGTTGCATACGATCGAGCGTTGAAACTTCAGCAAGCAGTGACCGGGCCCAGCCATGACCAGCCACATCAGGTAAGTACGGGCATACGCTGGTATAAAATTGTACGACAGTTATAACTTTTGAAAGTGTCAGCCTGAGTCTGTGATCGGACGCTACCCTGACCCGCCTCCAGTTTACTCGGATAAACATCAGGTAAACAAGCGCATACTGGTAAAAATATTTCCATCTGATTATTCATTTTAGCTTCAAGTCTTACCACTGCCTACCGTTGTAGCAGGAACATCAGGTAATACTATGACTGAAGATGTTTATTCATGCAGCTATATGCTTTTAGTTTTACCATGGGATCCTATATACTATGCAATAGTTAGGTAGATAAAAATAATAATATGATTGGATATCAGGTTTGCATCAATAGTCTTGTGCATGGGTGTAAACAAGTGTCAACAAATGAGCAGATCAAAATAGCACTGACGTGATATACATGTATAGTGATATAAAATTATTTTTACACCAGTCTTATTCAGTGTCTTATTTTAACGCTATTTGCATTTGGGTACATCATAAATTCTAAACGGGGCCTCTCTTGTTTCATATTATACGTGCATGCCCTGCTGTCTTCGTTATCTCCCCATGCATTAGTGCACCCGTCGGCCTCGCCCTCGCAGCGCCGGAGAAGTACACCGGTCAGCCCTAGTAGTACGAACCCACATTGGCAGTACTACGAGGAACTTCCCCGAACCCATCCGATTAATATCTGGCATTGCTGTTGCTATGCGGAGGATGCGGAAAATAAGTTGTGGTTAGACCCTTCAAAGAAGGGTCCGCTACGCGCACTCTGTCTGGTATTACTGGACACGATAATAGTGCTGCTGTGTCTCTTATTGCTCACACCAATTATTCTTATTTTACCAGTGATTGCGATTTTCTGGATGCTTGGAGTTTGCTGTGTCAAGAGTGGTATGCAATGTACAGATCAAGACAGCGATGATTTCTGTGAAGATTTCAACGGCAATGATGCGTGGAAAACTGATGATCATATTTGCTGTATTCTAGCTCCGTGCAATAAAGGAAATCTTTGTACGCTGACCGTACTTTTGGCCTGGTCGATCATCTGCCCCTGCCCCCCTGGTTTCGCAACGGTAGTGTGCTTGGGCATGTACTGTCTTTATAACTGTATCTGTCATAAGGAGTGCGTACATTTCCTTTAACCTGCTGCAGGCTAGGGTGTATGATGTGTATCTTTTAAAAAGTGTATAAAAATTCCCTATCAGTTGTCTATTCAAATGTGCATGACTGAGTGTTTGAATTGAATGTTTTAACATGTATCAAATAAATGTATCCAATCCTTTTGCCCGGTCCATGCAAAAGGTTCCTTGTCATTATCTGGTATACGTAGCTTGTTTGGAGTGAATCGAAAATAGTGCATGGTATAGTTGAATACATGAGAAGTCGACGAAAGAACGTACATGTAACTGTGACATTTGAAAATCCCTTAATATGTGATTATTGCTAATCTAAAATGAATTTATGAATATTTCCTTTTCTACTCCGCGCCCCGCCTACCTGAACTTCTTACCTTCATTATATTTACTATGCTACGTGTACATAATGCCTGCAGGCTCCTAACCAGAATAAGAACTTCAACCCT
The DNA here is from genome assembly GCA_949361645.1 of Spongilla lacustris. NCBI lineage: Eukaryota > Metazoa > Porifera > Demospongiae > Spongillida > Spongillidae > Spongilla > Spongilla lacustris. Next base: position 5,430,468 of record OX442422.1, read on the forward strand.
GCATGCTTTCACTGCGGTAAACATGAGGTATAAAGCTCAGGTTTACACACAGTTACTTATGTTTACAACGAAGCAGAGATAATCCAGCTCTGAACGAAGCAAACCTGATGTTTACGAAAGGTGGTAAAGTCTGAGTTTACGCATCGCAAATATGCATGATATCACATTTGGTATACATGTACATGTAGCTTTACACTTCCTCGTAAAAGCCAGGTCTATATTTAGCACTATTGAGTGTGGCAGCTTTTATTTTTAGATCTACAGCCAGCTGTATATGTTTTAATTCAAATTGGTTAGCGTTCATGAATTGCAAAAACAAATAGCAGTATACAACACATAAGAAAATTAAAAAGTCCACTTTTGCAGCATGGCGGAAGCATGGGTGCTGAGGAAGCTAGGGTTCGCTCCGTGCCACCGTTTGCGCCGCTCTGCTGGTGCGCCTTTGCTCAATTATTTGTTAGGAATTCGAAAGCTAACCCCCGTATATTCTTCATCTTCTCCTGATTCCACTGTGGACAGATCATGTACTCTACATGAAGTACATGTATATTTTACTTACTTTTGACGAGCTGGCGAAGTTTCTGTACAACATGCCATGCATGCATGCATGGTGAGCATTTTTTTTAAGGTTAAAAGCTGGAGACCTACGTGATGCATTTGTTTTTAGTCTCTGCATGCTTCAAGTTGGCTCTCACCACCAGCGCAGCATATTTTCAGGTGCTGACACTGCAGAGTATTTAATACATAAGAGATAACACATACTAGTACGGTTAGTACCAGCTCAGCTGCTAGCCTTACGCTCCGATTGCATTTGACTGAGAACTTATGAAGCTGTCTGGATTGCTCAAGCATAGCTTTCCTGTTGAGATGCATGTAATACATGTACATGTATATGTACCATTGCTTATCCATTCCACTGCTGTTAACATAAACTACTCCACTCACCTCTCCACAGCACTATGGTTAAAAGCATTTCCCATGCAGTTGTCAATAATCTCAGCCTGCTTCTCTTCAATGAGTGGTGTGCAGTTAGGCTGTTCTGCTATCAGCCTCTGCGCTTCAAGGTCCAGCAGCTACAGAGGGATAAGGTACAAAACATTATTGCAGCATGCAGAAGCACAAAACATTAATTTGCAATCATACACATGCATACATGCATACATGTTGTACTTACACCCAATTTGTCCTCAATCACAGTCAGATATCTTTCCACTTCTTCGTGTCTTCTAATTAACGCCTCCACACTGGACAGGTCCTTCCCATAATCCTCAGCTAACAGTACCTTGGCCTGAGACAGAAGTGGTCGTACGTATCCATTATGAAGGAGGGTGGGGTCTATACATGTACATGTGCACATGTGCACATGTGTACAGTTGACAATATTTATAAATGTACATGTACATGTACATGTATAATAATATCCTTTAAAACTACTATCGAGAGTTACTTTAGTAACTCTCATATAAGATTTAACCCCGATTATAAATGTCATTTTTAAAAGGGACCCGCTGGCCGCTTCTAATGGGACTCCTATCAATTGGATGGCTTAGCTAATTGTTGGTATCGAACAAGAAATCAAAAGAGAGTTGTTTTGTGTTTGTTTGATGTCAAAAAACCGTGTGGTTCAAGAGAACAAAAGGGATTCTGTTTTTCCTCGTCCCCAGACGAACAGCGGCCATTTCTCCTTCCTTTATTTGTAAAGAACTCGAGATAAGAACCGTGCCAAAGGACGCGAATGGTGCCAATACGTTCAAAATTTCAAGCGGTAGTGCCCTTTTGAGTCAGATATACGTGGATCATATTGGACTTTGAACTTACAATACATTATAACATATATACAAATATTGAGTACTTTACTGGGGAAAAAATTCAACACGGGAGCCGTTTCAAAGGATGTCAATGGTATCAATAGGTTCAGAATTTCAAGCTATATCTGTACAAGTGAGTAAGTTCATTGGGATCGCTTGTTACAGTAGTTCTATTGGGCAATATATAATTGTCTACATAACATTACTTTCCTTTACAGTATCAGTACATGTGTATGTTAAACATTCTCTGTGAGAAAGTGGATAGTATACAAATCCAACATGACAGTTACTATCACTATTGTAAATGTGGACAAATCAAATCAGGTGACAGTACCATGTCCATGAGAAATGAAGGAGAGAAACATAATAATACCATACAGGTTAGATACATGTATATTGATGTTGCACAACCTTTGCCTTCACTTAGGCACCTGAAGCAAATTTAGAAAAAGTTGTTTCATGCCTCTTTTAAAGCCATGTATAAAATTTTTGCTTCACCATGCACATTCTTTTGCACATGCAGCACATTTTACATGTCACCGTCACTATTTCACATCTGGTACACAAAGTACACTGTACAACACATACTGCACATTTTCAGGGGCTAACGATAAATTTTGCCTACATTTATCTCCTGGAGAATAAAAAACCTAAGCGAAAGCAAAAAAAAAAAACAAGTTTAGAGCTGCTCATATAATATGTTCATGTCTTCAAACAGTTTGCCATTCGTTGCAACATCTTCAGTTGCATAGTGTGCACAGGTAGGTATACAGGTAGTGGTATCCTACCAAACAAATTACCTTAAATCCGCAGATACACATGTACATGTAGGCTAAGGCCTACATTCATACATATATCATTGGTAGCACATGTAATAGTCTTCACTACTGCATTCGATAATTAAGATAAGGGGGGTTTGGTGGTGACAGGCATGTCAAAGGCAGCTAACTTTCGTATGCCAGTTGGTTGGTGGATGAGTCATTCCCAGCTTTTAGTGTCACACTGAGATTGGCTTGATTTTCTTAATGCTTTCATTGGGTAAACCCTAGGCACCCTACGAGTAGTTTAATTTAGCGGTGACAGGCAAAGTTAATTTTATATGGGTAATGATAGGGACACAATTAATTGCATGACCAATTTTTGAGGTTCACAGCCACTGCTGGAGAGTGATGCCTATTCATTATAGTATAAATGATCACTACAACATTTCTACTTGAAGCTGTTGTATCCAAGACCACAGTTGTAGATTGGCCAATCAACTATCACTGTTTGAGGCCTGGACCCTCATCACCCCAGCCTCTCCTATTTCCTATGTTTGTATCAAATACATGTTTGTGTATTTTCATATTCACAAATACATGTACATATACCTGCATAAATATGTACATATGTGCACCCCAGTCTTCATACATGTAGTTTGGAGGTCCATGTTGAGGAACATGAGTTACATGTATGTGTGGTTATAATAGTGCAGTACATGACGTGTTACACGATGTTACATGGAACAAGACAATCCCAAAGTGATGTTATACATGTAAATGTATATAAGTTGCAGGGTCATTGGCTTTGTCATGTTCATATTATTGCACAAAAGTACTACCTGTACATGTACATTTATTAATGCATGTTGACTGAACTATTACACCCACTCCAGAGTAGTGATAGACCATTACACTATGCTGCCAAAAGGAGGTAATACTGCTTGTGTGGAACATCTTCTTTCCTCTCCTGGTATTGATGTGACCATGACAAATGGGGTGAGATTACATTTCTACATGTATGTACAAGTGCCTATTAATAATAAAGTGTCATGGGATTTTATAACAGAACCACATGTAACTACTTTCAAACCTCACCAAATTTAAACTTATATGTGTATTGGTTGCTATATTACAATATAATTTGTGTACATATAAGGACACACATGATTTTAACTAAATTACACATTTAGGAATGAAAAATGTATGTATATACATGTATAGTGATGTAGGATTAATATTAGATGGCAATAGACTAAGAAGTACATAGACAAGTAATTTAGACAATTATACTGACCTACATGTATACGTACATGTACATAACACCTGTACACACTACTGTATGTATTGGTTGTAATATAGGAGTCATTGAAATGCAGACATTCTATTTCCTTAATTATCAAACACATCTACAAATACAAATACATTTCGTAGTGAACAAAGGTGAATGTTCATGCAAAATTGTCCCCTTACAGTAAACATATGAAATGAAGCACAGTTTTTACAAAATCACACCATAAATGGTTATTGGTATGAAGTATGTTTACATGTTATGTTTCAAATTAAGCAAAGGGAAGGAATACAAATAAAAAACTCTGTCTCCCTTCTTTGTAAATGCAGTGCATAATGCACTGTTATAATGACATCATTGATCATATTGCTTATAGGTAGTCAAAATGTGTAGTACCAGCTGGCTTGATTTACGTGATCGGGCCTTGTGATAAAGGTTGTAAAACTGCCTGGCCATGAAAGTAAAACTACTACATGTTGTTATATTGTTGCAAAGGGACACTCAGGTACCTCGCATGAGGATTATTACTTAGAACCTTGCATAGCCCACATGTATCCATGCATGTTTGGGTGACATTATATTATTATTGGGGATATGTGGTTGATTGGGAGGTATATACTGTCATGGAGGAGGCAGGGAGATACGTTGTCATATTGTAGCACTTTTTTTGACACCCCCACAGAGGTATATGTATTGCTATTAATAAATTTGTACATTGCATATGCTTTAGGATGGTGAAACTCCATTACACATTGCTGCAAAGGGAGGTCATGTTACTTGTGTGCAACATCTCCTTTCCGCTCCTGGTATCAATGTGGATACTACATTCCTGACAATTTGTGACCGAGGAAGACGCATGGTGTCCCTATTAGCTTTTTAATTTGTATGGGACCACATATCCACCCTTCTTACCTGTAACAGCAGTAAAGGTGCAAACCAGTCACCAAGTAAGGAAAGCCAAGAGGATGCGTGTGGGGCTGATGCCAATTAATGCACTATTAATTTGCCAATGATTATTTATATATATATTGGAACGATAAATCACAATTCCTTAAATAATAGAGTGCATGTATAGCCAGTTTTACAGCTTAGTATAGCTGCTTATGCCAACTTGGAATTAAACCTCATGGTGGAACGCAGCTCTGACTCTGACAAAGCAGTAATCAAGACATACATATCATGTATACATGCAGAAGTCATGGCTGTACTATTATCTTAAAGACACTTTGTGATACAAAGGTATTGTTTTGTCAAATGTTTGATGCATGTGTCATGAACACCAAACCAGTGCCTTTCCCATAAAAATTCTCACTTTCGAAAAGATCCACAAGATATTAAAATTAACAAAAATGAATTAATACTTCCTAATAACATTTAATCAAAAACACGTCGTTTTAGAGGCATCCATGTGCCCCGATATTTTACTGATAACTTGCCGAAATTATTAATATCTATATTCAAACCACTAAATCAAGATATAATGGCCCCTAAATCTAGTACATTGCAAAAATGAAAAAAAAAATCAAGATTTCACTTCTAAATGGAAGTAGTAATTAAATACAATTTGAAGCTTTTAAATAACCACCCACCTTACATTTTACGATTTATTAACATTAATATTGAAATGAATATGATCTTGAGACTTTTATTTATATTAGTTAACCATTAAAGATTATATATATTTTAAATTCACCAGCATGTCTTCTTTTGCCTACATGTATCATACACTGTATACATGATGATGACTGCCTGAATAATTGCACACTTCAGTATGGTACACCATTACACTGTGCTGCAAGGGGAGGTCATACTACTTGTGTGAAACATACATCTCCTTTCCACTCCTGGCATTGATGTGAACATTACTGATACAGTGAGTTGGTTATGATGTAGAAGTATGTCCATTAGGAACATACATGTATACATGTACATGTACTAATAGAGGGGCTGTACACACTCTTTGAAACAGTGTGAGGGGATGTAGACCTGTGAGTAAGTGGTAGAGTTTTGTTTAGTGAAAGAACTGCAATGCGTTTCCTGAAATACATACATAAATAAAACCAAAATAGGTATGGGAGGGGGGGGGGGGAGGATCTATAGATGTAAAGCATACATGTACACACAAATACATAATGTAAATGCACTCATTTATTTGGAGTGTGACTTGGGCTTGTGAAGACCACAAGGCTTATACATGTATTGGATAGTAAAATAATATATACATGTATGGACATGTAAAAAGCACATTATATACATGTAATACAACAGATATGGACATACTGCTTGCATGTATGTGGGCACCAGAATGTTTTTGAGGGGAAAGGTGGTGTGAAAACTTAAAGTACTGTGTAGTACCTATTACACTGCACTGTATCGCATGTTCATTACAATGGTGTCACAGAGTGATGACTATTGTGTCTCAGCTGTCTACTTGGATGAAATAAGAGAATCTCGTGTTAACAATTTGTGTTCAGTGAAATGCAATTGACAAAAGCCTTTTTAACCATGTGTCTATTTACTGTCTGCATGGATGGTTTCCGTAAGAATTCTGGTGTTGGTATGAACATAAAAGATATGGTGAGCTGGTCCATTGAATGTTAAATGATGTGTGTTTCTTTATATATGCATTTCCTAAACATGTACATGTGCATGTATGTGGGATGGGAACCTTCATGCTTTCTATATTTACCTATAACATGTACACCCTACATTTACATATAGTTTAAAGAGCTACCAACCAGATTGGATGAACTATTGAATGCACTCCAGAGTGGTTCAAAGCCATTACATCGTGCTGCAATTGATGGTCATAGTACATATTGTACTTGTGTGGAACATCTCCTTAACACTCGTGGTATTGATTTGAGCATTATGGATAAGGTTAGACATGTATAAATAATATAAATTCAAGTGCCCTTAAAATGCACTATATGTACACATCTATGTACAGTATTACAATGGCCCCCCCCCCCCCCCCCCCCCCCTCCTATTATAATGAGTTTAAATTGGCATCACAAAGTGTTATGTCTTCAGTTCCCTTTGGATCTAAGGCTAAGCATCCCATCCCACAACATTCCCATTAAGGGAGCACAGCTGACTATAAACCAAAGAACACCTAAGCATTTGTTTCATAATGATTGGAAAACAGTGTGCTTAAACATCACATCCAATCTATACACATTGATTTACTTCATAACAAACTACTTAGTGTATTCAAGATCAGGTACATGTACTTGTACATGTAATCACAGATAGTTCTAAAGAGACTAGGGACTACACAAGTCGAGGTCCAAAGAACTGAATTTTTGTACGCTTACGTGTGTGTATATACATATTCATGAATGTGAAGACTTTGCATTGTGTGGTGCTGTTGTTTAAAGTGCCCGAAGATTGCAGAAGGCCACCAATGAAGAAAGTGTACCCTCATAATCCCAAGTTCTGGTCAATCTCAATATAACAAAGATACATGTATATACATGTAGAAATACAACTATACACGTTGCACACACAAACTTCTCATTCCCCTCTCCCGCCCAAATGTGAAACATGAATGATACATTTTCTAATGTAATCTTGTATTCACATGATCCGCCAGTGGGTTAGATCGCACAATGAACTACACAACATACATGTACTATCCAGGATGGTCATATTCCACTATTACTTCTTGCTGCAAGTTTAGGCGAAGATATTTGGGTGGAGTGTCTCCTTTCAATTCCTGCTATTGATGTGAACATTAAGAATATGGTGAGTTGTTCCTCTTAACATTTAAAAGTGTGTGGTTAACTTTAGAAGCATGTTTCTTATGAACAGATATACCAAAATATACATTTACATGAACATGTATGCGCTAATAAATGTTGTGTTTCTAGATGTCAGGTTAAGAGGCAAACATTTGTAGTAAATTGATCTGACCACATGCACGCCCTCATCTTTTACATATATTTCTATTGCATGAAAAAAAAAAATTTAAGCCCTGAAATGCTTCATGGTATGCACATCATTGTACAGGGAAAACCTTGTCGGATTGGTGCTGAATAGTTGATGAATCGTATTGTATCCCCTTGCCCATCACTTTTTCCCCAAATTTCCACCCCTGCGTTCACTTGTTTGTCAAGCATTGGCATGGCTTGCCATCATTGTACTGTTTCATGCAGTTAAGTATAAAAATCCCCTCCATAAACATGTATTTTGTATGAATAATATACAGATGCATGTCTCTTATGAACAGATACATGTGCATGTGCTAATTTAGACAAAATGTAGAAGGAGGCCGGAGGCCGTTATACATAAACATTTCATCCAATCTCATGCCCTGGCTGTCCGGTGCACAAGACAACATTTGCCATCCCAATTTATTTGTCTCATGAACAAAATACATGTATGTACATTCTTCTTTGGAGCAGACTTCATTTTGATATATATTTTTGGTACATTCCAATGGCTTACCCCTTATATAACATCACTTTTATGTGACCATGTTGACTTAAGTATCGTACCTCAGCACGGGTATACTCCATTACACCTTGCTATAAGAGGAGGTCATGTTACTTGTGTGGAACATCTCCTTTGTACTCCTGGTATTGATTTTAACGTAACGCGTGAGGTGAGTTGGTCCATCAAACGTTAAGAGGCACATTGTACAATGTGGTGGTTTATCCATAATATACATGTACATACAGTGTACAGTGGTGTTCACCGAAAGAGGGGAAAAATGCAATGATGCACATTTTTGATTTGATCTCATGAATGGCTAACTTGTATGGTCGCCTGAACTTAACACTAGTGCGGGCTAATGCCCGGTCTCTCCTCTTAAGATATATCATCCAGGAGGGCGATACATGTACCTAAACTTAACTTTGTAGTTAGTGTGTTTTATTTATGTGAGTAGTGTACGTATGTATGTATGTGTATGTGTATTGTTGATATTATATTGAATTGTATATATTTATATCATGTCAATTACATTTTAGATTCACAATTTACTTCTGAACAGAGTGCATTTGCTTTAATTCAACAAAACAATGCACCATGCATATACATGTAGTAAACAACTGCTGATCAGGTTGGATGTTCAAGGCTATAACTCCTCTATACTTTGCAGTTAAGCTACCAAATTTTTCTTGTATGTACCAAATACAGGTGAGTACCTATAATGTTGTGTTGAGCTCTTAAGTCTCACTCGCTGTGGAGATCGGTAGGAAAGTATCGCTTTCCAGAGGGAGGCGGGGTCTTCGTATGAGTTCAGACAATTTAGTTTGACTTAAGGATTAAAATTGATTTTTTCTAAATGTGAGGTCTCTAGGGTATCTATATAATTGTTTATAATTTTTTGGCAGCTTGCTATCGACAATAAACAATCCATGAAATGTTAAAAATCTTAACATTGAAAGCCACTTTCACTCCGTATATCGTAGTAAACGTGTACCACATTATCATGATATTTGTTTTTGTACTTATTCTATCAAGTATTCTACATGTAGAAATGCTTTTAAAAGTTGCGTACAGTGCTTACAAACGCAAATCTTTGCTACATTTTTACTATGATATACGGAGAAATCCTAAAAACGGGTGAAAAATGGCTTTCAATGTGAAGATTTTTAATTGTTTAATGCCGATAGCAAGCTGCCAAAAAAATATTTATAAAATATGTGGATACCCCAGAGACTTCCATTTAGAAGTAGTCAATTTTAATCATTAAGTCAAACTAATTTGTCCGAATTCATACGAAGACCCCGCCTCCCTCTGAAAAGCGATACTTTCCACAGCGAGTGAGACTTAAGAGCTCAACACAACACTATAGGTACTCACCTGTATTGGGTACATTCGAAAAAATTTGGGAGCTTAACTACAAAGTATAGAGGAGTTATAGCCTTGAACATCCAACCTGACCAGGAGTTGTTTACTATAGTGCATTGTTTTGGTTACAAGTTATACTTGAATCAAAGCAAATGTACCCAGTTCTGCAGTAGATTCTGAATCTAAAAATGTAATTGGCATAATATAATTAAATACCATTCATGAGATAAAATCACAAATGTGTGTTATTGCATTTTTCCCCTCGTTCGGTGTACTACCAAAACATGCATACACTTTACTATCCATTTTTATCACCAATTGATGTATTGTATCCACTCCAGGATGGGTGTTGTTCTATTATACATTGCTGCAAGGGAAGGTCATACTACTTGTGTGGAACATCTCCTTTCCACTCCTGGTGTTGATGTGAGAACATTAAGGGTGAGGTGAGTTGAACATGTATGAGTTGGCCCACTGAATGGAGGGTAGTTGTGGTATGAATAATACAGCCCCTCTTAGAACAGATGTGCTATTAGTACAGTGGAGAGGATACATTTACATGTGTGTACCGTTATACTACATTTACTTGTTATACCCTTTAACTAGCATGAAGGGTCATCCCCACTGCGAGGGAGACAATACATTTACTAACATATCCTTTCCACTCCTGGTATTCATTTGCACCTTTTTTTTAAAGGATGGGCCATAATTGATAACCATATGTAAATTGTACGCACCATGTTTATTCACTCCAGAATGGCAATACTCCATTACACTGTGCTGCAGAAAACGGTCATACTACTTGTGTGGCACGTCTCTTTTCCACTCCTGATATTGATGTTAACATTAAGAATGTGGTGAGTATATACCGGCATATATACGTGTATGGTGGTTATGTGTGTTTTGTGCAATTTTTTTAACATATTGTTAACCGCCCAAACTATTGAACCAATTTCAGTATGGTTATACTCCATTACTCCTTGCTACAATAAGAGGTCATGCTGCTTGTGTGGAATGTCTCCTTTCCACTCCTGGTATTGATGTGAACATTGAGAATGGGGTAAGTGTTTACATTGAATGTTGCTGTGTGCATTCATCTACATGTACATTGTAAGATTCCATTGGAAACTGTGTGAGAGACGTACAGTGTAGACCTGTGTGGAGCTATGATTTGTACAGTAGGGCCACCACTTATGTCCAGTTGGTTAAATACACTAACTTCAGTAGCTTGGGGCCAGCAACTTCAGTCAGTCGACCATTACCAGTGAAGTAAATGGTGTTTGTTTGGGGCTCCTGTGTGCATTTGATGTGTTGTATACATGTATCTCCTTCTGGTACGTGTAAATGTATGTACCTGTATTTATTTGCTTGTATTATTACTCTTTTAGGAAGACAATGTCATTGTGTTGTACACGTATCAGCTTGGTGATAATATACATGTACTGTACATGTAGATGAAGCAGATGATCTTGGTAGGGGCTGGGTTTGGAGGTGAATCATCTGATCTCAGGTTGTTATTGATGTTTAACACAACAATTTCTATTGCATCTCCCCTATAAACTGTACATGTACATGTATATTTTTGTACTACTTGTACATGTACCTGCGTCCATGCATATTGATAGAGCTACTATACCCACTCCAGGGTAGTCCTTTACAAATGGCTGCAAGTTTAGGTTATACATCTTGTGTGAAACAGCTCCTTTCCTCTCCTGATATTGATGTGAACTTTAAGGATATGGTACGTTGAACATGTATTTACAGATATGAGTTGGCCCATTGAATGGAGAGTAGCTGTGGTATGAATAATACAGCCCCATGCACTTAGAACAGATGCACAACCCTATAGCAACAGATACATATGCATGCATGTACATGTACATGTACATATTTGTGTATGTCATGATATAGGTACATGTTTGTGGGAGATGCAGACGTAATGGTTGTAAATAGCACTATGCATTTCCCCTACATGTACATGTATTAGGAAACTGATATACATGTACATTTATTAGTGTATGTGCATTCTCAGTATATTACAAGGAAATACTCAGCCAAGAGCAGCACAACAGGAAACGACAGATGTTACAACAACTGGTCCACCTGAGTCTGATTCACAGCCAGGGTCTAGCCTAGGAAAGACTGTTGTGAAGACCAGAGACATTGGTAGGCCAGAAACAGCTAGGTACCACTGGCACCAGAGGCATTGGTGGGCGGTGGGCCGGAAACTGATACCACTGGCACAACTCAGGAGAGCCACATGTCACCACCTAGGGGACACTCTACTAGGCCATCAAGGTCTCGTTGAAGAGCTCTGAATGTCTGAATTTTAGGGGGGAGGAAACTGTAATGTATGTGCATATCTGTACGCGCATGCGCATGTCATTGCATTATGCTCTTTTGTAATACAGTCATGGCGTTGTTTAGCCTCGTCCCCAGGCCCTGTTTTTTATAAGTTGCGGGGGGGGGGGGGGGCGAAACCCCTGCAACTTAAAAAAAACAGGGCCTGGGGACGAGGCTAGGCGTTGTTAACATAACAATTTCATGATACGGCACAAATTAGAGTTACTGCCGCAACGCGAAAACATTGCGTCATATTGGTCTGGGAACGAGACTAGCTAGACTACACAAGATGTCCGCTATACTACCGGAAGTAATAGAGACAGTCGGTACGTAACGCCTATTTTACATTTGTCTAATGGACTAATACTATTTTTATACTATAGTATCGGGAGTTGGGTTTCCCACCCCCCCCCCCCTCCACAACGTTTGTAGCACCCACTGACCTAGAGTAATAAGAGCTAGAGTAGGCGTGGTCGCTATGGCGTAGACCAACTCAACTGTCGTGTTCACGTATACTACACTGTGTGCGCATATCCGAACGTGATGCGTCTTTGATCCCTCAAAACCTCAGAGCAGAAGCTTGGAAATGCGGTATGGCGGGGTGATATTGGCGAGGTGGCGAGGTTGATCAAAAGTGGAGTATCTGTACATACAGCTCGTGAGGTAAGCGGAGATTTTCATGGGGGATCAGAATTTTCCACTTATACTCTGAACAGAGTAAATTGGTCTATTGTGTGTTAAAAGAGATATGAATTCACACTGTAGTTTTCAATCATGATATTATGAGGGAGGGGAGTGTCCATGCTTGAGGGCTATGTCAAGACTGTACATTTTGCTACCTGCACCTTGAATGGAGACATTGACTTGAAATGTTGGTCCCAAAAACTATCCCATCAGCTGTAATGTACATATATAAATTAGCCTCCTCTTCCTCCTCCCCTTTATTAATGATTGCAATCAATTCATAAATCTTGTATACATTTGTTTACATGTACCTAATGGCTTCATATTTGAAGGAGCCATGTTGATGACCATGTACTACATGTAGATGTGTACATTGTACCCCCCATGTTGACTGAAATATTGTACCCACTTCAGGATGGCAATACTCCATTACACCTTGCTGCAAAGGGAGGTCTTACTATTTGGGTGGAATATCTCCTTTCCACTCCTGGTATTGATGTGAACATTACGAATATGGTGAGTTGTATGTAAAGCTGCACAATCTTCCTCCTATTCATACATCTTTTTACTTTACTTAGCAAATGTGAGCCCCAATACATGCACCCCGTTGGCTGCATGCCATAAAGAGGGGTCAGGCAGAGCACCCCATAAGGCCACATGCCCTAATGGCTAGAGGTGGATAAGGGAGGCAAGAGCCAGCCTCCATGGATGTAGCCATTGTTGGGTGAATGGGGGCAGACTGGACCCCGCTGTGTTACGTAGCATTAGGTACTGCCATGCCCTAGGCTGCCTGAACCAATGTGGGTCCAATGGGGTGGTGGCCATTGTACCTTAGAGGCCAGCAGAGGTTGTTGCCTTAGCTCTGTGACCTCACCTCAGGGTGTTAGCCCCAGGGTTATGGTAGCCATGTGTTGAGCAGTACCAGCCTTCTTTAATGAGATGAGAGCAGCAGAATACATACATGTATGTGATGCAATAATGAGAGCACACACACACCTACATGTATAAGGTGTCCAAGTCCAGTCAGTCAGGGGTACAATATTACACAAGGGGTGGGAGGGGGCTGAGATGATGCCAATAGCTACTGAGGATGTGTGTGTAATGGACTTGCCTATAAGGGGCACCAGGTATATCTGTGGGGATTGGTAAGCAATGCAATGGGGACACATGTAGACACTAAGTATAGGCACCTGGTACCTTCCATTAAAACACTGCTTAACACTACCATATCACATACTGGTTGTATGTGTGTACTCTAATTAGAGGCTTCATGTTTGAAGGGGCCATGTTGATGACCGTGTAAACATTTGTACATTGTACCCACCATGTTGGCTGAACTATTGTACTGAATACACTGTATGTTGGCTGACCTATTGTACCCACTCCAGTATGGTGCTACTCCATTACACCTTGCTGCAGTATATGGTTCTACTACTTGTGTGGAACGTCTCCTTTCTACTCCTGGTATTGACGTCAACATTAAGGATCGTGTAAGTTTGTGTATTGAATGTTACATGAACATTACAGTTATGATAATACTAAGAACAGGAGGGAGTGGAGACCTGCCTATAAAGGCATCTCCAATATCTCTTGTTCCCTTCCTTCTTACACCACCATTGTCATAAGATACAATATACCACTGACTTTCGCTATTTTTATGTATGAGATATGACATGAACTGTCCCCTATGTATGTATATATCCTTAGTCTTCTGCCTCAAATAGTAAAATAATGGTTGTGGTAAAGTCACGAAGCATGCACATGTATAATGCTGACATACATGTACATGAGTGACTTTGTTTGAAGAGGCCATGGCGGCCATGTTGATGATGACCATGTACTGCATGCACCATGTTGACTGACCCACTCCAGCATGGTCATACTCCATTATACTATGCTGCAAAGGGAGGTCATAAAACTTGTGTGGATCGTTTCCTTTCCGTTCCTGGTATTGATATGAACATTAAGGATGAGGTGAGTTGTAAAATCTTCTTCGTCCTATTCGTAAATCGTACATCTTTTTACTTTACTTAGCAAATGTGAGCCCCAATACATGCACCCCGTTGGCTGCATGCCATAAAGAGGGGTCAGGCAGAGCACCCCATGAGGCCACATGCCCTTATGGCTAGAGGTGGATAAGGGAGGCAAGAGCCAGCCTCCATGGATGTAGCCATTGTTGGGTGAATGGGGGCAGACTGGACCCCGCTGTGTTACGTAGCATTAGGTACTGCCATGCCCTAGGCTGCCTGAACCAATGTGGGGCCAATGGGGTGGTGGCCATTGTACCTTAGAGGCCAGCAGAGGTTGTTGCCTTAGCTCTGTGACCCCACCTCAGGGTGTTAGCCCCAGGATTATGGTAGCCATGTGTTGAGCAGTACCAGCCTTCTTTAATGAGATAAGAGCAGCAGAATACATACATGTACATGTACATGTACATGTGTATGTGATACAATGATGAGACCTATAATGTGTACAGGTCCAGTCTTATAATATTACACAAGGGGTGGGAGGGCCCGGCTGAGATGATGCCAGTAGCTACTGAGGATGTGTGTGTAATGGACTTGCCTATAAGGGGCACCAGGTAGATCTGTGGGGATTGGTAAGCAATGCAATGGGGACACATGTAGACACTAAGTATAGGCACCTGGTACCTTCCATTAAAACACTGCTTAACACTGCCATATCACATACTGGTTGTATGTGTGTACTCTAATTAGAGGCGTCATGTTTAAAGGAGCCATGTTGATGACCATGTACTACATGTAGATGTGTACATTGTACCCACCATGTTGACTGAACTATTGTACCCACTTCAGAGTGGCAATACTCTATTACACCTTGCTGCAAAGAGAGGTCATACTACTTGTGTGGAACATCTCCTTTCCACTCCTGGTATTGATATTGATGTGAACATTACGAATAGGGTGAGTTGTATGTAAAGCTGCACAATCTTCCTCCTATTCATACATCTTTTTACTTTACTTACGTGTAGCAAATGTGAGCCCCAATACATGCACCCCGTTGGCTGCATGTCATAAAGAGGGGTCAGGCAGAGCACCCCATGAGGCCACATGCCCTAATGGCTAGAGGTGGATAAGGGAGGCAAGAGCCAGCCTCCATGGATGTAGCCATTGTTGGGTGAATGGGGGCCCGCTGTGTTATGTAGCATTAGGTACTACCATGCCCTAGGCTGCCTGAACCAATGTGGGGCCAATGGGGTGCAGGCCGATGTAATATTGTTGGAATCGTGATGACCGCACACATGCACAATAGAGGCGAGTTAATTTGTTAATTAATTCAAGATTATAATTTATAACCATTAAATCAGACGATTGAGCGCTAGCGCTGGATAATATATGTACATTGACGTGTCAGTGAACGCCTGCTGCCTGGCGCCCTTCGGTGCCCATGGCGCCCCACGTCATAATCGGCAGGTGGGTTGGTGACCCCCTGGCCCCCCCCCCCCCCCCCCCCTGACCAGGTCGCCACTGATAATAATTAAGATCCAGTCAGTGAGGGGTACAATATTACACAAGGGGTGGGAGTGGGCTGAGATGATGCCAGTAGCTATTGAGGATGTATGTGTAATGGACTTGCCTATAAGGGGCACCAGGTAGATCTGTGGGGATTGGTAAGCAATGCAATGGGGACACATGTAGACACTAAGTATAGGCACCTGGTACATGTACCTTCTATTAAAACACTGCTTAACACTGCCATATCACATACTGGTTGTATGTGTGTACTCTAATTAGAGGCTTCATGTTTGAAGGGGCCATGTTGATGACCATGTAAACATGTGTACATGTACATTGTACCCACTATGTTGGCTGACCTATTGTACCCGCTCCAGTATGGTGATACTCCATTGCACCTTGCTGCAATAAGAGGTCATACTACTTGTGTGAAACGTCTCCTTTCTACTCCTGGTATTGATGTGAACATTAAGGAGCGTGTAAGTTTGTGTATTGAATGTTACATGAACATTACAGTTATGATAATACTAAGAACAGGAGGGAGTGGAGACATGCCAATAAAGGCATCTCCAATATCTCTTGTTCCCTTCCTTCTTACACCACCATTGCTGTAAAATACAATATACCACTGACTTTCGCTATTTTTATGTATGAGATATGACATGAACTGTCCCCTATGTATGTATATATCCTTAGTCTTCTGCCTCGAATTTACTAATAATGGTTGTGGTAAAGTCACGAAGCATGCACATGTATAATGCTGACATACATGTACATGTACATGAGTGACTTTGTTTGAAGAGGCCATGGCGGCCATCTTGATGATGACCATGTACTGCATGCACCATGTTGACTGACCCACTTCAGGTTGGTGGTCATACACCATTACACTACGCTGCAAGGACAGGTCATACAACTTGTGTGTAACATCTCGTTTCGGCTCCTGGTATTGATGTGAACATTAAGGATAAGGTGAGTTGTACAATCTTCTTCCTCCTATTCATAAATCATACATGTACATCTTTTTACTTTACTTAGCAAATGTGAGCCCCAATACATGCACCCCATTGGCTGGCAGAGCACCCCATGAGGCCACATGCCCTAATGGCTAGAGGTGGATAAGGGAGGCAAGAGCCAGCCTCCATGGATGTAGCCATTGTTGGGTGAATGGGGGCAGACTGGACCCCGCTGTGTTCCGTAGCATTAGGTACTGCCCTGCCCTAGGTTGCCTGAACCAATGTGGGTCCAATGGGGTGGTGGCCATTGCACCTTAGAGGCCATCAGAGGTTGTTGCCTTAGCTCTGTGACCTCACCTCAGGGTGTTAGCCCCAGGGTTATGGTAGCCATGTGTTGAGCAGTACCAGCCTTCATTAATGTGATAAGAGAAGCAAAATACATACATGTACATGTACATGTGTATGTGATACAATAATGAGAGCACACACACACCTACATGTATAAGGTGTCCCAGTCAGGGGTACAATATTACACAAGGGGTGGGAGGGGGCTGAGATGATGCCAGTAGCTACTGAGGATGTGTGTGTAATGGACTTGCCTATAAGGGGCACCAGGTAGATCTGTGGGGATTGGTAAGCAATGCAATGGGGACACATGTAGACACTAAGTGTAGGCATTTGGTACCTTCCATTAAAACACTGCTTAACACTACCATATCACATACTGGTTGTATGTGTGTACTCTAATTAGAGGCTTCATGTTTGAAGGGGCCATGTTGATGACCGTGTAAACATGTGTACATAGTACCCATCTTATTGGCTGAACTATTGTACCCACTATGTTGGCTGACCTATTGTACCCACTCTAGAATGGTGATACTTCATTCGACCTTGCTGCAAATGGAGGTTATACTACATGGGATTGTTTGGAACATCTTCTTTCTACTCCTGGTATTGATGTGAACATTAAGGATCGTGTAAGTTTGTGTATTGAATGTTACATGAACATTACAGTTATGATAATAACGTTTGAATCGCTATATCGTCCGAACGGTAAAGGCTATTGCTATCCTATTTTCATGACTTCATACTACACCATTGCTCCTTGGTAAAATACATTTTGGTGTTACGCACTTGCTCCGTGCCAGCATTGCAACATTCCAATAAAGCACCTGGTTCGAACCCAACATACGATTCCTTTCAGTAAGAGTAATCAAATCGCTTCAAATTTGGTTTTTAGGTAGAGAGGTCCTATACCTATCTATTTGTTCTGTTCGTTAATTGTATGCTATCCGTTACGGAGATACAACTTTTTCCCGCTTGATCATTGGCTCGAATCGAGCGGGAAAAGTGCACTTGGTTTGTTCAACTGTATCTCCGTAACAGATGACATAAAAATTAACGAGCAGAGCAAATCAATTGGTACAATGTATAAGACCTCTCTACCTACAATCCGAATTTGAGATGATTTGATTACTCCTACACAAAGTTATGTTGGGTTTGAACCAGGTGCGGTATCGAACGTTGCAATGCTGGCACGGAGCAAGTGCAAGACACCAAAATGTATTTTACCATAGAGCAATGGTGAAGTATGAAGTCATGAAAATAGGTAGTAGATATACAACTGTAGCCTTTACCATTCAGACAATATCGCGATTCAAACGTTATTTTATAATGTTATAAAACATAGGAAGTTTTCGCAGATACTGTCCCATATAATTATAATCATTATATTATTATCATTATTATTATTATTATATATATACATGTATATATTATATTTTAATAGCTGTTGTAAATGTGCATTGACAAATCAGGTTCAATGGGACATAAAGCAGATATACATGTATAATAGGTATATGGAGATGTTGCTGATGCAACCTCTGTCTAAGCCAGCACTTCCCTCAGTGCTACAATAAAACATGCAATAGCTGCAGAAGCAAGCCTAGAAAAAGTTTTGTCATGCTTCTTTCCGGGTGGTGGTATTTAATTAATAACTCCCAACATCCTATGCATGTATGCTGTGCCATGCACATTCTTTCAATATTCATGGTGAGGTAATGATTATACAAAACTAGGGATGGCTCCAATTCATTGCACTTTTTTGTTTTGACCCCCCTCCCCCAAGAATTAATTTATTTGCTCTATATATTTGTACTACATTGCACATGCTACAGTATGGTTCAAGTTCATTAATCATGGCTGCACTATATGGTCGTGTTACTTGTCTGGATCAACTCCTTTCTACTTCTGATATCAATGTGGATATTGCATTCCAGAGAATTTTCGAACTTTACATTTCAAAGACAGATCCAGAAGATCTGGAAGAGACAGATCCTTATTGTTCAGATTTCATGACGATCTAGAAGAGACAGATCCTGAAGATGACTAGCTATTGTTAACACTTTTAAACTGACTGTATGCTTGCCTGATAGAATGGTTTATTATTTATTATTGAATTATTACGTACTTGTATGTATTATTTTTAGTGTTATTATCAAAAGTGGTTATTATGATTTTGGTAATTCTACATGTATACACCACACATCTAAATCTACAATGCACTTCTACTCAACATCGCTCTTGAGTTGGCCCTAATTAGGGACATGTTCAGACGACCATATAGATTTAAAATAACTCTGGACATCATTTGGTTGGTTTTGATGCAGAGCCTGCGAGCCAAACGTGAGATGTTCCGTCGTGCTTCTATGCCCCATGCACCATAGGCTTCCACTGCTAAGGGCACACAGATCCATCCAAGTTCCTCACACTTTGGATCGTTTTCAATGTGCTTTCGGACTTCAGCAGATGCAGCTGCTGACCCCCCTGTGAATCCCGCTTCGGCAATGACATTTGAGTTAAGTGGTGAAATCACAGTGAGGTCTAGGGCTGCTGGTCTGCTGCAGAACCAGTTATTATCATTATTCAATGAACATACATACTTGTAAGTACATGTACCCTATTACATGTATACATGTACTTAGGCTAGTCATTGTGTGGAACATCTGCTTTATCAATGTTAGCATAACGAATAAGGTAATTTCGTCCCTATATATTTAGCGGATGTATGACTTCAATCAAAATCAAATGCTACAGGACAGGACAGACACCAGCTGCATGGGCACCAGTCCATGTACATCAGCTGGGCATATCAGCTGAGTTCCAGTACTTGATTTATACCTCAGTCTGACATTTTTAGGATACGTATTTTTAGCACAAAAAAATTCCAAAAGCTTAAAAGCTGAAATTCATAAGGTGAATGACATGTATTCCATCCTATATACCTGCAGCAAAATATATTTAGTGGCACAGCCCAATTCAACTTGAGATCAGGTTGGGATTCAGTGTCATCTGAGCTGTAAGCATTAAACAAGCAGCAGATACTTTTCGCTCAGTGATGCATTATATATGTACATGATTTGAGCCAGTAACTAGGAAATACGTTTCACTATTTTTTTTTTCATTACAACCATATATCATGCATATAAGCTTATTGTTATTATTTGTATAATGCGTTCTGCACGGAGATGTACAGGCATTAATATCCTAAATACAAAATTCGGGATCATGCAGTGGGGAGCATACAATCAGAACTTTCCTGACTTGTTGGCATGAAGTTCACAAGGGACATGAGGCCTGGCAAACCATACTCCTACAAGTATTGAAAATTGGATATGAGCATGATATTATTGTTGGATGAATGATTCATTGATTGCTGGATGGACAGTGGTGATCTTTCTACTTTCAAATTACAAAACAAGCTAGCTGCTCTTAATCACAGTACAGCAAGGTGGCATACTGTCATTGTGGTTACCACTTTATTAATGCGATCTTTCATTGCAACAGTTCCCTGTTTTTTTGATGAAGATGTTCTTCATTGCCCATCCCCCCCCCTCCCCCCCTCCCCCCCCCCCCCCCCCCTCACCAGCTTGAAGAATGTGCAGACCTTGCATGTACTGGTGTCCAAGGCCAGCTGATGTGCCCAGCTGATGTGCCCAGCTAATGTACTGGTGCCCAGCTGATGTACTGGTGCCCAGCTGATGTACTGGTGCCCAGCTAATGTACTGGTGCCCAGCTAATGTACTGGTGCCCAGCTAATGTACTGGCCGGCATGGTGCCCAGCTAGTGTCTGTCCCGCCCTGCAGCATTTGACCTGAAAGTCATTCATCCGAGCCTCATTTTGGACAGACCATCTTGGAACACTATTTGGTGTGTTTCTGTTCTTTACTACAGACCTGTATTCCTTATGTGGAGTGGTTGATGTGTATGCTGGGTGGGGGAATGAAGCTAAAGCCTCTTTCCTAAAAGTAAGCAAAAGGTTTGCACTTCAGTTGGGAATGAGTATTTGCTGGGAACCATTTTGATGAGGCAGGAAAGAACTTGACTAGTAGTGTCTAGTACTTATTTCTTGTTTGCTGTCTATGAAGGTACACTGTATGATGATGATTATTATTAATAAGACCTCTGTACCAAGATCGGAAGCACTGTCCAGCATATATACATGAATGATGCTGGTCAGAGCCAATGCAAAGACCCTGCTAAGCAGATAAGAGTTTACCTAGGGATAAACTAGGACTTTAGTTAGTTAAAATATTGCGACTATATACCACTTGAAATTCAGAACATATAGGCACCATTTGCGTCATTTGAAACGGTTCTTACAGTGGCCCGGTAGGTCGCGGAACAAAGCAGTCGACATAGAGCATTGTGCGCTCGACATAGAGCATTGTGCGCTCGACATAGAGCATTGTGCGCTCGACATAGAGCATTGTGCGCTCGACATAGAGCATTGTGCGCTCGACATAGAGCAGTTGACATAGAGCAGTCGACATAGAGCAGTCGACATAGAGCAGTTGACATAGAGCAGTTGACATAGAGCAGTCGACACAGAAACGTCGACACAGAAACGTCGACACAGAAACGTCGACATAGAAACGTCGACACAGAAACGCCGAACTATGGGCGTGGCCCAGCGGAAGTACTATTTAGGCGTGACCCTTATGAAGCGGATAAATTAGTGCGTGGCCATCGGAAGTCGACACCGCCTACGGAAGTATAGTTGGTTTAATAGGCTAGCGATAATGGCGATCCATCGTGACGATGGGGAAGTTGAGAGTAAGCCGTAAAGGCCAGAGATAATATATAAAGGGATTGGCAACGCGTCACGTGAGCCATAGAGATTGGCGATTTTTACTGTGCCATCCGACCTGGTGTAAATCGCACGTGCGTGTAAGTGTGAAACCTGTAAACTTCATCACAGATATAGCACCAGCAGTTAAGAGCAATGAAGATGTTCTATTATTTTGGTCGATGCTAAATTGTAGTTGGGATGAGGAATCAATCAAAACTTTGTTTCAAATGGTTGTAGATTTATGGCTAACAGTTCGTGGTTATTCACACTCAAGTGCTTGGGTAGAAAAGTACAAGGTTGCCCAAAATAAATCAACATAGAAGTCTAAAGGCATTAGGAAGCAGCTGTAGGCTATTGTCCATGTATGGGGTAGCTCGAGTGTTTAATGCATTTGTACGGATTCGTCAACGGATGGCACACGTTAATAAGTGTTAAGTGGGTCCGTTGCCAATCCCTTTATATATTATCTCTGGTAAGGCTTATACCACACATCGGGCCAACCATGCACTACGCAAATCTGCCATTTTCATTCTCTAGGGATCATAGTGCGATACTGGAGGCAGCGCAAACCTATTGCCGTTATATTGGCGTACTTGCGCTGGGTGTATACTCCGTGTCTTGCGGATATACGTGGCTGAAGGCAAAAATTAGCAGCCTCGGATTGAAACGACGAGGTGCTATTGAAACCAACCTTCTTCATTTGCAACAAGCCATTAAGGTAACAACAGCACATATATTGGTTAGTTCTCTAACAAAATGTTGACTTATATAACGTGTAGGTGGAATTAACAACGTCAAACTGCCTATTAGGCTATAGGGCTATGTGGCGATTGCTCCAAACCAAGTATGGTTACACCGTGAAAAGGTAAAAATGTTACACTAATCCTATCTGTTGAGCACTGGTGGAGCCAGTATTTTTTTTATTTATAAATTAGCCTCCTCTTCCTCCTCCTCTTTTTTAATGATTGCAATCAATTCATAAAGCTTGTATACATTTGTTTACATGTACCTAATGGCTTCATATTTGAAGGGGCCATGTTGATGACCATGTACTACATGTAGATGTGTACATTGTACCCCCCATGTTGACTGAACTACTGTACCCACTTCAGGGTGGCAATACTCTATTACACCTTGCTGCAAAGGGAGGTCATACTGCTTGTGTGGAATATCTCCTTTCCACTCCTGGTATTGATATTGATGTGAACATTACGAATAGGGTGAGTTGTATGAAAGCTGCACAATCTTCCTCCTTAGAGGCCTGCAGAGGTTGTTGCCTTAGCTCTGTGACCTCACCTCAGGGTGTTAGCCCCAGGGTTATGGTAGCCATGTGTTGAGCAGCACCAGCCTTCTTTAATGAGATGAGAGCAGCAGAATACATACATGTATGAATGAGAGCACACACACACCTATAAGGTGTCCAAGTCCTGTCAGTCAGGGGTGCAATACTACACAAGGGGTGGGAGGGCCCGGCCGAGATGATGCCAGTAGCTACTGAGGATGTGTGTGTAATGGACTTGCCTATAAGGGGCACCAGGTAGATCTGTGGGGATTGGTAAGCAATGCAATGGGGACACATGTACATGTAGACACTAAGTATAGGCACCTGGTACCTTCCATTAAAACACTGCTTAACACTACCGTAACACATACTGGTTGTATGTGTGTACTTTGATTAGCGACTTCATGTTTGAAGGGGCCATGTTGATGACCATGTACTACATGTAGATGTGTACATTGTACCCACCATGTTGACTGAAATATTGTACCCACTTCAGGATGGCAATACTCCATTACACCTTGCTGCAAGGGGAGGTCATACTACTTGTGTGGAATATCTCCTTTCCGCTCCTGGTATTGATATTGATGTGAACATTACGAATAGGGTGAGTTGTACATGTATGTAAAGCTGTACAATCTTCCTCCTATTCATACATCTTTTTACTTTACTTAGCAAATGTGAGCCCCAATGCATGCACCCTGTTGGCTGCATGCCATAAAGAGGGGTCAGGCAGAGCACCCCATGAGGCCACATGCCCTAATGGCTAGAGGTGGATAAGGGAGGCAAGAGCCAGCCTCCATGGATGTACAGTGTGTAGCCATTTTTGGGTGAATGGGGGCAGACTGGACCCCGCTGTGTTGCGTAGCATTAGGTACTACCCTAGGCTGCCTGAACCAATGTGGGGCCAATGGGGTGCAGGCCGTTGTAATATTGTTGGAATCGTGATGACCGCACACATGCACAATAGAGGCGAGTTAATTTGTTGATTAAATCAAGATTATAATTTTATAACCATTATATCAGACGATTGAGCGCTAGCGCTGGATAATACATGTCGGTGAAGTTGGATGAACGCCTGCTGCCTGGCGCCCTTTGGTGCCCATGGCGCCCCACGTCATAAAGCGGCAGGTGGGTTGGTGCCCCTCCTGGCCCCCCCCCCGCGACCAGGTCGCCACTGATAAGGTGTACAGGTCCAGTCAGTCAGGGGTACAATACTACACAAGGGGTGGGAGGGGGCTGAGATGATGCCTGTAGCTACTGAGGATGTGTGTGTAATGGACTTGCCTATAAGGGGCACCAGGTAGATCTGTGGGGATTGGTAAGCAATGCAATTGGGACACATGTAGACACTAAGTATAGGCACCTGGTACCTTCCATTAAAACACTGCTTAACACTACCATATGTGTGTACTCTAATTAGAGGCTTCATGTTTGAAGGGGCCATGTTGATGACCATGTAAACATGTGTACATCGTACCCACCATGTTGGCTGAACTATTGTACCGAATACACTGTATGTTGGCTGACCTATTGTACCCACTCCAGTATGGTGATACTCCATTGCACCTTGCTGCAATAAGAGGTCATACTACTTGTGTGGAACGTCTCCTTTCTACTCCTGGTATTGATGTGAACATTAAGGAGCGTGTAAGTTTGTGTATTGAATGTTACATGAACATTACAGTTATGATAATACTAAGAACAGGAGGGAGTGGAGACGTGCCAATAAAGGCATCTCCAATATCTCTTGTTCCCTTCCTTCTTACACCAGCATTGCCGTAAAATACAATATACCACTGACTTTTGCTATTTTTATGTATGAGATATGACATGAACTGTCCCCTATGTATGTAAATATCAGGCAGTCTGCTTAGACTTCTGCCTCGAATCTAATACTATAATTTCCAACGTCCGTACGTCCGCGTAACCACCTATTTATAAACTCCGCCTAGCGTCTACAATTGAACATAACTAGCAACGCGTACCTAGCAACCAATAGAAACGACCACTCCCACACAAAAGTATATAGCAACGACCAATGGCAATTGACCGGTGTTCGTACAGACCGGAAGTAGTACTATTATTGCACGCGCGGGCTATTAAATAGGTTGCGTAGTAACCGTATATTACAACAGGTGGTAGATTACTGTATGTAAAAAAAAAAAACATTGTGCACTTCTTATAGAACCACTTCCGTGATTTTTCACGGGGTAACGCTAGTTTACTAATAATGGTTGTGGTAAAGTCACAAAGCATGCACATGTATAATGCTGACATACATGTACATGAGTGACTTTGTTTAAAGAGGCCATGGTGGCCATGTTGATGATGACCATGTACTGCATGCACCATGTTGACTGACCCACTCCAGCATGGTCATACTCCATTACACTACGCTGCAAGGGAAGGTCATACAACTTGTGTGGATCATCTCCTTTTTGCTCCTGGTATTGATGTGAACATTAAGGATAAGGTGAGTTGTACAATCTTCTTCCTCCTATTCATAAATCATACATCTTTTTACTTTACTTAGCAAATGTGAGCCCCAATACATGCACCCCGTTGGCTGCATGCCATAAAGAGGGGTCAGGCAGAGCACCCCATGAGGCCACATGCCCTAACGGCTAGAGGTGGATAAGGGAGGCAAGAGCCAGCCTCCATGGATGTAGCCATTGTTGGTTGAATGGGGGCAGACTGGACCCCGCTGTGTTCCGTAGCATTAGGTACTGCCCTGCCCTAGGCTGCCTGAACCAATGTGGGGCCAATGGGGTGGTGGCCATTGTACCTTAGAGGCCAGCAGAGGTTGTTGCCTTAGCTCTGTGACCTCACCTCAGGGTGTTAGCCCCAGGGTTATGGTAGCCATGTGTTGAGCAGCACCAGCCTTCTTTAATGAGATGAGAGCAGCAGAATACATACATGTATGTGATGCAATAATGAGAGCACACACACACCTACATGTATAAGGTGTCCAAGTCCAGTCAGTCAGGGGTACAATATTACACAAGGGGTGGGAAGGGGCTGAGATGATGCCAGTAGCTACTGAGGATGTGTGTGTAATGGACCTGCCTATAAGAGGCACCAGGTAGATCTGTGGGGATTGGTAAGCAATGCAATGGGGACACATGTAGACACTAAGTATAGGCACCTGGTACCTTCCATTAAAACACTTCTTAACACTGCCATACCACATACTGGTTGTATGTGTGTACTTTGATTAGAGACTTCATGTTTGAAGGGGCCATGTTGATGATCATGTAAACATGTGTACATTGTACCCACCATATCGGCTGAACTATTGTACCCACTATGTTGGCTGACCTATTGTACCCACTCCAGAATGGTGATACTTCATTAGACCTTGCTGCAAGGGGAGGTTATACTACATGGGATTGTTTGGAACGTCTTCTTTCTACTCCTGGTATTGATGTGAACATTAAGAATCGTGTAAGTTTGTGTATTGAATGTTACATGAACATTACAGTTATGATAATAACGTTTGAATCGCTATATCTTTCGAACGGTAAAGGCTATTGACTTCCTATTTTCATGACTTCATACTACACCATTGCTCCTTGGTATAATACATTTTGGTGTCTCGCACTTGCTCCGTGCCAGCATTGCAACATTCCAATAAAGCACCTGGTTCAAACCCAACATACAGTACTTTTCAGTAAGAGTAATCAAATCGCTTCAAATTTGGTTTTTAGGTAGAGAGGTCCTATACCTATCTATTTGTTCTGTTCGTTAATTGTATGCTATCCATTACGGAGATACAACTTTTTCCTGCTTGATCATTGGCTCGAATCGAGCGGGAAATGTGCACTTGGTTTGTTCAACTGTATCTCCATAACGGATGACATAAAAATTAACGAGCAGAGCAAATCAATTGGTACAATGTATAAGACCTCTCTACCTACAATCCGAATTTGAAGCGATTTGATTACTCCTACACAAAGTTATGTTGGGTTTGAATCAGGTGCGGTTTCGAACGTTGCAATGCTGGCACGGAGCAAGTGCAAGACACCAAAATGTATTTTACCATATACATGTAGCAATGGTGAAGTATGAAGTCATGAAAATAGGTAGTAGATAGCCTTTACCGTTTGGACAATATCGCGATTCAAACGTTATTTTATAATGTTATAAAACATAGGACATTTTCGCGGATACTGTCCCATATAATAATAATTATTATTATTATCATTATTATTATGAAACAATACAACGGTTACAAGCAAAGTACAAATGAATATATGTATACATGCAAATGCACAAAACTTGAGACACAACAACACAATAAACTACACTACTAAACAAGAGGCTGCCTAGCAATCATTGCACAGGCATTGTTCTTCTGCAAAGCAATGGCAAGCCTTTGATATAGCCAGCAAGATACTGATGAAACTGGCTGATCTGATCTGTTGGCCACCATTCTGGCTAGAGTCTTGAAAATTGTTATTATTATTATTATTATATATATATTATACTTTAATAGCTGTTGTAAATGTGCATTGACAAATCAGGTTCAATGGGACATAAAGCAGATATATAATAATACATGTTAGGTATGGTGATGTTGCTGATGCAACCTCTGTCTAAGCCAGCACTTCCCTCAGTGCTACAATTAAGTTAATTTGTTAATTAAATCAAGATTATAATTTTATAACCATTAAATCAGACGATTGAGCGCTAGCGCTGGATACTACATGTACATTGACATGTCGGTGAAGTTGGATGAATGCCTGCTGCCTGGCACCCTTCAGTGCCCATGGCGCCCCACGTCATAAACCGGCAGGTGGGTTGGTGCCCCCCTGCCACCCCCCCGACCAGGCCGCCACTGATAAGGTGTACAGGTCCAGTCAGTCAGGGGTACAATATAAGGGGCACCAGGTAGAGCAATGGGGACACATGTAGACACTAAGTATAGGCACCTGGTACCTTCCATTAAAACACTGCTTAACACTACTGTATCAACTCCTGGTATTCATGTGAACATTAAGGGTGATGTAAGTTTGTGTATTGAATGTTACATGAACATTACAGTTAACGTTTGAATCTCTATTGTCCGATTGGTAAAGGCTATCGACTTCCTATTTTCATGACTTCATACTACACCATTGCTCTATGGTAAAATACATTTTGGTGTCTTGCACTTGAACTGTGCCAGCATTGCAACGTTCGATACCGCACCTGGTTCAAACCCAACATAACTTTCAGTAAGAGTAATCAAATCGCTTCAAATTCGGTTTTTAGGTACACAATGTAGAGGTCCTATACCTATCTATTTGTTCTGTTCGTTAATTGTATGCTATCCGTTACGGAGATACAACTTTTTCCCGCTTGATCATTGGCTCGAATCGAGCGGGAAAAGTGCACGTGGTTTGTTCAACTGTATCTCCGTAATGGATGACATAAAAATTAATGAACAGAGCAAATCAATAGGTATAAGACCTCTCTACCTACAAATTTGAAGCGATTTGATCACTCCTACAGAAAATTATGTTGGGTTTGAACCAGGTAGGGTATCAAACGTTGCAATGCTGGCACGGAGCAATTGCAAGACACCAAAATATGTATTTTCCCAAGGAGCAATGGTGTAGTATGAAGTCATGAAAATAGAGAATAGATAGCCTTTACCGTTCGGACGATATCGCGATTCAAACGTTACAAAACGATTATTTTATAATGTTATAAAACATAGGAAGTTTCCGCAGATACTGTCCCATATAATTATAATCATTATACATGTATTATTATTATTAGTATTATTGTTATTATACTTTAATAGCTGCTGTAAATGTGCATTGACAAATCAGGATCAATGGGACATAAAGCAGATATGTAATAGTACATGTTAGGTGTGGTGATGTTGCTGATGCAACCTCTGTCTAAGCCAGCACTTCCCTCAGTGCCATGCAATAGCTGCAGAAGCAAGCCTAGATAAAGTTTTGTCATGCTTCTCTCCGGGTGGTGGCATTTAATTAATAACTCCCAACAACTCCCATGTATGCTGTGCCATGCACATTCTTTCAATATTGGTGAGATAATGATTATACAAAACTAGGGATGGCTCCAATTCATAGCATTATTTTGTTTTGACCCCCCTCCCCCAAGAATTAATTTATTTGCTCTATATATTTGTACTACATTGCACATGCTACAGTATGGTGCAACTTCATTAATCAAAGCTGCAGAACATGGTCGTGTTACTTGTGTGGATCAACTCCTTTCTACTTCTGATATCAATGTGGATATTACATTCCAGAGAATTTTCGCACTTGACATTTCAGAGACAGATCCAGAAGATCTGGAAGAGACAGATCCTGATGGTTCATATTTCCTGATGATCTAGAAGAGACAGATCCTGAAGATGACTAGCTATTGTTAACACTTTTAAACTGACTGTATGCTTGCCTGATAGAATGGTTTATTATTTATTATTGAATTATTACGTACTTGTATGTATTATTTTAGTGTTATTATCATTATTCAATGAACATACATACATGTAAGTACCCTAATACATGTACTAGTCATTGTGTGGAACATCTGCTTTATCAATGTTAACATAACGAATAGGGTGATTTCGTCCCTATATATTTAGCGGATGTATGACTTCAATCAAAATCAAATGCTACAGGACAGGACAGACACCAGCTGCATGGGCACCAGTCCATGTCATATCAGCTGAGTACCAGTACTTGATTTATACCTCAGTCTGACATTTTTAGGATACGTATTTTGAGCACAAAAAAATTCCAAAAGCTTAAAAGCTGAAATTCATAAGGCGAATGACATGTAATCCATCCTATACATGTATACCTGCAGCAAAATATATTTAGTGGCACAGCCCGATTCAACTTGAGATCAGGTTGGGATTCAGTGTCATCTGTAAGCATTAACAAGCAGCAGATACTTTTAGCTCAGTGATGCATGATATCAATACATGTACATGATTTGAGCCAGTAACTATAGGAAATACGTTTCATTATTTTATTTCATTACAACCATATATCATGCATAAGCTTATTGTTATTAATTGTATTATGCGTTCTGCATGGAGATGTACAGGCAAAATTGTGGTGTAAATAAATTCACAATATCTTAAATGCAAAATTCGAGATCAGTGGGAAGCATCCAATCAGAACTTCCGTGACTTTTTGGCATGAA
Source organism: Spongilla lacustris (assembly GCA_949361645.1). NCBI lineage: Eukaryota > Metazoa > Porifera > Demospongiae > Spongillida > Spongillidae > Spongilla > Spongilla lacustris. The sequence goes on from OX442422.1 coordinate 5,461,166, forward strand.
ATCCACAAGGGACATGAGGCCTGGCAAGCCAGCTGGTTGGGAAATGATGGTAAGTTGAACATGAATATGTATTTACAGATATGAGTTGGCCATTTGAATGGAGAGTAGCTGTGGTATGAATAATACAGCCCCATGCACTTAGAACAGATGCACACCCCATAGCAACAGATACATGCATGTACATGTACATGTACATATTTGTGTATGTCATGATATAGGTACATGTTTGTGGGAGATGCAGACATAATGGTTGTAAATCGCACTATGCATTTCCCCTACATGTACATGTATTAGGAAACTGATATACATGTACATGTATTAGTGTATGTGCATTCTCAGTATATTACATGTATATCAAATCAGTTGACACTCATTACGTCCATGAAACGTGAAGCAGAGCTATAATAATAATAATATTAATACATGTATGTTACATTTAGGTATTTTGATGTTGCATAACCTTTAGCTGTGCCAACACTGTCCTCAGTGTTAAAATAATTCAGGCAGCAGCTACATCTATCCCAAACTTAGAAAAAAATTATCATGCCTCTTTCAGGTGGTGGTACATGTATATAATTAATAAGCACTCACAACTATGCATTATACTAAGCACAGAATGACAGGTTTACATTTAGGTCACCAATATGGAAAGATATGCCCTACTAAGCCTGAAAATGGGTGGGGTAATAAATTAAGTGTAGACATGAAAAAACAAATCAAGTGTTACAATGTAGATGTATTTTATATAAATTATTCACATGTTCAGTGTACATGTACATGTGTGAGCATTTTTGTGAGCACAACTAAATTTAAAATCAGTCTTGTAAGCCTAATGTGAGAGGGGGTCTATTGTCTCATTACACCATTTGGGAAGAGGCATGAGCAGACTATGAGTCATTCCTGCTTCTGCCAGATTAACTTTAGCAATTGTACGAAATACATGTACATCTTAGCAAAATTATATACATGTATATAAAGAACAAGCATTACCAACCTTTGGTCACATCAGTTTTTACATCCGGGATGCCATTTCATAGTGCACTCCACTGAACTGATATATAATATTGTCACATGCATGTTAGATCTATCGCAGGAGCATACACATGTATTTTGGAGTCGATAGTCCCTCCTTTGCTATTAAAAAAAATTGCGTATACCTGAAGTCCTCTCTATCCAGGCAGGCAGGACTCACAGTGTAAAAAGGGTTGCTATACACCTGTGTATAACATCAATTAGCGGTGTGTTATACACACGTATACGCAATAACGTCTATATACACACTGTTATACAGTAGTGTATAACAATACCTTTTTCATAGTGACTGTTTTTAGATATCATTCCTCCTCCACCATGTACCAGGCTTCACGTTTGAAGGTCCATGTTGATGTTCATGTGTTTACTTGTACATGTATAAGCAGTGCAATGTCGCTCATGACTTACAGATACATGTATGATGCGCTAACATACAATGAAGCCATATATTAGTTGCAGGTCACTGCACTATGTTACATGTACATGTATGTGTATTTACTGTACAGGTGTGCACCTACATGTACATGCATGTACATCTAAGTGGCTTTTTCAAGTTCATGCTATCAATTGTACCATTTCTAAATGTACATGTGTGATTATACTCCATTACATCTTGCTATACATAATGATCATACTACTTATAATTAAGTGGAAAATCTCCTTTCCACTCCTGGTATTGATGTGAACATTACCAATATGGTGAGTAGGCCTACTCGATCACTGTTGTATGTCCCTTATATGAACAGATACATGAACATGTACATTTAAATGTCATGGAGATGGTATACACTGTACATGCACGTGCACATTGAAACTACTAAATGTACATGTAGATTGTCCTGGTAGGGAGTGTTGTTTGGCGGTGAATCATATGACCTCAGGTTGTTATTGACGACCTCTGTGGGTAGAGGGTGTCCTGGGAAAGGTCTCTAATACTGTTCTGACTTATACTCTAGGGATGATTAGTAAAAATGTGCATGTATGTCTTGTAGGAGCTAGTATACATGTACATACAGCAGGGGTGATATGTGGCCTGTGGAGTGTGACAACTGATTGCAGATGTAATGGAGGTACATGTACATGTATGCATGCACAAGTAAGTCGTATTATGCATTTCCCCTATTAGGCAATATTATTTTGCATACACATCCGATTATTTACTTGTGTATTCTCAGTATATATTATATATTATTAATTGTATAATATAATATCAATTATATAATATAACAAGATATAAAAAACATTCTCTCTGAGAAAGTTAGTGGTATATAGGATTTGAAGGCAATGGTGGTGTAAAAAGGAAGGGAACAAGGGAGTGGAGATATTAGCACTATATTTAGCACTTAGTAGAACGGCATGCATTATATTTATGTTGCTAATTACAGGAATAATTATTGTATCTCCACTCCCTTGTTCCATTCCTTTTCACACCACCATTGCCTTCAAATCCTATATACCACTAACTTTCTCAGAGAGAATGTTTTCTATATCTTGTTTCATTCACTTTTTTACTACTAGTATACTTACAACCGGCCCTTACGTTTGTATGACAAGCCTTATTGCCTAGCAACACAATGTTTATCATTTGGACCTGTTCTACATCGAAACTCGCGCGCCAAGCTTTATGCACTCAGGGATATTAAATACATGGATTGGAAACGGTTCCGTAATCTACGTGTACCGGAAAACCATCCGTGTTGGATTCTGAATTGGTGAGTTTGCTGTTGACTCGGACGAATATGACATGGATGCTGATCCCAGTGGACGGGTTTCAGGGGTGTAGTTCAAAGTTTTCAGATCTATTGTACGGGTAGTTGTTCAGGAGATTTCGTAACTCGAAGCTTAAGCGATCCGAACGCTTTAACAAGCTTATACATTGCTTTCAAAAGTAAAGCTTGACTGATCCCATTAGTAAAACCTGCCTCTTAATTAGAAAGAAACCAACTTACCAAGTGTAGCTTTTCGTTTCTGCGATTTCGCGACTTTAAGAATAGCCCTCAAGCGCATCACGGATGGAAATTAGGAATACCGTAATTCAGCCGTATATCAGCCTCGTTTCCAATCCATGTATTTAATATCCCTGATGCACTGTAGCAGACGCTCGCTTTTTTTCAGGATCCGCGTGCATTGTACGTTGCTAAATATAGGACTATTCCCAAATGACGTTGATCCAAATCGTAACTCTGCTCATCACAGCATACACCTCTTTGAATAGAAGCGCGGTTCGCATAACCATTGTACCGAACCCGGGAGGTTTCTAATTCACCGTCTCGGTTTTGGATGTATTCCTCTCTACGTTTGGCTCTTCCCTGTCGTTCCCGTGAAGGCATTTTGCCAACGCTAGTTAAACATGGCGAACAAACAACAAACCATTATGGTACCATAAGTTTCTAATTATACGTATAGGTATTGTCATGGGAACGCTTGAGTTAAGTACTCAATATGGCGTAGTTATTGCTTTGTACCAAAGCTGTGTATCTGACACCAATGGGCAGTCGGTAGAAAAATTCTACGATTTTTGGTGTAACTGGCGCTCTCTAAAACCGTTCCTATCTCGAGTTATACTCACCCAGGAAAAACTGTCGGAGGAGAAATTTGGGACTGGGAACGAGAACTACGAGCTATTTTGTTCTCTTAAAGCAAACTGTTTGGTGACTTGAACAAAACGTTTAAATGATCGTCTTTCCATTTTGGTCCGATAGCAACAAAGAGCTAAACTATCCGTTTCTCGGTTCGTGAGTTATACGCGGGTCGCGGTTTTTTAATGATTTCATGATACGGCACAAATCCTATATGATCGATATCAATTATATGGGACAGTATCCGGGAAATCTTCCTATGTTTTATTACATTATAAAAATAATCGTGTTACAAGATATTCTCTCTGAGAAAGTTAGTGGTATATAGGATTTCAAGGCAATGGTGGTGTAAAAAGGAAGGGAACAAGAGATTCAGTGGAGATACACTATATTTAGCACTTTATAAAACATCATTACAGTTATGTTGCTAAATATAGGAATAATTATTGTATCTCCACTGAATCCCTTGTTCCCTTCCTTTTTACACCACTATTGCCTTCAAATCCTATATACCACTAACTTTCTCAGAGAGAATGTTTATTATATCTTGTTTCATTATTATTATTATTATTTATAAGCGACTACTACTTGTACTTGTATACTTTGCAACCCGTACATATACTAGTACAATGTTGAAGTAAATACACCGGATTGTATGATAAAATCCAGCCGTTGTAATTCCCGAGCCATGTTTGTTGCCTAGCAACACAATGTTTACAGTTCTGTTACATTTGCTGCTGTTCTAGTTCCAAACACGCGCGCCATACTTTTCCTCGTTTCTCGTCTGAGTTCAGTTTATAGCGCCGCCTCTTAGAAGCTCGCACCGCAACAGAATTCTTTTCCTGTCGCCACCTCTTAGAAGATCGGTTCCACTCCATATTTGTTATGTATATGTCACGAGCAGACTGTTCAGCATCAGCATCGTACCGAACTCGGGAGGACTCTAACTCATAGTCTTGATTTAGGAGGTATATTCCTCTCTTCGCTTAGCTTTCCTCTTTTGTAGCCGAGATTAGTCTGACGTAGCCATACCCTCGCGCTTTGCGGAGGGTCTGGAGACATTGCCATACCAAATTGGTTCTGATTACTTCCAACATATTAAAAGTTATTAAGGTTACCTTACGTTACGAGGAATGCGAGGAATGCAATTATGTTACGGCACACGTGTACGATAGAAAGACGTACTGCGGCACATGTGGCTAGAGAACTAGATTTATATGCAAACCTTACAACTAAATAGTTGATTTTGTGAGCGGACGAGACGTTTTCGCCATCCTACGGCTACCCACTGGTTGCGGAAAAGGTCTGTGCTATGGCCCATGGGTGCTTGCCTGGGATCCTCGACAGGATGGCTTTCGCGTCCGATCGTACAGCTCACTTAAGTCTTGGCTGTCGCCATCTTGAACGCCTGTTGTCCGTAACATAATTGCATTCCTCGCATTCCTCGTAACGTAAGGTAACCTTAATAACTTTTAATATGTTGGAAGTAATCAGAACCGATTTGGTATGGCAATGTCTCCAGACCCTCCGCAAAGCGCGAGGGTATGGCTACGTCAGACTAAGCCGAGATGGCATTTTGACAAAAACAACTTCGCTAGCTAAAAGTGGTGAGCAAAACCAGGGACACTTAATAAAAGTAAAATAAAAAATTATTAAAATAAGTGTGTAAACTTTGTACAATAGATTCACTTAAATACCTCTGCAGGGGATTCGACGCTCAACTGTTGTGCCACGATTGCCAAACTTTCCGCCAGAGATCGATGCGTAGCACTTTCAAAATGCCGATCCAGTCTGTACTGTTTTTCAAAGCCTTTCTGGCATATGTCACAAAAAAGGATCAAAACAAACATTGAAACGGTTACCAACAACTCGCATTGGGCAAACAGAACACACCTTGCCGCCTTCCATTTTCTTGTTGTGTGACCGGAAATTTCCGAATTTTTCCGATTTTGATTAAATCGTGTGGCTGCATTTGGATCGGGTAGTAATAGCTGAGCTATAGTCTCAACAATTACAAGCCGTGATGGCGAAACCACTCAATAACTTACTAACTCTCAGTGCTTCACATCGCTTTATAGTGCATTGCACAATTTGTTTCCTATATTAAATTAAAATTAATATTTGTGGGTACGTTTACTATGTAAAGTTTTTTACATAGTTATCACGCGTAAGTACTATTCGGGCGGTCCCTACATAGTAGTAAGGCCCTCCCGACTACGTACGTATACAACGTCACGTGCCGTACAAGTTGGCCCACAGTTGTCAACAGATGGGAGCAATATGTCATCGTATAATGGTACAGAAAGTATTATCAGATTGTAATTACATCTTGTACCTGACTGTACAAACTATGTTGTACCTATATGTCATTCCTCGCGACCCGGTACCAAGTTGTATTACAATAATGTACCAACATGAAACAATATACGGGCCTGTACCGACGTGATAACTTTTGGTTGTGTAAAAACACAAATGAAACACCAATCATATATAACGATACATAATTCTAATTATACGTGAAACATTGTCATGGAAACGGTTTTAATACTCTTAATGTATTGATTGGACAAATTACGGGAACGAGCTTTTTTTGTTTACTTAACCGATTATACGCTAAATTTAATTTGCGCACGCGTACATACGTAACGCGGAATTGTTTTCAACAAATAATCATTTTTTGAGGTGTGGTTATGGTAGTTATTGCAGCAGCTGAACGGAGCGACTTTTGTATGGACGACCTTTGTTTTTTGGAATGCTGACTGGATGAACTATCTTCCCTTGCGTATGGATGGGCGCGATCTACTCATGTTCGAGCGTGCGATGGTGAAAAACGAATCTGAACGTAACGCTACCTCGTCTCTTAGTGTTTGAGGTACGTTGTAAACATATGCGATGTCTTTGTTGGGTACAATGACGACTTTCTTCAGTGAATATAGGCTATTTAGAGAGGGGGGGAGGTTGTTGCAAACACAGCCATATATTCTATTTATAGCCCGTCCGCTTGTATCTTCCTGATCGTTAGCTATTTTAGCTATAAACTTACACATGTTTGTTTGTAACTTTTGTGGCATGATAAAAGTATATCTATTTGCTGTACGTGTCAGCTACATGTATTCACACTCTTCATACAGTGGCACCACTATGCACCCACACTATCACCTGCCCACACACTCCTTTTCACACTCCCCTTGTCACCCATTTGCCTTGTACACACACCACCCAATGCACGCACTCCATAATGACACACCCTTTCTAGACATATCTTTGTCACACCCTCCCCCTTGTACACACCCACTGTAATACATCCATTCCACATCTACCACCCTGCAGTCCCCTCACAGCATGTATTCCACTTGTTAGCACCCTGTGTGAACTCTGGCACACTACAGCACCTACACATAGTGATGTGAAGGTGTGGAACCCTTGCACACACACACTTCATTGACTCTTCTATCATGTGCATGCACATCGCTTGTCATATACACCTTTGTACACACCACCCATTGTGCACTCTTTATCACTCCAACTCCTTGTCATACTCACACTCCACAGCACACCCACCTGCCAATTGCAATCCCCTTGTGAGGGAGTGTGTAGTGTGTAGGAATCTGTAGTGTGTGAGGGTGTGTAGAGGGTGTGTGAGAGAGTGTACAAAGGTATAACGTGTTTACAAGTGGGTGTGTACAAGGGGTGTGTGTGAGGGAGTGTGTACAAGGTGTAGTGTGTTTGCAAGTAGTGTGTGTAGAGAGGGTGTTTCCGAGGGGTGTGTGAGGGTGTGTGTAGTGGGTCTGTGAGGGAATGTGTAGTGTGTGTGAGGGTGTGTGAGGGAGCGTGTACAAAGGTACAGTGTGTTTACAAGTGGTGTGTGAGGGAGTGTGTGTACAATGGGTGTGTGTATAGAGGGTTTTCCAAGGGGTGTGTGAGGGAGTGTGTAGTGGGTGGGAGGATGTGTGTAGAGGGTGTGGTGTGTACAAGGGGTGTGAGAGGTGTGCATAGAGTATAGTAAAGTGGGTGGTGTGCATTGCACTGTAGAATGGCAAGAGTGTGACAAGGAGATTTATGTGTGTAGATTAGATGTGTGTGATAGGGAGTGTGTGCAGTGGGTGGATGTGTACAAGGGTGTGTGGGGTAGGCATGCTGTGCACCCTCTACACAATTCCTCACACACCCCTTGTGTGTACACTCAGAAACACCCTCTCTACACACCCCTTGTACATACGTATACTCCCTCACACAACCTTGTACACACCATCCATTGCACTCTTTATCAATCCAACTCCTTGTCATACTCACACTCCACTGCACACCCACCTGCCAATAGCAATCCGGTCACTGCATGTACACATCCACCCACTGCACACACTCCCTTATCACACACATCTAATCTACACACACAAATCTTCTTGTCACACTCTTGCCATTCTACACAGTGCAATGCACAGCACCCACTTTACTATACTCCTCACACACCTACCCTCTTCACACACCTCTTGTAAACACACTACACCTTGTACACACTCCCTCACACCCTTCCTTACACACCCTCTACACACACCCTCTCTATACAAACTCCCTCACATACTCCTTGTACACACACTCCCTCACATACTCCTTGTACACACACTCCCTCACATACTCCTTGTACACACACTCCCTCACACACACCCCTTGTACACACACTCCCTCACACACACCCCTTGTACACACACTCCCTCACACACACCCCTTGTACACACACTCCCTCACACACACCCCTTGTACACACACTCCCTCACACACACCCCTTGTACACACACTCCCTCACACACACCCCTTGTACACACACTCCCTCACACACCCCTTGTACACTCACTCCCTCACACATCCCTTGTACACACACTCCCTCACACACACCCCTTGTACACACACTCCCTCACACACACCCCTTGTACACACTCCCTCACACACACCCCTTGTACACACACTCCCTCACACACCCCCCTTGTACACACTCCCTCTCACACACCCCTTGTACACACACTCCCTCACACACCCCTTGTACACACACTCCCTCACACACACCCCTTGTACACACACTCCCTCACACACATCCCTTGTACACACACTCCCTCACACACACCACTTGTAAACACACTACACCTTGTAGTGTACACACACAGCCCTTGTACACTCTCTACACACATCCCTTGTACATACCCACACCCTCTCTATATATACCCCTTGTTCATACCACCTTTTGTACACACAATCCCTCACACACACATACTGAGTGTACATAGCATTTTTTTTGTGTTGACAATTAGCCTTAACCTTTCATGTCAGATAAACACATAGTCATGTACTCATATACACTACATTGCAGAGACTGCCATTGTGTGTCCTTTCTGCAGATCAACACGTTCATCAAGCTCGTCAGGCTCGATACAAAAGCTCTCCAGGACATCGTCATCCTTATCTAAAAGTTTCCAAGACCTCTTCACGGTCCATCCTGCGCGAGCGCTTTGTCATTCTCTATCAAATTATATTATCATTGGAATGTTATTCATTGCATTCGTTGTTTACTTTGTCCACAGTTTAGCAAGAAACCCACAATAGCAAGCCCACTCGTTCGACAATAAAATGAACTGTATAGGGACTGGTGAATACCGCTTTGCAAGTTTCAGAACCGAACGAACCACCGACTGTGGACGGCGCTTCTTGTACCGTAGTGTATACAGCTGGACTCAAATTTGAGTCTACCGCGTTTTACGCGTAATAATTATTGGACTCAAATTTGAGTCTTCCGCGTATAATCGGTTAAAGTAAACGGCCTGGCGACTTGACCAAAACATGAAAATTATCGTCTTTCCACTGCGGCTCGATAGCAATAAAGAGCTACACTATCCGTTTCTCGTTTCGTGCGTTATACCGTATACGCGCGTTTTTTATAATGATTTCATGATACAGCACAAATCCTATATGAGAATTATTAACTGCCGTAACTCTCGATACGTGAAAACATTGGTCTGGGAACGAGACTAGCTAGACTACACAAGATGTCCGCTATACTACCGGAAGTAATAGAGACAGTCGGTACGTAACGCCTATTTGACATTTGTCTAATGCACAAATACTATTTTTATACTATAGTATCGGGAGTTGGGTTTCCTCCCCCCCCCCCCCCCCTCCACAACTTTTGTAGCACCCACTGACCTAGAGCTAGAGTAGGCGTGGTCGCTATGGCGTAGACCAACTCAACTGTCGTATTCACGTATACTACACTGTGTGCGCATACGTGATGTGTCTTTGATCCTTCAAAACCTCAGAGCAGAAGCTTCGAGATGCGGTATGGCGGGGTGATATTGGCGAGGTGGCGAGGTTGATCAAAAGTGGAGTATCTGTACATTCAACTCGTGAGGTAAGCGGAGATTTTCATGGGGGATCAGAATTTTCCACTTACAGAGTAAATTTGTCTATTGTATGTTAAAAGATATATGAATGCACACTGTAGTTTTCAATCATGATATTATGAGGGAGGGGAGTGTCCATGCTTGAGGGCTATGTCAAGGCTGTACATTTTGCTACCTGCACCTTGAATGGAGACATTGACTTGAAATGTTGGTCCCAAAAACTATCCCATCAGCTGTAATGTACATATATAAATTAGCCTCCTCTTCCTCCTCCCCTTTATTAATGATTGCAATCAATTCATAAATCTTGTATTCATTTGTTTACATGTACCTAATGGCTTCATATTTGAAGGAGCCATGTTGATGACCATGTACTACATGTAGATGTGTACATTGTACCCCCCATGTTGACTGAAATATTATACCCACTTCAGGATGGCAATACTCCATTACACCTTGCTGCAAAGGGAGGTCATACTACTTGTGTGGAATATCTCCTTTCCACTCCTGGTATTGATGTGAACATTACGAATAGGGTGAGTTGTATGTAAAGCTGCACAATCTTCCTCCTATTCATACATCTTTTTACTTTACTTAGCAAATGTGAGCCCCAATACATGCACCCCGTTGGCTGCATGCCATATAGAGGGGTCAGGCAGAGCACCCCATGAGACCACATGCCCTAATGGCTAGAGGTGGATAAGGGAGGCAAGAGCCAGCCTCCATGGATGTAGCCATTGTTGGGTGAATGGGAGCAGACGTGTTGCGTAGCATTAGGTACTGCCATGCCCTAGACTGCCTGAACCAATGTGGGGCCAATGGGGTGGTGGCCATTGTACCTTAGAGGCCAGCAGAGGTTGTTGCCTTAGCTCTGTGACCTCACCTCAGGGTGTTAGCCCCAGGGTTATGGTAGCCATGTCTTGAGCAGCACCAGCCTTCTTTAATGTGATGAGAGCAGCAGAATACATACATGTATGTGATGCAATAATGAGAGCACACACATACCTACATGTATAAGGTGTCCAAGTCCAGTCAGTCAGGGGTACAATATTACACAAGGGGTAGGAGGGGACTGAGATGATGCCAGTAGCTACTGAGGATATGTGTGTAATGGACTTGCCTATAAGGGGCACCAGGTAGATCTGTGGGGATTGGTAAGCAATGCAATGGGGACACATGTAGACACTAAGTATAGGCACCTGGTACCTTCCATTAAAACACTTCTTAACACTACCATATCACATACTGGTTGTATGTGTGTACTTTGATTAGAGACTTCATGTTTGAAGGGGCCCTGGCATCTAAACATGTGTACATTGTACCCACCATGTTGGCTGAACTATTGTACCCACTACACTGTATGTTGGCTGACCTATTGTACCCACTCCAGTATGGTGATACTCCATTACACCTTGCTGCAATAAATGGTTCTACTACTTGTGTGGAACGTCTCCTTTCTACTCCTGGTATTGACGTCAACATTAAGGATCGTGTAAGTTTGTGTATTGAATGTTACATGAACATTACAGTTATGATAATACTAAGAACAGGAGGGAGTGGAGACATGCCAATAAAGGCATCTCCAATATCTCTTGTTCCCTTCCTTCTTACACCACCATTGTCATAAAATACAATATACCACTAACTTTCACTATTGTTATGTATGAGATATGACATGTATGTATATATCCTTAGTCTTCTGCCTCAAATTTACTAATAATGGTTGTGGTAAAGTCACGAAGCATGCACATGTATAATGCTGACATACATGTACATGAGTGACTTTGTTTGAAGAGGTCATGGCGGCCATGTTGATGATGACCATGTACTGCATGCACCATGTTGACTGACCCACTCCAGCATGGTCATACTCCATTACACTATGCTGCAAAAGAAGGTCATACAACTTGTGTGGATCGTTTCCTTTCCGTTCCTGGTATTGATATGAACATTAAGGATGAGGTGAGTTGTACAATCTTCTTCCTCCTATTCATAAATCATACATCTCTTTACTTTACTTAGCAAATGTGAGCCCCAATACATGCACCCCGTTGGCTGCATGCCATAAAGAGGGGTCAGGCAGAGCACCCCATGAGGCCACATGCCCTAATGGCTAGAGGTGGATAAGGGAGGCAAGAGCCAGCCTCCATGGATGTAGCCATTGTTGGGTGAATGGGGGCAGACTGGATCCCACTGTGTTGCATAGCATTAGGTACTCTCATGCCCTAGGCTGCCTGAACCAATGTGGGGCCAATGGGGTGGTGGCCATTGTACCTTAGAGGCCAGCAGTGGTTGTTGCCTTAGCTCGGTGACCTCACCTCAGGGTGTTAGCCCAAGGGTTATGGTAGCCTTGTGTTGAGCAGCACCAGCCTTCTTTAATGAGATGAGAGCAGCAGAATACGTACATGTATGTGATGCAATAATGAGAGCACACACACACACCTACATGTATAAGGTGTCCAGGTCCAGTCAGTTAGGGGTACAATACTACACAAGGGGTGGGAGGGGGCTGCGATGATGCCAGTAGCTACTGAGGATGTGTGTATAATGGACTTGCCTATAAGGGGCACCAGGTACATGTAGATCTGTGGGGATTGGTAAGCAATGCAATGGGGACACATGTAAACACTAAGTATAAGTACTTGGTACCTTCCATTAAACACTTCTTAACACTGTCATATCACATACTGGTTGTATGTGTGTACTCTAATTAGAGGCTTCATGTTTGAAGGGGCCATGTTGATGACCATGTACTACATGTAGATGTGTACATTGTACCCACCATGTTGACTGAACTATTGTACCCACTTCAGGATGGCAATACTCTATTACACCTTGCTGCAAAGGGAGGTCATACTAGTATTACTTGTATGGAATATCTCCTTTCCACTCCTGGTATTGATGTGAACATTAAAAATAGGGTGAGTTGTATGTAAAGCTGTACAATCTTCCTCCTATTCATACATCTTTTTACTTTACTTAGCAAATGTGAGCCCCAATACATGCACCCCGTTGGCTGCATGCCATAAAGAGGGGTCAGGCAGAGCACCCCATGAGGCCACATGCCCTAATGGCTAGAGGTGGATAAGGGAGGCAAGAGCCAGCCTCCATGGATGTAGCCATTTTTGGGTGAATGGGGGCAGACTGGACCCCACTGTGTTGCGTTGCATTAGGTACTACCATGCCCTAGGCTGCCTGAACCAATGTGGGGCCAATGGGGTGCAGGCCGTTGTAATATTGTTGGAATCGTGATGACCGCACACATGCACAATAGAGGCAAGTTAATTTGTTAATTAAATCAAGATTATAATTTTATAACCATTAAATCAGACGATTGAGCGCTAGCGCTGGATAATACATGTACATTGACGTGTTGGTGAAGTTGGATCAATGCCTGCTGCCTGGCGCCCTTTGGTGCCCATGGCGCCCCACGTCATAAACCGGCAGGTGGGTTGGTACCCCCCTGGCCCCCTCCGACCAGGCCGCCACTGATAAGGTGTACAGGTCCAGTCAGTGAGGGGTACAATATTACACAAGGGGTGGGAGGGGGCTGCGATGATGCCAGTAGCTACTGAGGATGTGTGTGTAATGGACTTGCCTATAAGGGGCACCAGCTATAAGGGGCACCAGGTAGATGTGTGGGGTTTGGTAAGCAATGCAATGGGGACACATGTAGACACTAAGTATAGGCACCCGGTACCTTCCATTAAAACACTGCTTAACACTACCGTATCACATACTGGTTGTATGTGTGTACTCTAATTAGAGGCTTCATGTTTGAAGGGGCCATGTTGATGACCGTGTAAACATTTGTACATTGTACCCACCATGTTGGCTGAACTATTGTACCCACTCCAGTATGGTGATACTCCATTACACCTTGCTGAAATAAGAGGTGATACTACTAGTGTGGAACGTCTCCTTTCTACTCCTGGTATTGATGTGAACGTTAAGGAGCGTGTAAGTTTGTGTATTGAATGTTACATGAACATTACAGTTATGATAATACTAAGAACAGGAGGGAGTGGAGACATGCCAATAAAGGCATCTCCAATATCTCTTGTTCCCTTCCTTCTTACACCACCATTGCCATAAAATGCAATATACCACTAACTTTCGCTATTTTTATGTATGAGATATGACATGTATGTATATATCTATAGTCTTCTGCCTCAAATTTACTAATAATGGTTGTGGTAAAGTCATGAAGCATGCACATGTATAATGCTGACATACATATACATGAGTGACTTTGTTTTAAGAGGCCATGGCGGCCATGTTGATGATGACCATGTACTGCATGCACCATGTTGACTGACCCACTCCAGCATGGTCATACTCCATTACACTATGCTGCTAAGGAAGGTCATACAACTTTTATGGATCATTTCCTTTCTGCTCCTGGTATTGATGTGAACATTAAGGATGAGGTGAGTTGTACAATCTTCTTCCTCCTATTCATAAATCATACATCTTTTTACTTTACTTAGCAAATGTGAGCCCCAATACATGCACCAGGTTGGCTGCATGCCATAAAGAGGGGTCAGGCAGAGCACCCCATGAGGCCACATGCCCTAATGGCTAGAGGTGGATAAGGGAGGCAAGAGCCAGCCTCCATGGATGTAGCCATTGTTGGGTGAATGGGGGCAGACTGGACCCCACTGTATTGCGTAGCATTAGGTACTGCCATGCCTGAACCAATGTGGGGCCAATGGGGTGGTGGCCATTGTACCTTAGAGGCCAGCAGTGGTTGTTGCCTTAGCTCTGTGACCTCATCTCAGGGTATTAGCCCCAGGGTTATGGTAGCCATGTGTTGAGCAGCACCAGCCTTCTTTAATGAGATGAGAGCAGCAGAATACATACATGTATGTGATGCAATAATGAGACCTATCCTAAGGTGTCCAAGTCCAGTCAGTCAGGGGTACAATATTACACAAGGGGTGGGAGGGGGCTGAGATGATGCCAGTAGCTACTGAGGATGTGTGTGTAATGGACTTGCCTATAAGGGGCACCAGGTAGATCTGTGGGGATTGGTAAGCAATGCAATGGGGACACATGTAGACACTAAGTATAGGCACCTGGTACCTTCCATTAAAACACTGCTTAATACTGCCATATCACATACTGGTTGTATGTGTGTACTTTGATTAGAGACTTCATGTTTGAAGGGGCCATGTTGATGACCATGTACTACATGTACATGTGTACATTGTACCCACCATGTTGACTGAATTATGTACCCACTCCAGGGTGGTGATACTCCATTACACCTTGCTACAAGGAGAGGTCAAACTGCCTGTGTGGAACATCTCCTTTCCGCTCCTGGTATTGATGTGAACATTACGAATGAGGTGAGTTGTACAATCTTCTTCCTCCTATTCATAAATCATACATCTTTTTACTTTACTTAGCAAATGTGAGCCCCAATAAATGCACCCCGTTGGCTGCATGCCATAAAGAGGGGTCAGGCAGAGCACCCCATGAGACCACATGCCCTAATGGCTAGAGGTGGATAAGGGAGGCAAGAGCCAGCCTCCATGGATGTAGCCATTGTTGGGTGAATGGGGGCAGACTGGACCCTACTGTGTTACGATAGCATTAGGTACTCTCATGCCCTAGGCTGCCTGAACTAATGTGGGGCCAATGGGGTGGTGGCCATTGTACCTTAGAGGCCAGCAGTGGTTGTTGCTATAGCTCTGTGACCCCACCTCAGGGTGTTAGCCCCAGGGTTAGGGTAGCCATGTGTTGAGCAGCACCAGCCTTCTTTAATGTGATAAGAGCAGCAGAATACATACATGTACATCTACATGCACATGTATGTGATGCAATAATGAGACCTATAAGGTGTCCAAGTCCAGTCAGTCAGGGGTACAATATTATACAAGGGGTGGGAGGGGGCTGAGATGATGCCAGTAGCTACTGAGGATGTGTGTGTAATGGACTTGCCTATAAGAGGCACCAGGTAGATCTGTGGGGATTGGTAAGCAATGCAATAGGTACACATGTAGACACTAAGTATAGGCACCCGGTACCTTCCATTAAAACACTGCTTATCACTACCATATCACATACTGGTTGTATGTGTGTACTCTAATTAGAGGCTTCATGTTTGAAGGGGCCATGTTGATGACCATGTACATTGTAAACATGTGTACATTGTACCCACCATATTGGCTGAACTATTGTACCCACTATGTTGGCTGACCTATTGTACCCACTCCAGTATGGTGATACTCCATTACACCTTGCTGCAGAGGGAGGTTATTATACATGGTCTTGTTTGGAACGTCTTCTTTCTACTCCTGGTATTGATGTGAACATTAAGGGTGATGTAAGTTTGTGTATTGAATGTTACATGAACATTACAGTTATGATAATAACGTTTGAATCGCTATATCGTCCGAACGGTAAAGGCTATTGACTTCCTATTTTCATGACTTCATACTAAACCATTGCTCTATGGTAAAATCACAGCTTTGCAACATTCAATACCGCACCTGGTTCAAACCCAACATAACTTTCAGTAAGAGTAATCAAATCGCTTCAAATTCGGTTTTTAGGTAGAGAGGTCCTATACCTATCTATTTGTTCTGTTCGTTAATTGTATGCTATCCGTTACGGAGATACAACTTTTTCCCGCTTGATCATTGGCTCAAATCGAGCGGGAAAAGTGCACGTGGTTTGTTCAACTTTATCTCCATAACGGATGACATAAAAATTAACGAACAGAGCAAATCAATAGGTATAAGACCTCTCTACCTACAATCCGAATTTGAAGCGATTTGATTACTCCTACAGAAAGTTATGTTGGGTTTGAACCAGGTAGGGTATCGAACGTTGCATTGCTGGCGCGGAGCAAGTGCAAGACACCAAAATGTATTTTACCATAGAGCAATGGTGTAGTATGAAGTGTTGTAAATAAGAAGTCGATAGCCATTACCGTTCGGAAGATGTAGTGATTGAAATGCTATAATACGATTATTTTACAATGTTATAAAACATAGGAAGTTTTCGCGGATACTGTCCCATATAATTATAATCATTATATTAATATTATTATTATTATTATTATTATTATTATTATTATTATCTCTTTTGTGCCAATTTCATTGCGTCCAAATGCCATACAGCTAAGAAGTTATTATCCAAACTTGAAGGTATTGCAAGTAGGGACCCACAAGTAGATGTGTAGTGGTTTTTGTCGGTTCAATGACTTGGCTCAAGCTATATATTCCAACTCCATTAGCCTTTGATGCTCTGCATATGTTTGATGTTGATGTGCGCCAGTGTTTCCTTAACTGTATGGCAGTCACCATAACTGATGCTTCATGGTGTCAAGCACAGCTCACTCTACATTTATCAGTGTGGTTTGGGACTTCGCTCCCTCTCCCATCATGCCAGTGCAGCATTCATTGCATCCTATTCTTCATCTGGATGGTGTAATAATGAGGATGCACATTTGAATCGTGCTATTGATACGTATATGTTCAATGAGCAAGTTGCATTAACTGAGAAGATATCTCTTAGCTCCATCACGTCTGTACCTTGCAGTCAGAAAGGTTTATCTTTGAAACTGGATAGCTTTCAATTCCAGCAACTTATGGAAAAGTCCTCACCTGCTGATAAAGCACGTCTATATTCAGTTTCAGCCAAGCATGCTGCATCATGGCTTTCTGTAGCACCCTCCATAGGGCTAGGCTTCCATCTTGATCCAGAGGAGTTCCATATTGCAGTAAAGTTAGATATCTCGTATGGGTCTCAGTGTGCACTATGCCCTGTTAGTTCTCTTGACTCCCTAGGCCACCATGCAACTACTTGCAAAAGAGGGGGTGATGCTATATTTCGCCATAACAATCTTCGGGATATTTTGGCAGGATCCTTCCATACTGCACATTTGTCTGTCCAGGTTGAAGCAGGTGCAGGGCTCAGCACAGACCTCTCCCAGTCAAGACCAGCAGATATTCTTGTACAGGACTGGGATCGAGGAAAGCCAGCCGCCTTTGACTTTGACATCTCTGTTGACTCACCGCTAAACTCCAATGTTTTGCCTGCAGCAGGAGCAAGAGCAGGTGCAGCATCAGAGGCGGCTGAGCTTAGGAAGCACACTGCAAATGATGCAAAGTGTGCAGAGTTGGGGTGGGTGTCCATCCCTCTTGTGGTGGAGTCTTATGGGGCATGGGGCAAGGAGGCTCAGCAATCATTTTATAAACTGGCATCTCGCCTTGCTGTCCATGGCTGTGTGCCAAAGTCCATGGCAACCTTTGAACTTTATGCACGGCTAAACATCTCCCTGGTGAGGGCAAACTCTAGGGCAATGTTGTCTAGGTCCTAGATTATGTTAATTTTTAGTGTTATATTATCATTAGTGTTATAGCTGTATTCTGCATAGTGTAATATTATTATTATTGTACAAATCATCTATACAATCCCTATTATAATATATATATTTATATATATTATACTTTAATAGCTGTTGTAAATGTGCATTGACAAATCAGGTTCATAGGACATAAAGCAGATATATAATAATACATGTTAGGTAAGGTGATGTTGCTGATGCAACCTCTGTCTAAGCCAGCACTTCCCTCAGTGCTACAATGAAACATGCAATAGCTGCAGAAGCAAGCCTAGAAAAAGTTTTGTCATGCTTCTTTCCGGGTGGTGGCATTTAATAAAAATCCTATGCATGTATGCTGTGCCATGCACATTCTTACAATATTGGTGAGATAATGATTATACAAAACTAGGGATGGCTCCAATTCATAGCACTTTTTTGTTTTGACCCCCCTCCCCCAAGAATTAATTTATTTGTTCTATATATTTGTACTACATTGCACATGCTACAGTATGGTGCAACTTCATTAATCAAAGCTGCAGAACATGGTCTTGTTACTTGTGTGGATCAACTCCTTTCAGAATCTGCTTCTGGTATCAATGTGGATATTGCATTCCAGAGAATTTTCGCAATTGACATTTCAGAGACAGATCCAGAAGATCTGGAAGAGACCTATCCTGATTTACTGATGATCTAGACGAGACAGATCCTGAAGATGACTAGCTATTGTTAACACTTTTTAACTGACTGTATGCTTGCCTGATAGAATGGTTTATTACATACCTGTATGTATTATTTTTAGTGTTATTGTCATTATTCAATGAACATACATACATGTAAGTACCCTAATACATGATGTACTTGTCATTGTGTGGAATATCTGCTTTATCAATGTTAACATAACGAATAAGGTGATTTCGTCCCTATATATTTAGCGGATGTATGACTTCAATCAAAATCAAACTACAGGACAGGACAGACACCAGCTGCATGGGCACCAGTCCATGTACATCAGCTGGGCATATCAGCTGAGTACCAGTACTTGATTTTATACCTCAGTCTGACATTTTTAGGATATGTATTTTGAGCACAAAAAAAATCCAAAAGCTTAAAAGCTGAAATTCATTTGGCGAATGACATGTAATCCATCCTACATGTATATACCTGCAGCAAATATATTTAGTGGCAACTTGAGATCAGGTAGGGATTCAGTGTCATCTGTTAGCATTAACAAGCAGCAGATACTTTTAGCTCAGTGATGCATATGCATGATATATATGTACATGATTTGAGCCAGTAACTAGGAAATAAGTTTCACTATTTTTTAAAATTACAACCATATCATGCATATAAGATTATTGTTATTATTTGTATAATGCGTTCTGCATGGAGATGTACAGGCATTGATAAATTCAAAATATCCTAAATTCCAAATTCAGGATCAGTGGGAATTAAGCATCAAATCAGAACTTTCCTGACTTGTTGGCATGAAGTTCACAAGGGACATGAGGCCTGGCAAGCCTGGTTGGGCAATGATTTTTTTTTACTCCTACAAAATTGGGTATGAGCATGATATTATTGTTGGATGCATGATCCATTGATTGCTGGATGGAGGACGGTGGTGATGTTTCTACTTTCAAATTGCAAAGCAAGTTAGCTGCTCTAAACTGAAAAATCACAGTACAGCAAGGTGGCATACCGTCATTGGGGTTACCACTTTATAAATGCGATCTTTCATTGCAACAGTTCTCTGTTTTTTGATGAAGATGTTCTTCATTGCCCATCCCCCCCCCCCCCCCCCCCCCCCCCCCGGCTTGAAGAATGTGCAGACCTTGCATGTATTGGTGCCCAGCTGATGTGCCCAGCTAATGTACTGGTGCCCAGCTGATGTGCCCAGCTAATGTACTGGTGCCCAGCTGATGTGCCCAACTGATGTGCCCAGCTAATGTACTGGTGCCCAGCTGATGTACTGGTGCCCAGCTGATGTACTGGTGCCCAGCTAATGTACTGGCCGGCATGGTGCCCAGCTAGTGTCTGTCCTGCCCTGCAGCATTTGACCTGGAAGTCATTCATCCGAGCCTCATTTTGGACAGACTATCTTGGAACACTACTCATCATTTTTGGTGTGTTCTGCTCCTTACTACAGACCTGTATTCCTTACATGTAGTGGTTGATGTGTATGCTGGGTGAGGGAATGAAGCTAAAGCCTCTTTCCTAAAAGTAAGCAAAAGGTTTGCACCTCAGTTGGGAATGAGTGTTTGCTGCTCAGGGCAGTTAAGGCATGGGTTCTCAATAGAAACCTTTTTTCTAACATAGTTGCTATGCACTGTGCTATATTTAAATTATGAATGCATAATATTAAAGCCCGGATTAAACTCGATATAATATTGCATTTAATGCGTGATGACGTCACGCGGACACGGGCTATTAATGAATATATACCTTAACCGTATGGAATCAAATACGGAACTGAAGACGTGACAGTAATGTCTTAAAAACTTTAGTATATATTGCACTTACTATGGACTACATAAGTGCCGGTAGGACCTTTCTGAATTCAGTCTTAGCGGACAGATAAATTTAATAATGCTCTAAAGTTTGGACCTTTTTATCAATTTAATCAACTAATACTCACAGTAACTTGGTAATCAAGATCATGATCGTCTGGTCCTACTGCAATTTGGTAAGTACAATGACTCTAGAGTTTTATGGTAGATGTAAAAAAAATTAACTGGCACAGCATCAACTCAGTAAGCGTTGCTTTTGTTGAGTACTACCTCCATTTTCGCGCGCCGCCACGTAACTAGGTTATGCACGCGCGCCGCTATGGCGGGATAAGCCCGCGTTCGTTCGGCTGCTAGAGTAATAGTGGAATAGTGGAGCGTACGCATGTTTTTGTTTTGAATCACCAGCCTTTTAAACTATAATATGCGTTTGTGGGTTCTGCTGAGTCGTGCTGACACGGATACCACCCACAAACCGCATTCTAAACGATTGTGGGTTTTGTGGGTGCTAACGTATACACTCATACACGCACACACATAAACAAAGCGTGTAACGGCTTTCAAAGATAAACACAATAACAACTATTCGATGTCAAATCCGGGAGCTCTCTATGGCAACGCTCCTGAAACTCCTCTGTATACCCCCTACATGTGTTCTCCTGTATGTAATTATATGGTGTGGTATGAGAGAAGATGGGTGTGGTATGAGAGAAGATGGGTGTGGTATGAGGGAAGATGGGTGTGGTATGAGGGAAGATGGGTGTGGTGTGTGTTTAGGGGGAAGATGGGTGTGGTGTGAGGAAGGAAGATGGGTGTGGTGTGAAGAGGGAAGATGGGTGTGGTGTGAGGAGGGAACATGGGTGTAGTGTGAGGATGGAACATGGGCGTAGTGTGAGGAGGGAACATGGGCGTAGTGTGAGGAGGGAACACAAGTGTGGTGTGAGGAGGAAACATGGGCGTAGTGTGAGGAGGGAACATGGGTGTAGTGTGAGGTGGGAACATGGGTGTAGTGTGAGGAGGGAACATGGGTAGTGTGAGGAGGAACATGGGTGTAGTGTGAGGAGGGAACATGGGCAAAGTGTGAGGAGGGAACATAGGTGTAGTGTGAGGAGGGAGTGTGTGGAGGGAACATGGGTGTAGTGTGAGGAGGGAGTGTGTGGAGGGAACATGGGTGTAGTGTGAGGAGGGAGTGTGAGGAGGGAACATGGGTGTAGTGTGAGGAGGGAGTGTGAGGAGGGAACATGGGTGTAGTGAGAGGAGGGAACATGGGTGTAGTGTGAGGAGGGAGTGTGGGGAGGGAACATGGGTGTAGTGTGAGGAGGGAACATGGGTGTAGTGTGAGGAGGGAACATGGGTGTAGTGTGAGGAGGGAACATGGGTGTAGTGTGAGGAGGGAACATGGGTGTAGTGTGAGGAGGGAACATGGGTGTAGTGTGAGGAGGGAACATGGGTGTAGTGTGAGGAGGGAACATGGGTGTAGTGTGAGGAGGGAACATGGGTGTAGTGTGAGGAGGGAACATGGGTGTAGTGTGAGGAGGGAGTGTGAGGAGGGAACATGGGTGTAGTGTGAGGAGGGAGTGTGAGGAGGGAACATGGGTGTAGTGAGAGGAGGGAACATGGGTGTAGTGTGAGGAGGGAGTGTGGGGAGGGAACATGGGTGTAGTGTGAGGAGGGAACATGGGTGTAGTGTGAGGAGGGAACATGGGTGTAGTGTGAGGAGGGAACATGGGTGTAGTGTGAGGAGGGAACATGGGTGTAGTGTGAGGAGGGAACATGGGTGTAGTGTGAGGAGGGAACATGGGTGTAGTGTGAGGAGGGAACATGGGTGTAGTGTGAGGAGGGAACATGGGTGTAGTGTGAGGAGGGAACATGGGTGTAGTGTGAGGAGGGAACATGGGTGTAGTGTGAGGAGGGAACATGGGTGTAGTGTGAGGAGGGAACATGGGTGTAGTGTGAGGAGGGAACATGGGTGTAGTGTGAGGAGGGAACATGGGTGTAGTGTGAGGAGGGAACATGGGTGTAGTGTGAGGAGGGAACATGGGTGTAGTGTGAGGAGGGAACATGGGCATAGCATGAGGAGGGAACATGGGCGTGGCCTTCTGTGCACCTTTTGACTCTTCTAGAGCACTCCTGTGGTCCAGCTAGGGCATTGAGAAGGGAACATGGGTGCTGGAGGGAACCATCTACATGTTTGAAGTACGATTATTAAAACACAGTACTACATAGCAGAGAGATAGCCATAGATAGTGGTATAGCACAAACTCCTAAATCACGTATGGGTCGTCTGTACATATATACCATATGTAGCGCTCTAAATATGCAGCAAACACTTAATTGCTTGCAGAATTTTAAATCTAGCCTGCACACCTTCCTCGTAGTACTAGTAGGCCCAGGCAGGTGGGCTTAGGCTAGAATCGATCGATAATTGAATACCTCCCTCAGTTTCAAAACACACCGCACAACGCACACTCACGCAAGATAAACACGCTCGTATGACTCTACAGTTTATTATTATACCAAGCACGACTAGGCTCCTTTGCACGTAAACATATACTGCATCATACATGCCTACACACACACACACACACACACACACACACACACACACACACACACACTCACACACACACACACACACACACACACACACACACACAAACACACACACACTAAATAACGCCCCCCACACCACAACACTATGTATACGCCCTCCCCCCCCCCCCCCCCCACACACACACGCGCGCACAAGCACACACGACACAAAACACGGGCTCCCACGCGCACCCACATACAAGCACACGAACATAAAATTTATACAACGTACTTAAAGATCGAAACAAAACACACGCACTGGCCCACAGTAGCCGCCCGGCCGCATCGCTTCAAATAAGTCACGTGCGATATCGTATGAATTTCATTAACTCTATAAAATTAAAACCCACGCCTTAACTGCCCTGAGCATGAAGTTGCCGTGTTTTCTATAAAAACGTTGTTTAGTTCGCTGCGAGGTTGTTACATTTGTTGCTGTGTGCAGAGATAATATATAGATTATCTCTGCTGTGTGTTCTTAACAGACGCAGCTTGTTTTTACCCATTGAACACCTCTAAGCGGGAGTGTCACTGTACTAGCTCTTTAGTTCCTCTCCATACCGGTACGCATGTATTGTTAGCTTTATTACCGGTAGCCGCGATATCCCCGATCATGTTGCTTTCCTGTATACTTTCCAAAGCCCTCCCTTTGTCTGCATATGCTTTACCCAATCAGAACGGTGTTTGCACGTTGCATTCTGAGCAGTGATAGAAAACCGGACCATATTGTAGGCCTATCAACACGTATGTTACTCTGATTGTACACAATACGAATGAAGGCTTACATTTACATTCGCATTGCTTAACTGCTGAACGTTCTGCTTGTATAAATTATATTTCCTTTAAAAAGTGTGCTCGTTTTTCTTTTCTTGGTACTGGATTTCCCTTTTGTTCCTTTCTCAGCTCTTCAGTGTGGCATTGCACCTAAATCATATTTTAAAACGCTTACACGTTCACCACCACTAAAAATTATAACTGGCATGATTTATTGTAATATCAGGTTCTCCGCATACTTTTGAATTCACCAGAACATCTCAGTTCATCACACAAGACCCATTTAACTATAGCTGTCCTTCTGAAGAAAAAGGTTTGGTATAGTAGACAAAACCAGATATCTAGTTATAATCCTGTAGGGAGCCAAATTTTAGGGTTAGGTTTATACTGCCTTTGGGTTTTGGTTAATAGCCAGATATACATGTGTAAAGGGGCATCACTTGGCATGTCGTAGAAATGGTGTAAAATGGCACAACTAACCCAGCCAAGTGGGTCAGTTGATCTTTGAGCGATATGCTGTCTTAAGCTAAAGTTATGTGCGTATGCTAGCATGAGTAGGCCAAGGCTTTCTTGTCTCTTGTCCAATGTCCAAGCATTGTGAAATAATTGATCAAAGTAAATTCATACACATGCATGACACTTTACCAATGAGAGCCCATAAAATTGATTTGCAGGTGTTTTAACGTGATTCACAACATCATTCTCCATTTTATAAATATAAACAGAATGCCTCTGAGATTGCTTCATAGCCAAACAAGCCTAGCTCACTATTTCTGTTACATGAACCAATAATGCCATATAATTGCAGTTAAAGCATATGGCTCAACTAACCCCTTCAGTTGCAAATGGCTCTTAATCCCACTACTAACTTTTCAAGTAAAGAGGAAAGTTGCATAAAATGGAAGCAAGGTATATAGTTTATTTTAAACATTAATATAGCTGCATAATTATACTTTCTAACACCCTATAGCTAGACTGAAACGGAAATATCATTGATGAGAGCACAGATTGTAAGAAAATAGAATTTCACTCTGATCAACAAATCTCTTATTTTTGAATATTACATTGTGGGTGGGTTTGTGTCCCATTCGCTGTGGAGACATATTGTAACTGGGGCAAAGAAGCTCACACCACCTTCTCCCACCTTGCATTCTGCATTGCCACCACCTCTTCCTGCCACAAGGTCACATCTTGGCTGAAATATATGGCAGGCTAAACTTCACCCTCATCCCAGCCATTGCAAGGGCCATTCTGGGTAGATATTTACCCACCGAAGACAAATTAGTATTTTAAAGTGTGTTTATGTGAACATTAATGTCAATATACATGTATATACATCTTAGATCTCATCACAAGGGAAGACCTCACTTTCCTCACTAGTGATATTTAAATTGTCTCTCATGGTTGTAATGAATACAAAAACAAAATCCTTATGTAGGACAAAAAGCTAGTCATTGCACTTAATATATGTTAGCATAGTTCAAGTATGTTTTGTCGTAAAGCTAAAAAAAAAGGGGGGGGGGGGGGGGGTGGGGGGGCTCAACTAACCTAGTGGCTCAACTAGCCCACTCCTCCCCTACTTATAATAATTCTCAAAAGGGTTAGGCGAGTCAAGTGTATAATTAATAACTCAATAGTGAAATCCCCTTGTTTAATAATTTCAATTTTCTAGTAGTCCACCAAGAACACTGATTTCTATGCTTACATATAACAACACGATAAAAGTTCCATATAAGAGCTTTCAATGGTTAACATGTACATTTAGATGCAGATGCATAAAAATTTGGATCTAAAAAACACCACCTTGGGAGTGTAGAAATATCAAGATAATTGAACAAGATTATCTGCAATGAAAGATGACACTTTTCATATTGCATTTATAATGCATCTTGGGTCTAGTATAGTTAACCAGAAGTTGTGTACAATGTAGATGAAACCTAATGGTTAGGCGAGTTAAGTGCTTGGTGGAATTGAATAGTAGGAATATCCTAAATTGAATATATTTCAGCCATGGAAAATACTGTATTCTGTGCATACCAGTACTTTTCAATTTGATAAGTTATCCTTTAATATACCACTAAAATAATATTAATGAAGCTCATAATTATATTTGTGGCCACCAATCCCCTAAAATATTTGTGTACCGCATAGTACATGCATGAGTTATTATGTGCCACTGACTTTTTAAAAGAATTCATTTGCCTGATTCAGTTTACAATTGCTGTACAAATTAATGTCATTAATGTCCTTTCACCTTTAACCAGACAAGTACACACTGTGGGCTGCACGCAGTTGAAAAAATAATAATCAATACGAAACCAAATGTTTGGGAGGGACAAAAGCAAACTGCTTTTGCACTGATGCAATCATAGTAGCAAGCCTACCTAGACTGTAGTTTACAACGATTACCCCTATACAGAGTAGGACTGAAGGGACAAGTATAATCAAATATACTGCAACCTATTGGGTGTAGGAATGTAGCTATGTTTAGTGCAGTATAGGTATGTGCACATAGTGTGGGTATAGGTGTAGTGCAGTGTATGTGTAGTGTAGTGTATGTGTATGTGTAGTGTATTGTAGTGTAGTGTATGTGTAGTGTATGTGTAGTGTAGTGTAGTGTATGTGTAGTGTAGTGTATGTTTAGTGTAGTGTATGTGTAGTGTAGTGTATGTGTAGTGTAGTGTATGTGTAGTGTAGTGTATGTGTAGTGTAGTGTATGTGTAGTGTAGTGTATGTGTAGTGTATGTGTAGTGTAGTATATGTGTAGTGTAGTGTATGTGTAGTGTAGTGTATGTGTAGTGTATGTGTATGTGTATGTGTAGTGTAGTGTAGTGTATGTGTAGTGTAGTGTAGTGTATGTGTAGTGTATGTGTAGTGTATGTGTAGTGTAGTGTATGTGTACTGTAGTGTATGTGTAGTGTAGTGTATGTGCAGTGTAGTGTAGTGTAGTGTATGTGTAGTGTAGTGTAGTGTATGTGTAGTGTAGTGTATGTGTAGTGTAGTATATGTGTAGTGTAGTGTATGTGTAGTGTAGTGTATGTGTACATGTGTGTAGTGGGGGCATAAGTAAGTGCCGTAGTGTAGTGTGGTTTTAGGTAAGTGTATTTTAAGTGTGGGTGTAGATATTTGAGGGTTAATTACAAACTGCATTTATACATGCAATGTGAGTATCAACTTATTGTCTAATGTCCTGGTGTACACTGTGGTAGGTATCTATATGCTAATATGAAGGATTACTGTGTTTTACTAGAAGGCACACTGCAGAAAAACAGCATTAGTAGATGACCTTTTCTATTTTTCTGAGTGTAAAACTGGACTGCCAAATCCACTAAACCATTTTGAAGTAATCCTTATTGGTTAATGCCATACTCTGTGTAGGGTAATCATTGTTAACAACAGTCTGGGTAATGCTTGCTGGTAACATTGCATCAGCACAAAGGAATTCCCTTTTGTTACTCCCAAGTTTGTAGATCAATTGTAAAAAACTCCATTGAATAGTTATTGGCATATAATAATGTATTATGTAGTACACAAGTATTTTGAGGGATTGGTGACCACAAATATAAGTATGAGCCTCGTTAAGTATTATTATAATGGTATGTTAAATTGAATTACTGGATCAGGTATGTACAGAATACAGTATATTCCATGGCTAAAATATTCAATTTAGGATATTCCTACTATTCACTATATAAATTCATTTCACCAAACCATACACATCAGGTTTTGTCAACATTGTATGCAACTTCTGGTGAACTATACTAGGCCCAAGGTGCATTATAAATGCAATATGAAGTGTCATCTTTCATTGTAGATCATCTTGTCCACCAGCAATTATGAGATCTTAATCTTGATATGTTTACACTCCCAAGGTGGTGTTTTTTAGATCCAAATTTTAATGCATCTGCATCTAAATGTACATGTTAACTATTGAACGCTCTTATATCTTGTTGTTAAATGTAAGCATAGAAATCAGTGTTCTTGGTGGACTACTAGAAAATTGAAATTATTAAACGAGAGGATTTCACTTTTGAGTTATTAATTATACACTTGACTCGCCTAACCCTTTTGAGAATTATTATAAGTAGGGGAGGAGTGGGCTAGTTGAGCCACCCCCTTTTATTTAGCTACATACTTGAATTATGCTAACATATATTGACATTAAGTGTAACTTTTGTCTTACATAAGGATTTTGTTTTTGTATCAGTCATTACAATGTAATATTCAAAAATAAGGCCTGCTGATATTCTAGTGTCAAGTTGGGGAATTAAAGATACTGCTGCTTTTGACATCACAGTAACTTCACCGCTAAGTCCCAAAATTGTTTCTGAAGCGGGGATTTCTGCTGGTGTGGCTGCAAAAGCTGCAGAATCAAGAAAACATGAACAAAATGACACAAAGTGTTCAGAGCTTGGTTGGCAGTGCATTCCACTAGCAGTGGAAACATATGGAGCCTGGGGTGAAGAGGCACGCAATGCTTTCTCCTGCATAGCCATGCGCGAAGCCATCCTCACAAACTGTAGCAAATCCCAGTTTTGGGGGATCTATATGGCAGACTGAGCATTGTGCTTGTGAGAGCAAACGCCAGGGCTATCCTTGCTAGATCATTGCAGGTGGCAGACATGCAGGTCGATGCAATGGACTACTGATCTTTCTGTGTGTATATGTGTTTTTAGGGTTAATATATTATAATTATAATCATAAATATTAAAAAAAAAGAAATTTGATGATCAGAGTGAAATTCTATTTTTTTTTCACAGTGTGTGCTCTCATCATTGATATTTCTGCTTCAGTCTAGGGTTTTAGAAAGTACAAGTATGCAGCTATATTAATGAATAAACTATATACTTTGCTTCCGTTTTATGCAACTTTCCTCTTTACTTGAAAAGTTAGTAGTGGGGTTAAGAGCCATTTGCAAAGGGGTTAGCTGAGCCATATGCTTTAACTGCGATTGTATGGCATTATTGGTTCACGTAACAGAAATAGTGAGCTAGGCTTATTTGGCTATGAAACAATCTAAGAGGCATTTTGTTTATATTTGTAATATGGAGAATGATGTCGTGAATCACGTTAAAACACTTGCAAATCAATTTTATGGGCTCTCATCGGTAAAGTGTCATGCATTAGTGTATGAATTTACTTTGATCAATTATTTCACAATGCTTGAACATTGGACAAGAGACAAGAAAGCCTTGGCCTACTCATGCTAGCATATGCACATAACTTTAGCTTAAGACAGCATATGGCTCAAGGCTCAACTGACCCACTTGGCTGGGTTAGTTTTTACACCATTTGATTTTTTATAATGAACTTTTTCTCATGCCCATCCCCAGTCTCTAACATTTCTACGACATGCCAAGTGATGCCCCTTTATATATCTGGCTATTAACCAAAATGAATAACCCCACCCTCCCCTACATGATTATAACTAGATATCTGGTTTTGCCAACTATACCAAACCTATTTCTTCAGAAGGACTGTTATAGTTAAATGGGTCTTGTGTGATGAACTGAGATGTTCAGGTGGATTCAGAAGTATGAGAACCTGATATTAAAATAAATCATGCCAGTTATAATTTTCAGGGCTGTTGCACGTTGGTGAACGTGTAAGCGTTTTAAAAGATGACTTAGGTGCAATGTCACGCTGAAGAGCTGAGATAGGAACTAAGGGAAATCCAGTACCATGAGAATAACAAAGAGCACACTGTAAAGGAAATATAATTTATACAAGCAAAACATTCAGCAGTTAAGCAATGCGCATGTACATGTAAGCCTTCGTCGTATTGTGTACAATCAGAGTAACATATGTGTTGATCTCTTATAGGCCTACACAAGGGGGAAAAAAAGCGTCGGATCAAGTTTGATTTAATAAAGGGTTTTTAAAATCCTCTTTAAAATCGCTGTGTGATTGAACATTTAAATTGATTTGTGTGTGATTTTAATGTTTGATTTCACGCCTTGGTTTTCTATCACCGCTCAGAATGCAACGTGCATACACCGTTCTGATTGGGTAAAGCATATGCAGACGAAAGCAGTGGCGTAGGAAAAGGGGGGGCAGGGAAGGCAACTGTCCCCCCACTTTTAAAAGGGGGGGGGGGGGGGGGCCTTGGGGGGCCATGGCCCCCCACTTTTACACCGCCGATACTACAGTGTATCTATGCATACTGTTTTATTTTTATTAAAAACCAAGCGAAACCTACCTTTTGCTCAGAATGGGGACGATCCAAACAAGCTACAACGAACAGGTTTTCAATGGGTAAAAACAAGCCGCGTCTATTTAGAACACACAGCAACAAATGTAACAACCTCGCAGCCAACTAAACAACGTGTTTATTGAGAAAACACAGCAACTTCAAGTAGCGATCAAGACAGTGTTTCTATTTATCGAATAGTATTTTGGATAAAATAAAAATAAAAATAAATACAAAAATAAAATAAAATACTGAAACGCTCTGAATTTTGAGGGCAACGGCGTTCCATACCTATTGTCTTGATTAATGTTTGTGAATATTATATATCAGAGTATGCATTTATTTTTTAAAAATACAAAAAAAAAATATTGAGACGCTCTGAATTTTGAGGGCAACGGCGTTCCATACTCAACCGCCCGCGCGAAAATTTATTATTATTATTGTTTTTTTTCTTCTTTTTTTTTTACTGAGCCTTTCGCTCGTGAGAGCTAATGCAAGGGCATTGCTCTCCCGTGCAAGGGTTCATTTGGAGGAGGGGGATTGAGATGGGAGTGTGGATTTGTAGTTATAGGTGACTTTACTATAATTAAGGTGCATTTATTCAGACCAGCATATGTATTAATTGTGTATGCACTTTAAATAATAATAATAATAATAAATTAGTGACAATATTAATAATAATTCTGTATGAGCATTTATTCCATTCGTGTATTGCCTTTTTACTGATGAAACTATTATTATTATTATTATTATTATTATTATTATTATTATTATTATTATGAAACAATACAACAGTTACAAGCAAAGTACAAATGAATATATGTATACATGCAAATGCACAAAACTTGAGACACAACAAAATAAACTACACTACTAAACAAGAGGCTGCCTAGCAACCATTGCATGAGCATTGTTCTTCTGCAAAGCAATGGCAAGCCTTTGATATAGCCAGCAAGATACTGATGAAACTGGCTGATCTGATCTGTTGGCCACCATTCTGGCCAGAGTCTTGAAAATTGGAATACTAGCTGTGCCCCATTATTATTATTATTATTATTATTATTATTAATATTCATCATTGAAAAATTACAATTACAAGTACACATATACACCACGTGAAAAACATGCAAAAATCAAAGTTAAACTCCACCCTCAGACCTGAAAAAGCCTGAGCGTGAAAGTAAAGCTCGAGCATTTGCTCTCACCAGTGTTACATTGAGACGTTGGTAGATGGTAGTGATGGCCTTGGATTTGCTGCACTGCAACTGGATGGCCAGACGGGATGCTAGCCGAGAAATGGTGGACTGGGCTTCTGCCCCCCAGCAACCATAAGTCTCAACTGCTAAGGGTATAGCAACCCATCCAAGCTCTGCACACTTGCGATCATTCACACCATGCTTCCGAACTTCAGCTGCCATAGCTGCTGACCCTCTTGCAACTCCCGCTTCAGTTAAAGTAGTGAGATTAAGCGGTTACAGTTAGGTCAAAAGCTGCTGGTTTGCCGATTATCCAGTTCTGTACAAGAATATCAGCTGGATGACTGTGTCTTTTGTCTGCCCCTAAGCCACAACCTACTTCAAGCTGTCCCCCCAGACATGCTCGATGGCAGAACTGTGAATAGGCATCCCTCAAGCTGTTGTGACGCAGAACGACATCCCCTCCACTTTTACACGTCACTGCATGGTGTCCTAGAGGGTCTAGCTGGTGTTCAGGACAGTATGGACAGCAAGAACCCAAAGATGTGTCCATTCCAAGCCACCACTTCAATGCAATCTGGAACTCGATCATCAGGTTCAAGGTGAAGGTTAAGACCTACTGAAGGAATGACTGACAGCCAGGCTGCAGCATGGTGTGAGGACACAGACAACAAACGTGCACGGTTGGCAGGGGACGACTTAAGTAGCAGTTGATCAAACTGGTGGTTTTCCAACATAGCCGAGAGATCCTTTTGACTATAGCTAGAATTAAGCAAAAGATCTCCTGAAATTGCATGCACTGGTGGGACTATACTGTTAAAAATACTGAATGATTCCAAGGCGTATTCATCAGATGGTATTAGAGACCCGGCCTTAATCAGTGATGCCAAATAAGCAGCTGGAGAATGGAGAGCAAGACTACGAAGGCCAAGACCCCCCCAACCAAGGCTCAGTTGAACTTGCAACCATTCTGTGTCAGCTGCATCAATTCCAGTGCATTCGGAAAAACAATGACGAACGTCAACATCAAACAATGCTAACCCGTCAGAGATAAGTGAGGGTGGAGTTGAACGGGCAAGATGAACTAATTTACAGTACCCTGCACACTGACGCAGGAGGAGGAGTGCAACTTGGGGGTCCAATGAGCCCACAGTAACCAACTGGGATAGCAACTTGGCAGCCTTAGCACGCCTTTGTGCTAAAAACTTTGCACAAAAGATGGTATTATTATTATTATTATTATTATTATTTATAAGCGACTACTACTTGTACTTGTATACTTTGCAACCCGTACATATACTAGTACAATGTTGAAGTAAATACACCGGATTGTATGATAAAATCCAGCCGTTGTAATTCCCGAGCCATGTTTGTTGCCTAGCAACACAATGTTTACAGTTCTGTTACATTTGCTGCTGTTCTAGTTCCAAACTCGCGCGCCATACTTTTCCTCGTTTCTCGTCTTAGTTCAGTTCATAACGCCGCCTCTTAGAAGCTGGCACCACAACAGAATTCTTTTCCTGTCGCCACCTCCATATTTGTTATGTACATGTCACGAGCAGACTGTTCAGCATCAGCATCGTACCGAACTCGGGAGGACTCAGTCTCTAACTCATAGTCTTGATTTAGGAGGTATATTCCTCTCTTCGCTTAGCTTTCCTCTTAGAAGGCATTTTGACAAAAACAACTTCGCTAGCTAAAAGTGGTGAGCAAAACCAAGGACACTAATAAAAGTGTCCTTGGCAAAACTATAAACACAAATGAAACTCCAATCATATAATTATAACGATACATAATTCTAATTATACGTGAAACATTGTCATGGAAACGGTTTAATACTCTAATATACTGATATGGACAAATTACGGTCTGGGAACGAGAAACACGAGCTTTTTTTGTTCTCTTAAAGTAAACGGTCTGGCGACTTGACCAAAGCATGAAAATGATCGCCTTTCCCCATTGTGGCTCGATAGCAATAAAGAGCTACACTATCCGTTTCTCGTTTCGTGAGTTATACCGTATACGCGGGTCGCGTTTTTTATAATGATATTTGTAGTACCTTATTGTATATGTATGTGCATATCTGTACGCGCATGCGCATGCCATTGCATTATGCTCTTTTGTACTATTAGGAACCGTTTGACCCAACGCTAGAGCAGATTGATGACTATAAAGAGCGATTCGACTATTTTTGCATTGCCCATGGCCAGGGCCGGTGAGAGCCGTAGTGAGGCCCGGGGTAGCATCAGTGTTGCCGCGGCTGACTAATTGGAACAAGTCCCGGACCGACGGCTGACCGGATTAGACCCCTGACGGTCACGGTCACGGCCAGCAATGGCCGGCATCAATCCTTCCCGGTCACGGCCACGGCCAGCCGTTAGCAGCCTATCCGACACGGTCACGGCCATTTCTGACCGCCAAAACCGTCAAATTTCGAGTTTGGCGGTCACGGTCGGCGGTCAACCGTCAAGGGCTGCATGAAAACAGATATAGCTTCCTCTATTAACAAGGGGTCTATTCAAAACACTTTATGGGATATAGCAGTGTGGTTTATGATATAATCTTAATAATTATGTCTGTTATAGTAGCAGTTTTATTAACAATTAATTAATCGTGACCGTCAAAGACCGGCTCATATTTTTGACGGTCAGCCGCCAAATATATGACGGCCACCGTACTTCCCGGCTCAGACGGCCAGGCATGTTGGCGGTTCACGATCACTGACGGTCAGCACAAAAATCGGCAATTTTTGACGGTTACCGGACGGCCACGGCTGGCCGCGGCAACACTGGGTAGCATATCATTTGAGGGCCCCATAGGTCCAGAAAATACGAGCGGGGGGGGGGGGGGGGGGGTCCCCCTTGTAATTGGCCCGCCGGGCCCCCTATTATGCCTTGGGGCCCCTATTATACCTTGGGGCCCCTATTATACCTTGGGGCCCCTATTATACCTTGGGGCCCGGGGTAAGTAACCCCGCTTACCCCCCCCCCCCCCTCTCACCGGCCCTGCCCATGGCATAACTGAAGGAAAACAAAGGCGCTATTCCTTACAAGGATTGCATGGGCTGACGATGTATCTGAAGCTAAAGACCTGGGTGAGCCCAAAGAAACGTTCTGACCTCTCCATTGACGAGATAGTGGCTCAACTTAAAAGTCAAACCAGTGCTGCAACAGTTGAGATAGCAGAGCGATATCGCTTTTTTAAGCGCCTCCAAAGAGACGACGAAAGTACTAGTGTTGTAGAATATATGTCTCAGCTGCGCAGCTTGGCGAAGACCTGCAAGTTTGAGTCATATTTGGATACGGCGTTGAGAGATCAATTTGTCTGTGGTCTAAAGGTCCAGCGCATACAACAGGAGCTGCTGTGCATAAGTGATTTGACGCTAACAAAAGCCTTGGATAAAAGTCGTTCAATGGAAGTTGTCCATAAGGAGACACAGAGTATACGGGAACTAGGGAATCCTACAGCAGAAAGTAAACTTGACGATGCAGCTGCCCATAGAGTGTTCGCCTCCAAGAATAAGGACAGTTGTTACAGATGTGGGGGGACGGGCCGCTCAGCATCTATACATGTTTTTATAAGGATAAAACCTGCAGCTCCTGTGGAAAACTGGGTCACTTATCCAGAGTATGTAGAAGCAAGTTGTCAGCAGGACGTCACAAGGGGGATGCATGTCATGCAGCTCGTAAAGCACATTTAGTGGAACCAGATGAGGACCTCAGTGATTGCCAAACCAGTGATGAAGAGGCGCTAGTATGTGTACATACAGTAGCTAATAGGGATAGATATCCCAAGCTAACTGCTGATTTGGACATCAATGGTAGTATAGTAAATTCGAAGTTGACAGGAGCAGAAGTATCTACGATTCCAGAAAGGACGTACAGGCAAAAGCTGAAACAAGTAAATCTGCAACCTACGGTGGCCCGGTAGGTCGCGCTCTCGAGCGATGAGCTTCGAGCGTTGTGCTCAAGACACAAAAGCAGTTAAGCTCAGAGCCGTAAGCCCAAAGCCCAGAGCCGTAAGCCCAAAGCCCAGAACCGTAAGCCCAAAGCCCAGAGCCGTAAGCCCAACGCCCAGAGCCGTAAGCCCAAAGCCCAGAGTCGTAAGCCCAACGCCCAGAGCCGTAAGCCCAAAGCCCAGAGCCGTAAGCCCAAAGCCCAGAGCCGTAAGCCCAAAGCCCAGAGCCGTAAGCCCAACGCCCAGAGCCGTAAGCCCAAAGCCCAGAGCCGTAAGCCCAAAGCCCAGGGAGAACTATGGGATGGAAAGGCTATATTACGTCATTGCATGTTTACAGTGTCACGTGACGGAAAGTTAGCGACATCATATTAGATATTACCTCTGGCGACATGCTTCGCAACGATCCTAAAGTGGAACGTAAGAAAGGCAGCTCATTGTTAGCGTACAGGCTCTCATCCGTATCAACTTGGCAGACCTCATACTGCGCGATTGGAGACAAAACAAGACCATCGCAGTAATACTCGCATATTTACGCTTCGTCCACCACGTTTCAGCTGGGTGTGTTTCAAGATTTGTATTTTGCGAAATGCGCGTTTTATTTTTAATTGTAGGCTCACTTGGAAAGTGGCTGAGCTTGGATTGAAACGACATGGCCAGCTGGAAACACCTCTACAACAACTAGTTGAAGCTATCAAAGGTGTTCCGTTTTTTTATTCATGTACTAACCACAATTTACCCTTGTCCCCCCTCAGATTGAGCTGAAAACATCAAATTGCCTTCTGGGTTACAGAGCCATGTGGAGATTGTTGCAAACCAAATACGGGTATATTGCTAAAAGGTGTGAAAACCCATATATGTACTGTTCATAGTGATGTAAGGTGTGTGTGTGTGTGTGTGTGTGTGTGTGTGTGTGTGTGTGTGTGTGTGTGTGTGTGTATGTATGCATGCAAACAGATCCACTATTATGATGCTGTTGGCTATCATGGATCCTGAAGGTACCAAGCTAAGGAAGAAGCATTGCCTCAGAAGAAGAACATACACAAATAAGGTACACCAGTGATGTAATGCATTGTGCACGCCTGAATAAAGGTTTTAGGGGCCTAACTGGTGCTGGCATATTGATGGATATGACAAATTGAAACCCTATGGTTTTCCCATTCATGCCTGCATAGATGGGTATGCCTGCATAGATGGGTATGCCTGCATAGATGGGTATGTTAGGAAACCAACATGTTCATGCATGTCTCATATTACCTACCTATTGTATTGTATCAGATTTTCGAGAAATATCTTGTGGTTAAAGCTCTCTACCACAAACAATGATCTGCTGTGGTTGTAAAGCACTACAGTGTACTTGGAGACAGTTGTCAAGTTGCAAGGCAAGGATTAGCTTTTTAAGAGGAGATTATCAGTTCCTTACACTTCAGGCTAGCCTTTAAGGATTTGCTGTGCACGTGTGTGTACAAGTATGATCAGAATGTACATGTACATGCACATGTACATGTAAGTGCATGTGTGCATGGTTCCAGAACCCAGCTGTAAATACAAGCTTAGTAGCCCTGTGGTTTAAGGGTTGTGTGTTTAGATAAACAATGTGGGTTGAGAGGGTGGTACTTAGTGTGCACTTGGCCACAGCTTGTTTTGACTGTTCCTTTGTTCTGGCTTCATGTTTATACAGTGTTATTGTTGTTTGGCCTTGCAGGGTGTCCTGTGCGCATAAGAGCAGATTGTGGGAGTGAAAATGTTACCATTGCTGCGTGTCAAATGTTACTTCAGCACCACTATCATGATCGCTACTCTGGACCAAACAGCTTTGTGTTTGGAAGCTGCATCCGAAACACCGTAAGTACGTCAATTCTCATTACTTTATTTCATGCTACACACTCTTGACAGCGAATTGAAAGCTGGTGGTCCAGACTGAGATGTTTCAAAACAGATTGGTGGATTAACCTATTTAAGGTATTTTGTTTATGAGTATGTGCATATCTTTTTGAAAATTATCCTTTTCAGGGACTGGTGGAAGAAGGATTGTATGACACTACCATTGAACTTCATAAGTATGTGCCTTACGTCTACATGTATGTATGCAGATGTGTGCTTATGTGTGTTCTCCATTTTTAAGGCACCTAGCTGCTTACGTATTTGGAGGTGTTTTGGCCAGAGAGCTGGATGAATTTAAGTTGAGATGGAACAACCACAGAATACGATGGAACAGGCTGTTGTGATGTTCCTACTGACTTGTATCACCTTGTTGGAAACATGGGTATGTTGCAACGCACTGAATTAGCATACATATTATTTATTGGTTACTTTATTTATAGGTGGTGATTACATTCAAGACGTTGATGTGAACCATTTAGCATATTGCATGGTACACTGTGTCAGCCAGCCACCCCTATTCTACCCTGATGAATTTAAACTTTTAAAGTTGTGTATTGTTTTTGTTTATACGAATTGTCCAAATTGGAATGAAAAATACTAGTCATGCACTTAGTTTTTGAAGGGCTTCTAGTTTTCGGAGGGCGGTGGGGCGTTCGGATGCAACCAGTTTTGTGAGTTGGGCGCATAAATCCTGGTACTCGTTAGGCACATCAGTTATAGATTATTAAAAAAAAATAAAACGCGCATTTCGCAAAATACAAATCTTGAAACACACCCAGCTGAAACGTGGTGGATAAAGCGTAAATATGCGAGTATTACTGCGATGGTCTTGTTTTGTCTCCAATAGCGCAGTATGAGGCCTGCCAAGTTGATACGGATGAGAGCCTGTACGCTAACAATGAGCTGCCTTTCTTACGTTCCACTTTAGGATCGTTGCGAAGCATGTCGCCATAGATATTAGAGGTAATATCCAATATGATGTCGCTAACTATCCGTCACGTGACACTGTAAACATGCAATGACGTAATATAGCCTTTCCATCCCATAGTTCTCCCTGGGCTTTGGGCTTACGGCTCTGGGCTTTGGGCTTACGGCTCTGGGCGTTGGGCTTACGGCTCTGGGCGTTGGGCTTACGGCTCTGGGCTTTGGGCTTACGGCTCTGGGCTTTGGGCTTACGGCTCAGGGCTTTGGGCTTACGGCTCAGGGCGTTGGGCTTACGGCTCTGGGCGTTGGGCTTACGGCTCTGGGCTTTGGGCTTATGGCTCTGGGCTTTGGGCTTACGGCTCTGGGCTTTGGGCTTACGGCTCTGAGCTTAACTGCTTTTGTGTCTTGAGCACAACGCTCGAAGCTCATCGCTCGAGAGCGCGACCTACCGGGCCACCGTAGCAACCAACGTCAATAGTGCTCTGTCAATATGATGGAACAATCCTTCCTACCTTGGGGGAGTTGAGAGCAAGGGTTTCGATCGAAAACCAGTCAGCAGAAGGCTGCTTCATCGTTGTGGAGAATTCATGCGGACAAGCAACTTCCTTTGCTGGGCCGTGATTTGTTGTGTAATCTTCGTTTGGACTGGTCTAAAATGCTAAGGAGTAACAAAGCAGATAGTTCCAGGATACATGCTATCCACAATGTAAACTTCCCTGATGTAATGGATGAAACGTTGGGGCTATTAAAAGGAACCAAGGCTGATCATGAGATTGGGCACAGTCCCAGTGTTTTACAAGTACAGACCAGTGCCATTCATAGAAGTCATAGACCACTTCTTACGAAATGCTCCCTACAAGTGGATGCCACTGCTGGTACCATACTGTCATCAGTTGGTCCTTTGCACTACACTGTCAGCACTCAAGGGGGCTCACAGAGGAAAGCACATGTTGATCATTTACTGAGTCGGTCTGAATCATTGGTACAGGACTCCCCTGATGTACCACAGGATACTATAGATGTCACAGAGCAGTTTGATCCATGTACAACAAGGAAGCCACTGACACCATTGCAAGGAAATACTCAGCCAAGAGCAGCACAACAGGAAACGATAGATGTTACAACAACTGGTCCACCTGAGTCTGATTCACAGCCAGGGTCTAGCCTAGGAAAGACTGTTGTGAAGACCAGAGACATTGGCAGGCCAGAAACTGCTAGGTACCACCGGCACCAGAGGCATCGGTGGGCGCTGGGCCGGAAACTGATACCACTGGCACAACTCAGGAGAGCCACATGTCACCACCTAGGGGACACTCTACTAGGCCATCAAGGTCTCATTGAAGAGCTCTGAATGTCTGAATTTTAGGGGGGAGGAAACTGTAATGTATGTGCATATCTGTACGCGCATGCGCATGTCATTGCATTATGCTCTTTTGTAATACAGTCATGCGGTTGTTTAGCCTCGTCCCCAGGCCCTGTTTTTTATAAGTTGTGGGGGCGTAACCCCTGCAACTTAAAAAAAAAACAGAGCCTGGGGACGAGGCTAGGCGTTGTTAACATAACAATTTCATGATACGGCACAAATCCTATATTAGAGTTACTGCCGCAACGCGAAAACATTGCGTCATATTGGTCTGGGAACGAGACTAGCTAGACTACACAAGATGTCCGCTATACTACCGGAAGTAATAGAGACAGTCGGTACGTAACGCCTATTTTACATTTGTCTAATGGACTAATACTATTTTTATACTATAGTATCGGGAGTTGGGTTTCCCACCCCCCCCCCCCCCCCCCCCTCCACAACTTTTGTAGCACCCACTGACCTAGAGTACTAGTAATAAGAGCTAGAGTAGGCGTGGTCGCTATGGCTTAGACCAACTCAACTGTCGTGTTCACGTATACTACACTGTGTGCGCATATCCGAACGTGATGCGTCTTTGATCCCTCAAAACCTCAGAGCAGAAGCTTGGAAATGCGGTAAGGCGGGGTGATATTGGCGAGGTGGCGAGGTTGATCAAAAGTGGAGTATCTGTACATACAACTCGTGAGGTAAGCGGAGATTTTCATGGGGGATCAGAATTTTCCACTTATACTCTGAACAGAGTAAATTGGTCTATTGTATGTTACAAGAGATATGAGTGCACACTGTAGTTTTCAATCATGATATTATGAGGGAGGGGAGTGTCCATGCTTGAGGGCTATGTCAAGACTGTACATTTTGCTACCTGCACCTTGAATGGAGACATTGACTTGAAATGTTGGTCCCAAAAACTATCCCATCAGCTGTAATGTACATATATCAATTAGCCTCCTAATCCTCCTCCCCTTTATTAATGATTGCATAAAGCTTGTATACATTTGTTTACATGTACCTAATGGCTTCATATTTGAAGGAGCCATGTTGATGACCATGTACTACATGTAGATGTGTATATTGTACCCACCATGTTGACTGAAATATTGTACCCACTTCAGGATGGCAATACTCCATTACACCTTGCTGCAAAGGGAGGTCATACTATTTGGGTGGAATATCTCCTTTCCACTCCTGGTATTGATGTGAACATTACGAATATGGTGAGTTGTATGTAAAGCTGCACAATCTTCCTCCTATTCATACATGTTTTTACTTTACTTAGCAAATGTGAGCCCCAATACATGCACCCCGTTGGCTGCATGCCATAAAGAGGGGTCAGGCAGAGCACCCCATGAGGCCACATGCCCTAATGGCTAGAGGTGGATAAGGGAGGCAAGAGCCAGCCTTCATGGATGTAGCCATTGTTGGGTGAATGGGGGCAGACTGGACCCCGCTGTGTTACGTAGCATTAGGTACTGCCATGCCCTAGGCTGCCTGAACCAATGTGGGGCCAATGGGGTGGTGGCCATTGTACCTTAGAGGCCAGCAGAGGTTGTTGCCTTAGCTCTGTGACCTCACCTCAGGGTGTTAGCCCCAGGGTTATGGTAGCCATGTGTTGAGCAGTACCAGCCTTCTTTAATGAGATGAGAGCAGCAGAATACATACATGTATGTGATGCAATAATGAGAGCACACACACACCTACATGTATAAGGTGTCCAAGTCCAGTCAGTCAGGGGCCCGTAGGAAAAAATCGGCGTTGCAACGCGCCATAATGCGTTGTGACGCGCTTAAGACGTTGACGCTTAAACGCGGTTGCGAATGAGGTGCGATACACACAGCGCGATTAATCGCGCTTACTTGCGATACAACGCGGTATTATGGCCGAATTTGACGCGTTTGGCGCTCAAACGCGCTAAATCGCGGCATTTGCCCAGCGCGGGTAATGGCGATATATGATGATTATTAATCGCGATATACCGCGTTGGTCTATAAAGTGCATGACGTAATGCGAACTAGGTATTTATACACTTGCATATAAAATTTGTTGCGTAACATAAATCTCATTCATCATTTCAAAGGCACTACAAACAACAACAAAAGAGTCTGCAGCTGTGGAACTATTGGATTTCAAGGCCGCTGTACTGTTCCTGCACTTGCTATTCGTATTGAATTTTCTTCCACCTTTCCTCCTCAGCAGCATTATAGCTTCAGGGTATTTGTAAATGAGCTGCACTATAAAAATAAATTTCAGTTCGTCATACAAATCCAATTCATCATTTTCTGTGTAGCTTACTTCAGATTCCTCTGATGCATACAGGATTCATTTAGCGTACTTCGGTCTTCCATTGAGCACTATGAGCAGAGCAGTAAGGATTGCTGGTGTATCAGACAATGACTCACCATAGGAAATTCTTTTCAGGGGAGCTGTACTGTTGATGCAGATCTGAGCTGTGTATACTGATCTATTCAATAGCCAGTATATGCACATCATAACACACCTACATGCTGATCACCAGCCCTATATAGCAGCATGCCATTGTGGTGTGAGCTCACCCCTCCAGAGCTCAGCTAGCTGGTCGTTGTTGATAACTTGTACTTGTTTTTTATATCTCCTACGCAATCAAAAGCCAGATACATAATCAGCTCTTACGTACCTCTCTGTCACTCTGCTTAGCCTCGTTCAGCCTTGATTGTTTTGTTTTTTTCCCAGCTTTTGATGTGACTGCTTCCATTTCTTTGTTGTAATCTAAATAGAGAATATTTACACAACCTTAAGCTCTTCCTCATCCGACCGAATGGGCAGAATGGGCAATGGCCGAGGTGGTTCTGCTGTGTATAATGAGATAATGTTTCGAATATCGTCAAGCGCTATACTGTACCGTTTATGTTCCTTCTGGTTTCTCTGATATTCTTTCGCCTCTTCTGTGTTTCATCTTCTTCGCCGCCGGAGTCATAATCTCTTCCATAGCGCTAGCAGCGATCGATGATTGCTTTCATCTCGTCGAGCGATCCTGATCATCACAACATACAAACACATATGTTTCTCACAAACCTATGTATACGATGTCTTCATATATACCTCTTCATCATTAGTCCATCTTACGGTGCAAGGCTGCTGCTCTTTCCTGTCCTTAAAGTCATGGAGTACTAAGCTAGTTTAATGGCGGATATATGCAAATTGCAGCTGGAGCTGTAAATGAAAAATGCAGCTGTCAAAGTTGCATCACCTGCGCATGCGTGCGGTATACATGTATATGTTTGTAGTACTGGATATTCAAATTCTAGTGTTGCCAAAACGAAGCGAAGAGTATCTGTACAATACGGATGTAGCGATTCTAGCAAGCTCAATATGCCTCTAGAACACTTATTTACAAGGCAATGTACTGCTAATTTCGATTGAATGTTCAATAGATTTTCAGAGACCAAAATAATGTTAGGAGCTAGGCGTTTGGCTTTTCTATAAAGAGAAACCAACCACGTACGTCTACTTTTATCTTTTATTCAAGCTAAATAAACTGTACCATAGATATATGCATGTTGTTGTGTTCACCAACCCTTTATTAAATGTATGCTTAGAAGGAAACATTGTTTCCTATACATGTATATCATTCTTTTGGCTGTGAATTAAGACATACTAGCTAAGGCAAAAATTGAATACAGTTTAATGGATGCATTGGTTGTATACAATAAAGGAGAACTAGGTAGAACATGCATGTATGTGCGGGATTACCTAGAATTGTTATCTTGGAGCTGAAAGCATGCTAATTGAAATTGCCGCACTGAAATCCATGCAGCTATTTTCACCAGATTGCTATTTGTATTCTTGTTAGCAGAAGTGCAGCACCTGTGTAAGTAATAGGTGCAAATGTACAGGCTTCTGAGTTCTCTTTCGACTGATGAGCTTCATAAATATATTGCCACAGCAAACTGCAAGTTGATTGTATTATCTATATTCTTATCATAATCATTTACAGTGGTTTGCATTACACCACTAAACTATACATAATATGAGGAACACAATGCAAGAAACTAAATACTAAGCTACATGTACACTGAACTAATATCTACTACACCTGTGGTTCGTCCCAGTAGAGCCCTTGCATTCTGGCGCATCAGGGTAATGCCCAGGCGGCAGTAGATTGAGGCAAACACCTCAGGCCAGAAACGACTCGTCCTGATGGATTGTAATAAAGAAATGTCAGCTGTCACACTATACACACCATGCAGAGCTATTGTGCGATGTATCATTCTACTTTAATTCATACAATTGTAAGACTACTAAACGAAATGATTATGTGATGGATGAGCAAGTACAGCTCGAGACTGTACATCATTTTTGTCAGTAACAATTGCATCACAAACATCTCTAGTGATACTCTGTG
This sequence comes from Spongilla lacustris, assembly GCA_949361645.1. NCBI lineage: Eukaryota > Metazoa > Porifera > Demospongiae > Spongillida > Spongillidae > Spongilla > Spongilla lacustris. The sequence goes on from OX442422.1 coordinate 5,505,260, forward strand.
CAATCAAGCCATTAAGACCAGCAGCTACAACACCAAGCATCAACGGAAGTAGATAAATTGATATACATTGAAGCAGCATGAACGTCTGACTTCACTTTGTGGTTCCATAACTATGCAAGAGAAGCAATTGCAATATATGTGCTGCTCTGCCTCCAAATGGCTTCGAGTTTATTAATTGACATGTTGTAATGTATTTGATGTGACCTGTCACCTATGTGTAGCAGTGATCATGATATACAAGAATAGAATCAGTGCCATTTATCATTACAATGCCTTATTTAGAAAACTTTTGCAATGAGTCCTAGACTATGCAGAATTATTAGTAATTTTATCTTTATTTTTAAAAGTAAATACCTCAGTACAAATGACATGTGTTATTCGGCTCTGTGTGTGGTAACAATAATAGATCCAAACACTAAGAATTCATGAAAATGCCAAATAAACACATGAAAATGTCACTAAAAGCATGTTCCAAGTTGTCGAGTTGTGGATGTTGAGTAAACACAACCACCTTGCCACATCCAAACAGAGGTGTTCAATTACATAGACATAGTACTATTATGGAGGTGATGCAAACATAAATTCCGCTCCTAGGAACACGTCTTTCAATGCAAAGTAGACTGCAGGCACTCTGGAGCTGCAATGAATGTAAGAGTGTCCAGACCATCCTGTCCAAAGTTATGGAGGGCAAAATAAATATAAATTTGAACTTCCACAGAAAAACACCGCTGACCAGACAAAACTACGCCCATATAACACGCCCTTCTACCGGGCAGACTGCTGTCATGAGGTGTAGTGAATCTAAGAGTGTCCAGACAATCCTGTCCAAAGTTAAGAAGAGCAACAGGAATAGAATTTTGAACTTACGGACAAACACACAACTCACGTGACGAAACCACGCCCATATCACACGCCCTTCTACCGGGTAGACTGCTGTCATGAGGTGTAGTGAATCTAAGAATGTCCAGACAATCCTGTCCAACGTTACGAAGGGCAACAGGAATAGAATTTTGAACTTATGCACAAACACACGACTCACGTGACGAAACCACGCCCATATGACACGCCCTTCTACCGGGTAGACTGCTGTCATGAGGTGTAGTGAATCTAAGAGTGTCCAGACAATCCTGTCCAAAGTTACGAAGGGCAACAGGAATAGAATTTTGAACTTATGCACAAACACACAACTCACGTGACGAAACCACGCCCATATGACACGCCCTTCTACCGGGTAGACTGCTGTCATGAGGTGTAGTGAATCTAAGAGTGTCCAGACAATCCTGTCCAAAGTTACGAAGGGCAACAGGAATAGAATTTTGAACTTATGCACAAACACACAACTCACGTGACGAAACCACGCCCATATGACACGCCCTTCTACCGGGTAGACTGCTGTCATGAGGTGTAGTGAATCTAAGAATGTCCAGACAATCCTGTCCAAAGTTACGAAGGGCAACAGGAATAGAATTTTGAACTTATGCACAAACACACGACTCACGTGACGAAACCACGCCCATATGACACGCCCTTCTACCGGGTAGACTGCTGTCATGAGGTGTAGTGAATCTAAGAGTGTCCAGACAATCCTGTCCAAAGTTACGAAGGGCAACAGGAATGGAATTTTGAACTTATGCACAAACACACGACTCACGTGACGAAACCACGCCCATATGACACGCCCTTCTACCGGGTAGACTGCTGTCATGAGGTGTAGTGAATCTAAGAATGTCCAGACAATCCTGTCCAAAGTTACGAAGGGCAACAGGAATAGAATTTTGAACTTATGCACAAACACACGACTCACGTGACGAAACCACGCCCATATGACACGCCCTTTTACTGGGCAGACTGCTGTCATGAGGTGTAGTGAATCTAAGAGTGTCCAGATAATCCTGTCCAAAGTTACGAAGGGCAACAGGAATAGAATTTTGAACTTATGCACAAACACACGACTCACGTAACGAAACCACGCCCATATGACACGCCCTTCTACCGGGTAGACTGCTGTCATGAGGTGTAGTGAATCTAAGAGTGTCCAGACAATCCTGTCCAAAGTTACGAAGGGCAACAGGAATAGAATTTTGAACTTATGCACAAACACATGACTCACGTGACGAAACCACGCCCATATGACACGCCCTTCTACCGGGTAGACTGCTGTCATGAGGTGTAGTGAATCTAAGAATGTCCAGACAATCCTGTCCAAAGTTACGAAGGGCAACAGGAATAGAATTTTGAACTTATGCACAAACACACGACTCACGTGACGAAACCACGCCCATATGACACGCCCTTTTACTGGGTAGACTGCTGTCATGAGGTGTAGTGAATCTAAGAGTGTCCAGACAATCCTGTCCAAAGTTACGAAGGGCAACAGGAATAGAATTTTGAACTTATGCACAAACACACAACTCACGTAACGAAACCACGCCCATATGACACGCCCTTCTACTGGGCAGACTGCTGTCATGAGGTGTAGTGAATCTAAGAGTGTCCAGACAATCCTGTCCAAAGTTACAAAGGGCAACAGGAATAGAATTTTGAACTTATGCACAAACACATGACTCACGTGACGAAACCACGCCCATATGACACGCCCTTCTACCGGGTAGACTGCTGTCATGAGGTGTAGTGAATCTAAGAATGTCCAGACAATCCTGTCCAAAGTTACGAAGGGCAACAGGAATAGAATTTTGAACTTATGCACAAACACACGACTCACGTGACAAAACCACGCCCATATGCACGCCCTTCTACCGGGCAAACTGCTGTCATGAGGTGTAGTGAATCTAAGAGTGTCCAGACAATCCTGTCCAAAGTTACGAAAAGCAACAGGAATAGAATTTTGAACTTATGCACAAACACACAACTCACGTGACGAAACCACGCCCATATGACACGCCCTTCTACCGGGCAGACTGCTGTCATGAGGTGTAGTGAATCTAAGAATGTCCAGACAATCCTGTCCAAAGTTACGAAGGGTAACAGAAATAGAATTTTGAACTAATGCACAAACACACAACTCACGTGACGAAACCACGCCCATATGACACGCCCTTCTACCGGATAGACTGCTGTCATGAGGTGTAGTGAATGTAAGAGTGTCCAGACAATCCTGTCCAAAGTTACAAAGACCATCATGTCAAGTTACAAAGAGTGATGAAATACAAATTGATGATACATATGACTGGAAACCTGCCCAAAGTGATAAAGAAGCCCCCATGATTCACTAGCCAGAATGTGTGGCATAACATGTGAAGCATTGTAATATAACACTGTAAACAACAAACCTGTAAGACATGCATGCATTTAGGAATGAGAAGCAGGAGATAAAATAATAATAATTTTGCTTAAGCATGCTTATGCGTAAAAACACATACACCGTGGCGGTGCTAAAGTATCAAGCTGCAGGGACGACCATATTTAATTGTCCCTATAAATATGTTTCCAGAAGTACATGTTCTGTAGCTGTTGTGTTTACGAGTGCGCTCCAAATATAGCGCACTGTAACTTATTAAGTCGAAAGAGGACATCGAACTATACATGTTCTCAGGTTCTGACTCTTACTTGCTTATAAGCCGAGTAGAATTTCTTAGTTCACGGAGTCTTCTTCAGCTGAAGTAAACGTTCCGGGTTACAATTAAACGCGTTGAGTCCAAGCTACAGCGATAAAACGCGATTCATTAAACCACTTCCCGCAATAACGCGATTAAGCGGTTGTAACGTGATTAATCGCGGTACGCTTAAATTATTTTCCTACGGGGGTACAATATTACACAAGGGGTGGGAGGGGGCTGAGATGATGCCAGTAGCTACTGAGGATGTGTGTGTAATGGACTTGCCTATAAGGGGCACCAGGTATATCTGTGGGGATTGGTAAGCAATGCAATGGGGACACATGTAGACACTAAGTATAGGCACCTGGTACCTTCCATTAAAACACTGCTTAACACTACCATATCACATACTGGTTGTATGTGTGTACTCTAATTAGAGGCTTCATGTTTGAAGGGGCCATGTTGATGACCGTGTAAACATTTGTACATTGTACCCACCATGTTGGCTGAACTATTGTACCCACTACACTGTATGTTGGCTGACCTATTGTACCCACTCCAGTATGGTGCTACTCCATTACACCTTGCTGCAGTATATGGTTCTACTACTTGTGTGGAACGTCTCCTTTCTACTCCTGGTATTGATGTCAACATTAAGGATCGTGTAAGTTTGTGTATTGAATGTTACATGAACATTACAGTTATGATAATACTAAGAACAGGAGGGAGTGGAGACCTGCCTATAAAGGCATCTCCAATATCTCTTGTTCCCTTCCTTCTTACACCACCATTGTCATAAGATACAATATACCACTGACTTTCGCTATTTTTATGTATGAGATATGACATGAACTGTCCCCTATGTATGTATATATCCTTAGTCTTCTGCCTCAAATAGTAAAATAATGGTTGTGGTAAAGTCACGAAGCATGCACATGTATAATGCTGACATACATGTACATGAGTGACTTTGTTTGAAGAGGCCATGGCGGCCATGTTGATGATGACCATGTACTGCATGCACCATGTTGACTGACCCACTCCAGCATGGTCATACTCCATTATACTATGCTGCAAAGGAAGGTCGTAAAACTTGTGTGGATCGTTTCCTTTCCGTTCCTGGTATTGATATGAACATTAAGGATGAGGTGAGTTGTAAAATCTTCTTCGTCCTATTCGTAAATCGTACATCTTTTTACTTTACTTAGCAAATGTGAGCCCCAATACATGCACCCCGTTGGCTGCATGCCATAAAGAGGGGTCAGGCAGAGCACCCCATGAGGCCACATGCCCTTATGGCTAGAGGTGGATAAGGGAGGCAAGAGCCAGCCTCCATGGATGTAGCCATTGTTGGGTGAATGGGGGCAGACTGGACCCCGCTGTGTTACGTAGCATTAGGTACTGCCATGCCCTAGGCTGCCTGAACCAATGCGGGGCCAATGGGGTGGTGGCCATTGTACCTTAGAGGCCATCAGAGGTTGTTGCCTTAGCTCTGTGACCCCACCTCAGGGTGTTAGCCCCAGGATTATGGTAGCCATGTGTTGAGCAGTACCAGCCTTCTTTAATGAGATAAGAGCAGCAGAATACATACATGTACATGTACATGTACATGTGTATGTGATACAATAATGAGACCTATAAGGTGTACAGGTCCAGTCTTATAATATTACACAAGGGGTGGGAGGGCCCGGCTGAGATGATGCCAGTAGCTACTGAGGATGTGTGTGTAATGGACTTGCCTATAAGGGGCACCAGGTAGATCTGTGGGGATTGGTAAGCAATGCAATGGGGACACATGTAGACACTAAGTATAGGCACCTGGTACCTTCCATTAAAACACTGCTTAACACTGCCATATCACATACTGGTTGTATGTGTGTACTCTAATTAGAGGCGTCATGTTTGAAGGAGCCATGTTGATGACCATGTACTACATGTAGATGTGTACATTGTACCCACCATGTTGACTGAACTATTGTACCCACTTCAGTGTGGCAATACTCTATTACACCTTGCTGCAAAGGGAGGTCATACTACTTGTGTGGAACATCTCCTTTCCACTCCTGGTATTGATATTGATGTGAACATTACGAATAGGGTGAGTTGTATGTAAAGCTGCACAATCTTCCTCCTATTCATACATCTTTTTACTTTACTTATGTGTAGCAAATGTGAGCCCCAATACATGCACCCCGTTGGCTGCATGTCATAAAGAGGGGTCAGGCAGAGCACTCCATGAGGCCACATGCCCTAATGGCTAGAGGTGGATAAGGGAGGCAAGAGCCAGCCTCCATGGATGTAGCCATTGTTGGGTGAATGGGGGCCCGCTGTGTTATGTAGCATTAGGTACTACCATGCCCTAGGCTGCCTGAACCAATGTGGAGCCAATGGGGTGCAGGCCGATGTAATATTGTTGGAATCGTGATGACCGCACACATGCACAATAGAGGCGAGTTAATTTGTTAATTAATTCAAGATTATAATTTATAACCATTAAATCAGACGATTGAGCGCTAGCGCTGGATAATATATGTACATTGACGTGTCAGGGAACGCCTGCTGCCTGGCGCCCTTCGGTGCCCATGGCGCCCCACGTCATAATCGGCAGGTGGGTTGGTGACCCCCCCCCCCCGACCAGGTCGCCACTGATAATAATTAAGATCCAGTCAGTGAGGGGTACAATATTACACAAGGGGTGGGAGTGGGCTGAGATGATGCCAGTAGCTATTGAGGATGTATGTGTAATGGACTTGCCTATAAGGGGCACCAGGTAGATCTGTGGGGATTGGTAAGCAATGCAATGGGGACACATGTAGACACTAAGTATAGGCACCTGGTACATGTACCTTCTATTAAAACACTGCTTAACACTGCCATATCACATACTGGTTGTATGTGTGTACTCTAATTAGAGGCTTCATGTTTGAAGGGCCCATGTTGATGACCATGTAAGCATGTGTACATGTACATTGTACCCACTATGTTGGCTGACCTATTGTACCCGCTCCAGTATGGTGATACTCCATTACACCTTGCTGCAGTATATGGTTCTACTACTAGTGTGGAACGTCTCCTTTCTACTCCTGGTATTGATGTGAACGTTAAGGAGCGTGTAAGTTTGTGTATTGAATGTTACATGAACATTACAGTTATGATAATACTAAGAACAGGAGGGAGTGGAGACATGCCAATAAAGGCATCTCCAATATCTCTTGTTCCCTTCCTTCTTACACCACCATTGCTGTAAAATACAATATACCACTGACTTTCGCTATTTTTATGTACATGGTGTATGAGATATGACATGAACTGTCCCCTATGTATGTATATATCCTTAGTCTTCTGCCTCGAATTTACTAATAATGGTTGTGGTAAAGTCACGAAGCATGCACATGTATAATGCTGACATACATGTACATGTACATGAGTGACTTTGTTTGAAGAGGCCATGGCGGCCATCTTGATGATGACCATGTACTGCATGCACCATGTTGACTGACCCACTTCAGGTTGGTGGTCATACACCATTACACTACGCTGCAAGGAGAGGTCATACAACTTGTGTGGAACATCTCCTTTCGGCTCCTGGTATTGATGTGAACATTAAGGATAAGGTGAGTTGTACAATCTTCTTCCTCCTATTCATAAATCATACATGTACATCTTTTTACTTTACTTAGCAAATGTGAGCCCCAATACATGCACCCCATTGGCTGGCAGAGCACCCCATGAGGCCACATGCCCTAATGGCTAGAGGTGGATAAGGGAGGCAAGAGCCAGCCTCCATGGATGTAGCCATTGTTGGGTGAATGGGGGCAGACTGGACCCCGCTGTGTTCCGTAGCATTAGGTACTGCCCTGCCCTAGGTTGCCTGAACCAATGTGGGTCCAATGGGGTGGTGGCCATTGCACCTTAGAGGCCATCAGAGGTTGTTGCCTTAGCTCTGTGACCTCACCTCAGGGTGTTAGCCCCAGGGTTATGGTAGCCATGTGTTGAGCAGTACCAGCCTTCTTTAATGTGATAAGAGCAGCAAAATACATACATGTACATGTACATGTGTATGTGATACAATAATGAGAGCACACACACACCTACATGTATAAGGTGTCCCAGTCAGGGGTACAATATTACACAAGGGGTGGGAGGGGGCTGAGATGATGCCAGTAGCTACTGAGGATGTGTGTGTAATGGACTTGCCTATAAGGGGCACCAGGTAGATCTGTGGGGATTGGTAAGCAATGCAATGGGGACACATGTAGACACTAAGTATAGGCATTTGGTACCTTCCATTAAAACACTGCTTATCACTACCATATCACATACTGGTTGTATGTGTGTACTCTAATTAGAGGCTTCATGTTTGAAGGGGCCATGTTGATGACCGTGTAAATATGTGTACATAGTACCCATCTTATTGGCTGAACTATTGTACCCACTATGTTGGCTGACCTATTGTACCCACTCTAGAATGGTGATACTTCATTCGACCTTGCTGCAAATGGAGGTTATACTACATGGGATTGTTTGGAACATCTTCTTTCTACTCCTGGTATTGATGTGAACATTAAGGATCGTGTAAGTTTGTGTATTGAATGTTACATGAACATTACAGTTATGATAATTACGTTTGAATCGCTATATCGTCCGAACGGTAAAGGCTATTGCTATCCTTTTTTCATGACTTCATACTACACCATTGCTCCTTGGTAAAATACATTTTGGTGTTACGCACTTGCTCCGTGCCAGCATTGCAACATTCCAATAAAGCACCTGGTTCGAACCCAACATACGATTCCTTTCAGTAAGAGTAATCAAATCGCTTCAAATTTGGTTTTTAGGTAGAGAGGTCCTATACCTATCTATTTGTTCTGTTCGTTAATTGTATGCTATCCGTTACGGAGATACAACTTTTTTCCGCTTGATCATTGGCTCGAATCGAGCGGGAAAAGTGCACGTAGTTTGTTCAACTGTATCTCCATAACGGATGACATAAAAATTAACGAACAGGTACAATGTATAAGACCTCTCTACCTACAATCCGAATTTGAGATGATTTGATTACTCCTACACAAAGTTATGTTGGGTTTGAACCAGGTGCGGTATCGAACGTTGCAATGCTGGCACGGAGCAAGTGCAAGACACCAAAATGTATTTTACCATAGAGCAATGGTGAAGTATGAAGTCATGAAAATAGGTAGTAGATATACAACTGTAGCCTTTACCATTCGGACAATATCGCGATTCAAACGTTATTTTATAATGTTATAAAACATAGGAAGTTTTCGCAGATACTGTCCCATATAATTATAATCATTATATTATTATTATTATCATTATTATTATTATTATATATATACATGTATATATTATATTTTAATAGCTGTTGTAAATGTGCATTGACAAATCAGGTTCAATGGGACATAAAGCAGATATACATGTATAATAGGTATATGGAGATGTTGCTGATGCAACCTCTGTCTAAGCCAGCACTTCCCTCAGTGCTACAATAAAACATGCAATAGCTGCAGAAGCAAGCCTAGAAAAAGTTTTGTCATGCTTCTTTCCGGGTGGTGGTATTTAATTAATAACTCCCAACATCCTATGCATGTATGCTGTGCCATGCACATTCTTTCAATATTCATGGTGAGGTAATGATTATACAAAACTAGGGATGGCTCCAATTCATTGCACTTTTTTGTTTTGACCCCCCTCCCCCAAGAATTAATTTATTTGCTCTATATATTTGTACTACATTGCACATGCTACAGTATGGTTCAAGTTCATTAATCATGGCTGCACTATATGGTCGTGTTACTTGTCTGGATCAACTCCTTTCTACTTCTGATATCAATGTGGATATTGCATTCCAGAGAATTTTCGAACTTTACATTTCAAAGACAGATCCAGAAGATCTGGAAGAGACAGATCCTTATTGTTCAGATTTCCTGACGATATAGAAGAGACAGATCCTGAAGATGACTAGCTATTGTTAACACTTTTAAACTGACTGTATGCTTGCCTGATAGAATGGTTTATTATTTATTATTGAATTATTACGTACTTGTATGTATTATTTTTAGTGTTATTATCAAAAGTGGTTATTATGATTTTGGTAATTCTACATGTATACACCACACATCTAAATCTACAATGCACTTCTACTCAACATCGCTCTTGAGTTGGCCCTAATTAGGGACATGTTCAGACGACCATATAGATTTAAAATAACTCTGGACATCATTTGGTTGGTTTTGATGCAGAGCCTGCGGGCCAAACGTGAGATGTTCCGTCGTGCTTCTATGCCCCATGCACCATAGGCTTCCACTGCTAAGGGCACACAGATCCATCTAAGTTCCTCACACTTTGGATCGTTTTCAATGTGCTTTCGGACTTCAGCAGATGCAGCTGCTGACCCCCCTGTGAATCCTGCTTCGGCAATGACATTTGAGTTAAGTGGTGAAATCACAGTGAGGTCTAGGGGCTGCTGGTCTGCTGCAGAACCAGTTATTATCATTATTCAATGAACATACATACTTGTAAGTACATGTACCCTATTACATGTATACATATGCATGTACTTAGGCTAGTCATTGTGTGGAACATCTGCTTTATCAATGTTAGCATAACGAATAAGGTAATTTCGTCCCTATATATTTAGCGGATGTATGACTTCAATCAAAATCAAATGCTACAGGACAGGACAGACACCAGCTGCATGGGCACCAGTCCATGTACATCAGCTGGGCATATCAGCTGAGTTCCAGTACTTGATTTATACCTCAGTCTGACATTTTTAGGATACGTATTTTTAGCACAAAAAAATTCCAAAAGCTTAAAAGCTGAAATTCATAAGGTGAATGACATGTATTCCATCCTATATACCTGCAGCAAAATATATTTAGTGGCACAGCCCAATTCAACTTGAGATCAGGTTGGGATTCAGTGTCATCTGAGCTGTAAGCATTAAACAAGCAGCAGATACTTTTCGCTCAGTGATGCATGATATATATGTACATGATTTGAGCCAGTAACTAGGAAATACGTTTCACTATTTTTTTTTTCATTACAACCATATATCATGCATATAAGCTTATTGTTATTATTTGTATAATGCGTTCTGCACGGAGATGTACAGGCATTAATATCCTAAATACAAAATTCGGGATCATACAGTGGGGAGCATACAATCAGAACTTTCCTGACTTGTTGGCATGAGGGACATGAGGCCTGGCAAACCAGCTGGTTGGGCAATGATGGTTTTTTACTCCTACAAGTATTGAAAATTGGATATGAGCATGATATTATTGTTGGATGAATGATTCATTGATTGCTGGATGGACAGTGGTGATCTTTCTACTTTCAAATTGCAAAACAAGCTAGCTGCTCTTAATCACAGTACAGCAAGGTGGCATACTGTCATTGTGGTTACCACTTTATTAATGCGATCTTTCATTGCAACAGTTCCCTGTTTTTCTGATGAAGATGTTCTTCATTGCCCATCCCCCCCCTCCCCCCCTCCCCCCCCCCCCCCCCCTCACCAGCTTGAAGAATGTGCAGACCTTGCATGTACTGGTGTCCAAGGCCAGCTGATGTGCCCAGCTGATGTGCCCAGCTAATGTACTGGTGCCCAGCTGATGTACTGGTGCCCAGCTGATGTACTGGTGCCCAGCTAATGTACTGGTGCCCAGCTGATGTACTGGTGCCCAGCTAATGTACTGGCCGGCATGGTGCCCAGCTAGTGTCTGTCCCGCCCTGCAGCATTTGACCTGAAAGTCATTCATCCGAGCCTCATTTTGGACAGACCATCTTGGAACACTATTTGGTGTGTTTCTGTTCTTTACTACAGACCTGTATTCCTTACGTGGAGTGGTTGATGTGTATGCTGGGTGGGGGAATGAAGCTAAAGCCTCTTTCCTAAAAGTAAGCAAAAGGTTTGCACTTCAGTTGGGAATGAGTATTTGCTGGGAACCATTTTGATGAGGCAGGAAAGAACTTGACTAGTAGTGTCTAGTACTTATTTCTTGTTTGCTGTCTATGAAGGTACACTTTATGATGATTATTATTAATAAGACCTCTGTACCAAGATCGGAAGCACTGTCCAGCATATATACATGAATGATGCTGGTCAGAGCCAATGCAAAGACCCTGCTAAGCAGATAAGAGTTTACCTAGGGATAAACTAGGACTTTAGTTAGTTAAAATATTGCGACTATATACCACTTGAAATTCAGAACATATAGGCACCATTTGCGTCATTTGAAACGGTTCTTACGGTGGCCCGGTAGGTCGCGGAACAAAGCAGTCGACATAGAGCATTGTGCGCTCGACATAGAGCGCTCGACATAGAGCAGTTGACATAGAGCAGTCGACATAGAGCAGTCGACATAGAGCAGTTGACATAGAGCAGTTGACATAGAGCAGTCGACACAGAAACGTCGACATAGAAACGTCGACACAGAAACGCCGAACTATGGGCGTGGCCCAGCGGAAGTACTATTTAGGCGTGACCCTTGTGAAGCGGATAAATTAGTGCGTGGCCATCGGAAGTCGACACCGCCTACGGAAGTATAGTTGGTTTAATAGGCTAGCGATAATGGCGATCCATCGTACGCGTGACGATGGGGAAGTTGAGAGTAAGCCGTAAAGGCCAGAGATATTGGATTGGCAACGCGTCACGTGAGCCATAGAGATTGGCGATTTTTACTGTGCCATCCGACCTGGTGTAAATCGCACGTGCGTGTAAGTGTGAAACCTGTAAACTTCATCACAGATATAGCACCAGCGTTAAGAGCAATGAAGATGTTCTATTATTTTGGTCGATGCTAAATTGTAGTTGGGATGAGGAATCAATCAAAACTTTGTTTCAAATGGTTGTAGATTTATGGCTAACAGTTCGTGGTTATTCACACTCAAGTGCTTGGGTAGAAAAGTACAAGGTTGCCCAAAAGAAATCAACATAGAAGTCTAAAGGCATTAGGAAGCAGCTGTAGGCTATTGTCCATGTATGGGGTAGCTCGAGTGTTTAATGCATTTGTACGGATTCGTCAACGGATGGCACACGTTAATAAGTGTTAAGTGGGTCCGTTGCCAATCCCTTTATATATTATCTCTGGTAAGGCTTATACCACACATCGGGCCAACCATGCACTACGCAAATCTGCCATTTTCATTCTCTAGGGATCATAGTGCGATACTGGAGGCAGCGCAAACCTATTGCCGTTTTATTGGCGTACTTGCGCTGGGTGTATACTCCGTGTCTTGCGGATATACGTGGCTGAAGGCAAAAATTAGCAGCCTCGGATTGAAACGACGAGGTGCTATTGAAACGTTAACCAACCTTCTTCATTTGCAACAAGCCATTAAGGTAACAACAGCACATATATTGGTTAGTTCTCTTAACAAAATTTTGACTTATATAACGTGTAGGTGGAATTAACAACGTCAAACTGCCTATTAGGCTATAGGGCTATGTGGCGATTGCTCCAAACCAAGTATGGTTACACCGTGAAAAGGTAAAAATGTTACACTAATCCTATCTGTTGAGCACTGGTGGAGCCAGTATTTTTTTTATTGGGTGGCCCAACTTTAGGCCGATTCAACCAATAAGGGGGAGGGGGGTATGGGGGCCAGGGGGGGCCAACTGCAGACGTCACTGTACAAGCTTAAATCACAGGGGGTCCAACTGCAGACTTGACTGTACAAGCTTAAATCACAGGGGGGACCAAGCCCTCTCCAGCCCCCCCCCCCCCCCCTCCCCACCCCCCTTGCTCCGCCACTGCTGTTGAGACAGCTTGTGTATACTTCCATTTTAGAGGCACCGTCATGATGCTACTTGCACTGATGGACCCTCAAGGCACAAGTGATAGGAAGAAACATAGACTTAAAAGGCGAAATTACATCAATAAGGTATAACACTGAAAGGTGCTATACAGAATGGCAATTTACCTTCTCTGTTTTAAAAGGGACCAAATTGGTGAGACCGAGTCTCACCGAGGATATCCCGTAGGTGCTCTTGGGGCCGTTCCACAGCGCTAAGGGCAGAGTCCCTGATATCCCGCTACCGGAGCTTCGACCGACTATGTCGGTCCAGGCTCTAGCCGCATCTCTGATGCCTATAAGGCGATATGACGTAACTCCTAGTCCTAGCCAGCGCCTCGAGGTGCCGCACGTAGTGTTGGATGTGGCACCTAGATGGGTACGATAAGCTTAAACCATATGGTTTCCCCATTCATGGTTGCATAGACGGGTAACATTTCTGACACTTTTGAAGGTATGTGTTAAAATTATATAAATTGTAGTTTTTCCAGAAAAATTATCTGGTTGGAGGTATCAACTACTATTAACGACCCTTGTGTAGTGCTGATCGAACTATTACTTAGATGCACTAAAGAAGTTGGAAGGTCAGAACACTATACAATACACTTCTATTTTGCTAGGTTGTACATAAGTATGGTTTGATGATAATACTTAGGGTGTCCTATGCGAATAAGAAGTGACTGTGGAACTGAGAATACTTGTATCGCCAAATGCCAAATGACATTTAGGCATCATGGTACAGATCAATATGCTGGTCCTAACAGTTTTGTGTTTGGAACTTCGGTCCTAAATACAGTATGTTGTAATATTGTAGCGGTTATCATGATATGTAAGTATGATATAAATTTATTGTATGTACGCATTGAAAGCTGGTGGTCAAGGTTAAGAATTTTTAAAACACAATGGTGGATTACTCTTTTTAAGGTATTGTTATCATAAATGTGGTAGATCTAAATTTGTGGTTTAAAGTTCATGGAAACCATCTATTCATAAGGATTTGTTAGAAGATGAGCTGTATGATCCAGACAATGTGGTCCATCGGTAAGATTGGGTTGCATACACTACAGTGGTTATATGTATAATTATTATTATATAGCCACATAGCTGGATATGTGTTCATGCCTATTGAAAAGGGAACTGAATGAGTTCAAACACAGATGGAATAATCACAGGATACGTTTTAATAGATTTGCATCATGTCCCAGTGATACTCCCAATGATGTATATTACATGTAATAGACTGTGTGCAGGTTTTAACCCTGTTTTCTTTTTTAAGATGGTGATTACAAGTGTGACATTGATCCTGATCTTCTCGCTCATTGTATGGTGCATGTTGCACATGATCCACCACCATTTTATCCTCCACCATTTCAACTGCTAGCAGATCACATTCTTTCATATTTGAATTTGACACAAGAGCAGATCACTGCCAACAATTGCAAATTTGTGTATCTTTATTTGTCATATGTTGTAAGTTATGTTATATAATTTCATGTTGTTCATGATACATTTTCATGAAAACCTATATGAAGTAAGCTAGACACTGCACAGCATTTTACAAACACTTCAGCCAACAATACATGAGTTCATTTTGCTGGATCACTTGATGGCCGTTATAGAATTGAACTACTGATCAAAAAACTTGAGAAGTGACATTGCTCTTGGTCTTGTCTTAGGATCTATGTTTGTGCATTGACAGCATATATCTTTAAATTCATCAGGTACAGCTTCACAAGATAGGATTAGTGTAACATTTTTACCTTTTCACGGTGTAACCATACTTGGTTTGGAGCAATCGCCACATAGCCCTATAGCCTAATAGGCAGTTTGACGTTGTTAATTCCACCTACACGTTATTTAAGTCAACATTTTGTTAGAGAACTAACCAATATATGTGCTGTTGTTACCTTAATGGCTTGTTGCAAATGAAGAAGGTTGGTTAACGTTTCAATAGCACCTCGTCGTTTCAATCCGAGGCTGCTAATTTTTGCCTTCAGCCATGCACGTATATCCGCAAGACACGGAGTACACCCAGCGCAAGTACGCCAATATAACGGCAATAGGTTTGCGCTGCCTCCAGTATCGCACTATGATCCCTAGAGAATGAAAATGGCAGATTTGCGTAGTGCATGGTTGGCCCGATGTGTGGTATATAAGCCTTACTCTCAACTTCCACATCGTCACGATGGATCGCCATTATCGCTAGCCCCAACTATACTTCCGTAGGCGGTGTCGACTTCCAATGGCCACGCACTAATTTATCCGCTTCCTAAGGGCCACGCCTAAATAGTACTTCCGCTGGGCCACGCCCAAATACGTCGACGTTTCTGTGTCGACGTTTCTGTGTCGACGTGTCTGTGTCAACTGCTCTATGTCGACTGCTCTATGTCGACTGCTTTATGTCGACTGCTCTATGTCAACTGCTCTATTTCGACTGCACAATGCTCTATGTCGACTGCCCAATGCTCTATGTCGACTGCTTTGTTCCGCGACCTACCGGGCCACCGTAGATATGGACAAATTACGGTCTGGGAACGAGAAACACGAGCTTTTTTTGTTCTCTTAAAGTAAACGGTCTGGCGAGTGGCGACTTGACCAAAGCATGAAAATGATCGTCTTTCCATTGTGGCTCGATAGCAATAAAGAGCTACACTATCTGTTTCTCGTTTCGTGAGTTATACCGTATACGCGGGTCGCGTTTTTTATAATGATATTTGTAGTATCTTATTGTATATGTACATGTATGTGCATATCTGTACGCGCATGCGCATGCCATTGCATTATGCTCTTTCGTACTGTTAGTCATGACGAGCTCTCTTAGAACATAACAGTGGCAACAGAATGGAACCTTCACGCGGCGTAGAACCGTTTGACCCAACGCTAGAGCACATTGATGACTATATAAAGAGCGATTCGACTATTTTTGCATTGCCCATGGCCAGGGCCGGTGAGAGCCGTAGTGAGGCCCGGGGTAGCATATCATTTGAGGGCCCCATAGGTCCAGAAAATACGAGCGGGGGGGGGGGGGGGGGGGAGAGAGTCCCCCTTGTGATTGGCCCGCCGGGCCCCCTATTATGCCTTGGGGCCCCTATTATACCTGGGGGCCCGGGGTAAGTAACCCCGCTTACCCCTCCTCTCACCGGCCCTGCCCATGGCATAACTGAAGGAAAACAAAAGGCGCTATTCCTTACAAGGATTGGGCAGACGATGTATCTGAAGCTAAAGACCTGGGTGAGCCCAAAGAAACTTTCCGACCTCTCCCTTGACGAGATAGTGGCTCAACTTAAAAGTCAAACCAGTGCTGCAACAGTTGAGATAGCAGAGCGATATCGCTTTTTTAAGCGCCTCCAAAGAGACGACGAAAGTAGAATATATGTCTCAGCTGCGCAGCTTGGCGAAGACCTGCAAGTTTGAGTCATATTTGGATACGGCGTTGAGAGATCATGGTCTAATGGACCAGCGCATACAACAGGAGCTGCTGTGCATAAGTGATTTGACGCTAACAAAAGCCTTCTTGGATAAAAGTCGTTCAATGGAAGTTGTCCATAAGGAGACACAGAGTATACGGGAACTAGGGAATCCTACAGCAGAAAGTAAACTTGACGATGCAGCTGCCCATAGAGTGTTCGCCTCCAAGAATAAGGACAGTTGTTACAGATGTGGGGGGACGGGCCGCTCAGCATCTATACATGTTTTTATAAGGATAAAACCTGCAGTTCCTGTGGAAAACTGGGTCACTTATCCAGAGTATGTAGAAGCAAGTTGTCAGCAGGACGTCACAAGGGGGATGCACGTCATGCAGCTTGAAAAGCACATTTAGTGGAACCAGATGAGGACCTCAGTGATTGCCAAACCAGAGATGAAGAGGCGCCAGTATGTGTACATAGAGTAGCTAATAGGGATAGATATCCCAAGCTAACTGCTGATTTGGGCATCAATGGTAGTATAGTAAAATTCGAAGTTGATACAGGAGCAGAAGTATCTACGATTCCAGCAAGGACGTACAGGCAAAAGCTGAAACAAGTAAATCTGCAACCAACGTCAATAGTGCTCCGTCAATATGATGGAACCATCCTTCCTACCTTGGGGGAGTAGAGAGCAAGGGTTTCGATCGAAAACCAGTCAGCAGAAGGCTGCTTCATCGTTGTGGAGAATTCATGCGGACAAGCAACTTCCTTTGCTGGGCCGTGATTTGTTGTGTAATCTTCGTTTGGACTGGTCTAAAATGCTAAGGAGTAACAAAGCAGATAGTTCCAGGATACATGCTATCCACAGTGTAAACTTGTTGAACGAGTTCCCTGATGTAATGGATGAAACGTTGGGACTATTAAAAGGAACCAAGGCTGAGATTCAACTGAAAGAGGGCACAGTCCCGGTGTTTTGCAAGTACAGACCAGTGCCATTTGCATTAAGGGAACAGGTGGAAGAGATGATAAGGCAACAAGTCATAGAAGGAGAGCTGGAGCCAGTGGAAAGTAGCGACTGGGCAGCCCCTATTGTCATTGCAAGAAAGAAGGATAGCAATACTCGAATATGGGCTGATTTCAAAATGAATATTAATCCCCTTTCCGTTACCTACTGTGGACGAAATGTTCTCCACCTTAGCAGCAGGGGAATCCTTCTCAAAGATAGATCTGGCTCGAGCGTATAAACAGATGTAAGTGCTTGAAAGTCATAGACCACTTCTTACGAAATGCTCCCTACAAGTGGATGCCACTGCTGGTACCATACTGCCATCAGTTGGTCCTTTGCACTACACTGTCAGCACTCAAGGGAAAGCACATGTTGATCATTTACTGAGTCGGTCTGAATCATTGGTACAGGACTCCCCTGATATGTACCACAGGATGCTATAGATGTCACAGAGCAGTTTGATCCATGTACAACAAGGAAGCCACTGACACCATTGCAAGGAAATACTCAGCCAAGAGCAGCACAACATGTACAGGAAACGACAGATGTTAAAACAACTGGTCCACCTGGGTCTGATTCATAGCCAGAGTCTAGCCTAAGAAAGACTGTTGTGAAGGCCAGAGACATTGGCAGGCCAGAGACATTGGCAGGCCAGAAACTGGTACCACTGGCACCAGAGGCATTGGTGGGCCGGAAAGGAGAGCCACATGTCACTACCTAGGGGACACTCTAATAGGCCATCAAGGCCTCCGCGGCGTCTCATTGAAGAGCTCTGAATGTCTGAATTTTAGGGGGGAGGAAACTGTAGTATCTTATTGTATATTTATGTGCATATCTGTACGCGCATGCGCATGCCATTGCATTATGCTCTTTTGTAATAGTCATGGCGTAGTTTAGCCTCGTCCCCAGGTCCTGTTTTTTATAAGTTGCGGGGGAGAAAACCTTTTCGCCCCCGCACTTATAAAAAACAGGGCCTGGGGACGAGGCTAGACATAGCAATTTCAAGATACGGCACAAATCCTATGCGAGAGTTACGCCGTAACTCTCGATACGCGAAAACATTGCGTCATATTAGTCTGGGAACGAGACTAGCTAGACTACACAAGATGTCCGCTATACTACCGGAAGTAATAGAGACAATCGGTACGTAACGCCTATTTGACATTTGTCTAATGGACAAATACTATTTTTATACTATAGTATCGGGAGTTGGGTTCCCCCCCCCCCCCCCTCCACAAGACCACAACTTTTGTAGCACCCATGCACTGACCTAGAGTAATAAGAGCTAGAGTAGGCGTGGTCGCTATGGCGTAGACCAACTCAACTGTCGTGTTCACATATACTACACTGTGTGCGCATACGTGATGTGTCTTTGATCCCTCAAAACCTCAGAGCAGAAGCTTCGAGATGTGGTATGGCGGGGTGATATTGGCGAGGTGGCGAGGTTGATCAAAAGTGGAGTATCTGTACATTCAACTCGTGAGGTAAGCGGAGATTTTCATGGGGGATCAGAA
The DNA here is from genome assembly GCA_949361645.1 of Spongilla lacustris. NCBI lineage: Eukaryota > Metazoa > Porifera > Demospongiae > Spongillida > Spongillidae > Spongilla > Spongilla lacustris. Next base: position 5,524,560 of record OX442422.1, read on the forward strand.
TTTTCCACTTATACTCTGAACAGAGTAAATTGGTCTATTGTATGTTAAAAGAGATATGAATGCACACTGTAGTTTTCAATCATGATATTATGAGGGAGGGGAGTGTCCATGCTTGAGGGCTATGTCAAGACTGTACATTTTGCTACCTGCACCTTGAATGGAGACATTGACTTGAAATGTTGGTCCCAAAAACTATCCCATCAGCTGTAATGTACATATATAAATTAGCCTCCTCTTCCTCCTCCCCTTTATTAATGATTGCAATCAATTCATAAATCTTGTATACATTTGTTTACATGTACCTAATGGCTTCATATTTGAAGGGGCCATGTGGATGACCATGTACTACATGTAGATGTGTACATTGTACCCCCCATGTTGACTGAACTACTGTACCCACTTCAGGGTGGCAATACTCTATTACACCTTGCTGCAAAGGGAGGTCATACTGCATGTGTGGAATATCTCCTTTCCACTCCTGGTATTGATATTGATGTGAACATTACGAATAGGGTGAGTTGTATGAAAGCTGCACAATCTTCCTCCTTAGAGGCCAGCAGAGGTTGTTGCCTTAGCTCTGTGACCTCACCTCAGGGTGTTAGCCCCAGGGTTATGGTAGCCATGTGTTGAGCAGCACCAGCCTTCTTTAATGAGATGAGAGCAGCAGAATACATACATGTATGAATGAGAGCACACACACACCTATAAGGTGTCCAAGTCCAGTCAGTCAGGGGTGCAATACTACACAAGGGGTGGGAGGGCCCGGCCGAGATGATGCCAGTAGCTACTGAGGATGTGTGTGTAATGGACTTGCCTATAAGGGGCACCAGGTAGATCTGTGGGGATTGGTAAGCAATGCAATGGGGACACATGTACATGTAGACACTAAGTATAGGCACCTGGTACCTTCCATTAAAACACTGCTTAACACTACCGTAACACATACTGGTTGTATGTGTGTACTTTGATTAGCGACTTCATGTTTGAAGGGGCCATGTTGATGACCATGTACTACATGTAGATGTGTACATTGTACCCACCATGTTGACTGAAATATTGTACCCACTTCAGGATGGCAATACTCCATTACACCTTGCTGCAAGGGGAGGTCATACTACTTGTGTGGAATATCTCCTTTCCGCTCCTGGTATTGATATTGATGTGAACATTACGAATAGGGTGAGTTGTACATGTATGTAAAGCTGTACAATCTTCCTCCTATTCATACATCTTTTTACTTTACTTAGCAAATGTGAGCCCCAATGCATGCACCCTGTTGGCTGCATGCCATAAAGAGGGGTCAGGCAGAGCACCCCATGAGGCCACATGCCCTAATGGCTAGAGGTGGATAAGGGAGGCAAGAGCCAGCCTCCATGGATGTACAGTGTGTAGCCATTTTTGGGTGAATGGGGGCAGACTGGACCCCGCTGTGTTGCGTAGCATTAGGTACTACCCTAGGCTGCCTGAACCAATGTGGGGCCAATGGGGTGCAGGCCGTTGTAATATTGTTGGAATTGTGATGACCGCACACATGCACAATAGAGGCGAGTTAATTTGTTGATTAAATCAAGATTATAATTTTATAACCATTATATCAGACGATTGAGCGCTAGCGCTGGATAATACATGTCGGTGAAGTTGGATGAACGCCTGCTGCCTGGCGCCCTTTGGTGCCCATGGCGCCCCACGTCATAAAGCGGCAGGTGGGTTGGTGCCCCTCCTGGTCCCCCCCCCCCCCCGCGACCAGGTCGCCACTGATAAGGTGTACAGGTCCAGTCAGTCAGGGGTACAATACTACACAAGGGGTGGGAGGGGGCTGAGATGATGCCTGTAGCTACTGAGGATGTGTGTGTAATGGACTTGCCTATAAGGGGCACCAGGTAGATCTGTGGGGATTGGTAAGCAATGCAATGGGGACACATGTAGACACTAAGTATAGGCATTTGGTACCTTCCATTAAAACACTGCTTAACACTACCATATCATATACTGGTTATATGTGTGTACTCTAATTAGAGGCTTCATGTTTGAAGGGGCCATGTTGATGACCATGTAAACATGTGTACATTGTACCCACCATGTTGGCTGAACTATTGTACCCACTACACTGTACCTATTGTACCCACTCCAGTATGGTGATACTCCATTGCACCTTGCTGCAATAAGAGGTCATACTACTTGTGTGGAACGTCTCCTTTCTACTCCTGGTATTGATGTGAACATTAAGGAGCGTGTAAGTTTGTGTATTGAATGTTACATGAACATTACAGTTATGATAATACTAAGAACAGGAGGGAGTGGAGACGTGCCAATAAAGGCATCTCCAATATCTCTTGTTCCCTTCCTTCTTACACCAGCATTGCCGTAAAATACAATATACCACTGACTTTTGCTATTTTTATGTATGAGATATGACATGAACTGTCCCCTATGTATGTAAATATCAGGCAGTCTGCTTAGACTTCTGCCTCGAATCTAATACTATAATTTCCAACGTCCGTACGTCCGTCCGTACGTCCGTACGTCCGCGTAACCACCTATTTATAAACTCCGCCTAGCGTCTACAATTGAACATAACTAGCAACGCGTACCTAGGGGCCGTTCATAAATTACGTCACGCAAAAGGGGGGGGGGGGGGAGGGGGTCTGAACAATTGTGACGGTTTGTGACGGGGGGGGGGGGGGGGGGGTTTAGGCTGGCGTGATGTCACATTTTGAATTAAAATTCATTGTCGTGGTCTATGATGCACGATGGTATTTAGCGGTTACTAAAATTGATTCATGTCGTGGGTAATATTGATCTACGCGTTCGATGATGGCAGGCAGTCCACTTGCATTTGCTTTTTCGGCCGGTCGTGTAAGATCTGCTCTCTCTATTTCGCTTTAAACGTGATGCTGTAGAAACATATGGTGATTCATAAGCGAGACTAGCCAAATAAGAGCTAGTTGCTGCCTAGTTGGGCATTGCTTGACTACCGGCGCGTTTGACCAAACCGAGTAATTATTACATTAATTAGAGTCACGCGCATCAAGTTGCTGCCCTATCCCCTGAGGCACAGAGATGAGATAAAGTTGACTGCCTGAAACAGGCTAGGCAGTCTGGATTGGTAAAAATCACTTTGACCTCGAAGGAGTTATGCCGGGTAGCCCCGCGGCCTAGAATGAAGAAGACCTGCATGCTTGCGACGATGTATGATATATTATTGACAGTAGTGTGGTCGAATTCAATGGAGTAGCCCGCATGCGAAAACTGTTTCTTTGAGCTTTGCTTGCATTACGCGCGTATACGGCGCGAAACTGGCCAAATATGCACGCTCGAAGCGATTTATGATTATTCATGAAGACCGGAAGTAGTACTATTATTGCACGCGCGGGCTATTAAATAGGTTGCGTAGTAACCGTATATTACAACAGGTGGTAGATTACTGTATGTAAAAAAAAAAAAACATTGTGCACTTCTTATAGAACCACTTCCGTGATTTTTCACGGGGTAACGCTAGTTTACTAATAATGGTTGTGGTAAAGTCACAAAGCATGCACATGTATAATGCTGACATACATGTACATGAGTGACTTTGTTTGAAGAGGTCATGGCGGCCATGTTGATGATGACCATGTACTGCATGCACCATGTTGACTGACCCACTCCAGCATGGTCATACTCCATTACACTACGCTGCAAGGGAAGGTCATACAACTTGTGTGGATCATCTCCTTTCCGCTCCTGGTATTGATGTGAACATTAAGGATAAGGTGAGTTGTACAATCTTCGTCCTCCTATTCATAAATCATACATCTTTTTACTTTACTTAGCAAATGTGAGCTCCAATACATGCACCCCGTTGGCTGCATGCCATAAAGAGGGGTCAGGCAGAGCACCCCATGAGGCCACATGCCCTAACGGCTAGAGGTGGATAAGGGAGGCAAGAGCCAGCCTCCATGGATATAGCCATTGTTGGGTGAATGGGGGCAGACTGGGCCCCGCTGTGTTCCGTAGCATTAGGTACTGCCATGCCCTAGGCTGCCTGAACCAATGTGGGGCCAATGGGGTGGTGGCCATTGTACCTTAGAGGCCAGCAGAGGTTGTTGCCTTAGCTCTGTGACCTCACCTCAGGGTGTTAGCCCCAGGGTTATGGTAGCCATGTGTTGAGCAGCACCAGCCTTCTTTAATGAGATGAGAGCAGCAGAATACATACATGTATGTGATGCAATAATGAGAGCACACACACACCTACATGTATAAGGTGTCCAAGTCCAGTCAGTCAGGGGTACAATATTACACAAGGGGTGGGAAGGGGCTGAGATGATGCCAGTAGCTACTGAGGATGTGTGTGTAATGGACCTGCCTATAAGAGGCACCAGGTAGATCTGTGGGGATTGGTAAGCAATGCAATGGGGACACATGTAGACACTAAGTATAGGCACCTGGTACCTTCCATTAAAACACTTCTTAACACTGCCATACCACATACTGGTTGTATGTGTGTACTTTGATTAGAGACTTCATGTTTGAAGGGGCCATGTTGATGATCATGTAAACATGTGTACATTGTACCCACCATATCGGCTGAACTATTGTACCCACTATGTTGGCTGACCTATTGTACCCACTCCAGAATGGTGATACTTCATTAGACCTTGCTGCAAGGGGAGGTTATACTACATGGGATTGTTTGGAACGTCTTCTTTCTACTCCTGGTATTGATGTGAACATTAAGAATCGTGTAAGTTTGTGTATTGAATGTTACATGAACATTACAGTTATGATAATAACGTTTGAATCGCTATATCTTCCGAACGGTAAAGGCTATTGACTTCCTATTTTCATGACTTCATACTACACCATTGCTCCTTGGTATAATACATTTTGGTGTCTCGCACTTGCTCCGTGCCAGCATTGCAACATTCCAATAAAGCACCTGGTTCAAACCCAACATACAGTACCTTTCAGTAAGAGTAATCAAATCGCTTCAAATTCGGTTTTTAGGTAGAGAGGTCCTATACCTATCTATTTGTTCTGTTCGTTAATTGTATGCTATCCGTTACGGAGATACAACTTTTTCCCGCTTGATCATTGGCTCGAATCGAGCGGGAAAAGTGCACTTGGTTTGTTCAACTGTATCTCCATAACGGATGACATAAAAATTAACGAGCAGAGCAAATCAATTGGTACAATGTATAAGACCTCTCTACCTACAATCCGAATTTGAAGCGATTTGATTACTCCTACACAAAGTTATGTTGGGTTTGAATCAGGTGCGGTTTCGAACGTTGCAATGCTGGCACGGAGCAAGTGCAAGACACCATAATGTATTTTACCATATACATGTAGCAATGGTGAAGTATGAAGTCATGAAAATAGGTAGTAGATGCCTTTACCGTTTCGACAATATCGCGATTCAAACGTTATTTTATAATGTTATAAAACATAGGACATTTTCGCGGATACTGTCCCATATAATAATAATTATTATTATTATCATTATTATTATGAAACAATACAACGGTTACAAGCAAAGTACAAATGAATATATGTATACATGCAAATGCACAAAACTTGAGACACAACAACACAATAAACTACACTATACTAAACAAGAGGCTGCCTAGTAATCATTGCACGGGCATTGTTCTTCTGCAAAGCAATGGCAAGCCTTTGGTATAGCCAGCAAGATATTGATGAAACTGGCTGATCTGATCTGTTGGCCACCATTCTGGCTAGAGTCTTGAAAATTGTTATTATTATTATTAATATATATATATTATGCTTTAATAGCTGTTGTAAATGTGCATTGACAAATCAGGTTCAATGGGACATAAAGCAGATATATAATAATACATGTTAGGTATGGTGATGTTGCTGATGCAACCTCTGTCTAAGCCAGCACTTCCCTCAGTGCTACAATTAAGTTAATTTGTTAATTAAATCAAGATTATAATTTTATAACCATTAAATCAGACGATTGAGCGCTAGCGCTGGATACTACATGTACATTGACGTGTCGGTGAAGTTGGATGAATGCCTGCTGCCTGGCACCCTTCAGTGCCCATGGCGCCCCACGTCATAAACCGGCAGGTGGGTTGGTGCCCCCCCCTGCCACCCCCCCGACCAGGCCGCCACTGATAAGGTGTACAGGTCCAGTCAGTCAGGGGTACAATATAAGGGGCACCAGGTAGAGCAATGGGGACACATGTAGACACTAAGTATAGGCACCTGGTACCTTCCATTAAAACACTGCTTAACACTACCGTATCACATACTGGTTGTATGTGTGTACTTTGATTAGAGGCTTCATGTTTGAAGGGGCCATGTTGATGACCATGTACTACATGTAGATGTGTACATTGTACCCACCATGTTGACTGAACTACTGTACCCACTTCAGAATGGAAATACTCTATTACACCTTGCTGCAAAGGGAGGTCATACTGCTTGTGTGAAATATCTCCTTTCCACTCCTGGTATTGATGTGAACATTAAAAATAGGGTGAGTTGTATGTAAAGCTGTACAATTTTCCTCCTATTCATACATCTTTTTACTTTACTTAGCAAATGTGAGCCCCAATGCATGCACCCTGTTGGCTGCATGCCATAAAGAGGGGTCAGGCAGAGCACCCCATGAGGCCACATGCCCTAATGGCTAGAGGTGGATAAGGGAGGCAGGAGCCAGCCTCCATGGATGTAGCCATTGTTGGGTGAATGGGGGCAGACTGGACCCCGCTGTGTTGCTTAGCATTAGGTACTGCCATGCCCTAGGCTGCCTGAACCAATGTGGGGCCAATGGGGTGGTGGCCATTGTACCTTAGAGGCCAGCAGAGGTTGTTGCCTTAGCTCTGTGACCTCACCTCAGGGTGTTAGCCCCAGGGTTATGGTAGCCATGTGTTGAGCAGCACCAGCCTTCTTTAATGTGATGAGAGCAGCAGAATACATACATGTACATGTACATGTGTATGTGATGCAATAATGAGAGCACACATACCTACATGTATAAGGTGTCCAAGTCCAGTCAGTCAGGGGTACAATATTGCACAAGGGGTGGGAGGGGGCTGAGATGATGCCAGTAGCTACTGAGGATGTGTGTGTAATAGACTTGCCTATAAGGGGCACCAGGTAGATCTGTGGGGATTGGTAAGCAATGCAATAGGGACACATGTAGACACTAAGTATAGGCACCTGGTACCTTCCATTAAAACACTGCTTAACACTACCATATCACATACTGGTTATATGTGTGTACTCTAATTAGAGGCTTCATGTTTGAAGGGGCCATGTTGATGACCATGTACTACATGTACATGTGTACGTTGTACCCACCATGTTGACTGAATTATGTACCCACTCCAGGGTGGTGATACTCCATTACACCTTGCTACAAGGAGAGGTCAAACTACCTGTGTGGAACATCTCCTTTCCGCTCCTGGTATTGATGTGAACATTACGAATGAGGTGAGTTGTACAATCTTCTTCCTCCTATTCATAAATCATACATCGTTTTACTTTACTTAGCAAATGTGAGCCCCAATACATGCACCAGGTTGGCTGCATGCCATAAAGAGGGGTCAGGCAGAGCACCCCATGAGACCACATGCCCTAACGGCTAGAGGTGGATAAGGGAGGCAAGAGCCAGCCTCCATGGATGTAGCCATTGTTGGGTGAATGGGGGCAGACTGGACCCCGCTGTGTTGCGTAGCATTAGGTACTCCATGCCCTAGGCTGCCTGAACCAATGTGGGGCCAATGGGGTGGTGGCCATTGTACCTTAGAGGCCATCAGAGGTTGTTGCCTTAGCTCTGTGACCTCACCTCAGGGTGTTAGCCCCCAGGGTTATGGTAGCCATGTGTTGAGCAGTACCAGCCTTCTTTAATGAGATGAGACCAGCAGAATACATACATGTATGTGATGCAATAATGAGACCTGTCCTAAGGTGTCCAAGTCCAGTCAGTCAGGGGTACAATATTACACAAGGGGTGGGAGGGGGCTGCGATGATGCCAGTAGCTGCTGAGGATATGTGTGTAATGGACTTGCCTATAAGGGGCACCAGGTAGATCTGTGGGGATTGGTAAGCAATGCAATGGGGACACATGTAGACACTAAGTATAGGCACTTGGTACCTTCCATTAAAACACTGCTTAACACTACCATATCACATACTGGTTATATGTGTGTACTCTATTTAGAGGCTTCATGTTTGAAGGGGCCATGTTGATGACCATGTACTACATGTAGATGTGTACATTGTACCCACAATATTGCCTGAACTACATGTATTGTACCCATTTGACCTATTGTACCCACTCCAGAATGGTGATACTCCATTTGACCTTGCTGCAAAGAGAGGTTATTCTACATGGAAGTGTTTGGAACGTCTTCTTTCTACTCCTGGTATTCATGTGAACATTAAGGGTGATGTAAGTTTGTGTATTGAATGTTACATGAACATTACAGTTATAATAATAACGTTTGAATCTCTATTGTCCGAATGGTAAAGGCTATCGACTTCCTATTTTCATGACTTCATACTACACCATTGCTCTATGGTAAAATACATTTTGGTGTCTTGCACTTGGTCTGTGCCAGCATTGCAACGTTCGATACCACACCTGGTTCAACTTTCAGTAAGAGTAATCAAATCGCTTCAAATTCGGTTTTTAGGTACACAATGTAGAGGTCCTATACCTATCTATTTGTTCTGTTCGTTAATTGTATGCTATCCGTTACGGAGATACAACTTTTTTCCACTTGATCATTGGCTCGAATCGAGCGGGAAAAGTGCACGTGGTTTGTTCAACTGTATCTCCGTAACGGATGACATAAAAATTAATGAACAGAGCAAATCAATAGGTATAAGACCTCTCTACCTACAAATTTGAAGCGATTTGATCACTCCTACAGAAAATTATGTTGGGTTTGAACCAGGTAGGGTATCAAACGTTGCAATGCTGGCACGGAGCAATTGCAAGACACCAAAATGTATTTTCCCAAGGAGCAATGGTGTAGTATGAAGTCATGAAAATAGAGAATAGATAGCCTTTACCGTTCGGACGATATCGCGATTCAAACGTTACAAAACGATTATTTTATAATGTTATAAAACATAGGAAGTTTCCGCAGATACTGTCCCATATAATTATAATCATTATACATGTATTATTATTATTATTATTATACTTTAATAGCTGTTGTAAATGTGCATTGACAAATCAGGATCAATGGGACATAAAGCAGATATGTAATAGTACATGTTAGGTGTGGTGATGTTGCTGATGCAACCTCTGTCTAAGCCAGCACTTCCCTCAGTGCCATGCAATAGCTGCAGAAGCAAGCCTAGATAAAGTTTTGTCATGCTTCTCTCCGGGTGGTGGCATTTAATTAATAACTCCCAACAACTCCCATGTATGCTGTGCCATGCACATTCTTTCAATATTGGTGAGATAATGATTATACAAAACTCGGGATGGCTCCAATTCATTGCACTTTTTTGTTTTGACCCCCCTCCCCCAAGAATTAATTTATTTGCTCTATATATTTGTACTACATTGCACATGCTACAGTATGTAATCAAAGCTGCAGAATATGGTCTTGTTACTTGTCTGGATCAACTCCTTTCTACTTCTGATACCAATGTGGATATTGCATTCCAGAGAATTTTCGCACTTGACATTTCAGAGACAGATCCAGATCTAAGATCTGGAAGAGACAGATCATGATGGTTCATATTTCCTGATGATCTAGAAGAGACAGATCCTGAAGATGACTAGCTATTGTTAACACTTTTAAACTGACTGTATGCTTGCCTGATAGAATGGTTTATTACATACCTGTATGTATTATTTTTAGTGTTATTATCATTATTCAATGATTATACATACACGTAAGTACCCTAATACATGTACTAGTCATTGTGTGGAATATCTGCTTTATCAATGTTAACATAACGAATAAGGTGATTTCGTCCCTATATATTTAGCGGATGTATGACTTCAATCAAAATCAAATGCTACAGGACAGGACAGACACCAGCTGCATGGGCACCAGTCCATGTACATCAGCTGGGCATATCAGCTGAGTACCAGTACTTGATTTATACCTCAGTCTGACATTTTTAGGATACGTATTTTGAGCACAAAAAAATTCCAAAAGCTTAAAAGCTGAAATTCATAAGGCGAATGACATGTAATCCATCCTATATACTTGCAGCAAATATATAGTGGCACAGCCCGATTCAACTTGAGATCAGGTTGGGATTCAGTGTCATCTGTAAGCATTAATTAACAAGCAGCAGATACTTTTAGCTTGATCAGTGATGCATGATATACATGTACATGATTCGAGCCAGTAACTAGGAAATAAGTTTCACTATTTTTTTTCATTACAACCATATATCATGCATATAAGCTTATTGTTATTATTTGTATAATGCGTTCTGCACGGAGATGTACAGGCATTAATATCCTAAATACAAAATTCGGGATCAGAACTTTCCTGACTTTTTGGCATGAAGTTCACAAGGGACATGAGGCCTGGCAATTAAGCCAGTTGGTTGGGCAATGATTGTTTTTTACTCCTACAAGTATTGAAAATTGGGTATGAGCATGATATTATTGTTGGATGCATGATCCATTGATTGCTGGATGGACAGTGGGGATCATTCTACTTTCAAATTGCAAAGCAAGCTAGCTGCTCTTAACTGAAAAATCACAGTACAGCAAGGTGGCATACTGTCATTATTGTGGTTACCACTTTATTAATGCGATCTTTCATTGCAACAGTTCCCTGTTTTTTGATGAAGATGTTCTTCATTGCCCATCCCCCCCCCCCCCCCCCCTAGCTTGAAGAATGTGCAGACCTTGCATGTACTGATATCCAGCTGATGTGCCCAGCTGATGTGCCCAGCGAATGTACTGGTGCCGAGCTAATGTACTGGTGCCCAGCTAATGTACTGGTGCCCAGCTGATGTACTGGTGCCCAGCTGATGTACTGGTGCCCAGCTAATGTACTGGTGCCCAGCTAATGTACTGGTGCCCAGCTAATATACTGGCCGGCATGGTGCCCATGCAGCTAGTGTCTGTCCCGCCCTGCAGCATTTGACCTGGAAGTCATTCATCCGAGCCTCATTTTGGACAGACCATCTTGGAACACTACTCGGCATCGTATTTGGTGTGTTTCTGTTCTTTACTACAGACCTGTATTCCTTACGTGGAGTGGTTGATGTGTATGCTGGGTGGGGGAATGAAGCTAAAGCCACTTTCCTAAAAGTAAGCAAAAGGTTTGCACCTCAGTTGGGAATGAGTGTTTGCTGGGAACCATTTTGATGAGGCAGGAAAGAACTTGACTAGTAGTGTCTAGTACTTATTTCTTGTTTGCTGTCTATGAAGGTACACTTTATGATGATTATTATTATTAAGACCTCTGTACCAAGATCGGAAGCACTGTCCAGCATATATACATGAATGATGCTGGTCAGAGCCAATGCAAAGACCCTGCTAAGCAGCTAAGAGTTTACCTAGGCATAAACTAGGACTTTAGTTAGTTAAAATATTACTACTATATACCACTTGAAATTCAGAACATATAGGCACCATTTGCATCCTTTGAAACGGTTCTTATCTAGAGTTCTTTACAAATCAAGAAAGAAGGGGAAAAAATGGCGCTATTCCGTCTGAGGACGAGGAAAAACAGGATCCCTTTTGTTGTCTTGAACTACACGGGTTTGTAACATCAAACAAACATGTAACGGGTCTATTTCGACTTCTTGTTTAATACTGACAACTACCTAAATCCCACAGGACTAAGGGATAACCCAACAGGACTAAGGGATAACCCCATAGGACTAAGGGATAACCCCATAGGACTAAGGGATAACCCCATAGGACTAAGTGATAACCCCACAGGACTAAGGGATAACCCCATAGGACTAAGGGATAACCCCATAGGACTAAGGGATAACCCCACAGGACTAAGGGATAACCCCATAGGACTAAGGTTTTGACATGACAGGGTTTGTTTTATATCAGAAAGCTCTAAGAGAAAAAATCCGTGTGATTTTTCAGGAGTGTGACAGTTTTCAAGAAGCTACATAGCCAATTCTGAAAGTAAAAGGATCCCAATTCCGGCTTGATCCGGAAAGTAAGGATAGCGTAAAGGCCTAATACAATCAAAATCAAGAACTCCAAACAAGCTCAATATCAGACATGTACATGTTGCAAGATGCACACACGCTCCTCCTTTCACATGACATGTGATCAACAGAAGCCCCACACCCAACCATGTGCTGGCTGATTGGTTGTTCATTGGTTAGTTATATTTTTGTAAACTGCGATATAAGCTGTACATCTCCATCTTGGTACATGTATCCAAAATGGTAACCTTGTATTAGGTTAATACATGTAGCAAGAGCGATTCATACCACAGTTATTTCGATTGGCGCCCTAGTATTTAATGCATGAGGGAGGGAGGGAGGTGGTGCAAATCAATGTGAATGAATGAAATGTGTCCCTAACATCAATTTAAACACAATATATAATAAAATGTACATTTTGGTCATGAATGTGCATTTGACATATATCATGTACACACATATATTTCCAAGATGTCCCTTCAGCGTCGAGGCTCTGCTTGACGACTGCCAAAATATGCTACAGTCAGACCACCTGCTGCCAAGCCAATACCAGCTCCAATCATTGCACCAGCAATAGTACCCACTCCAGGTACGATGCTCCCTACTCCCGCTCCAATTAGAGCGCCTGCACCAATGCCAGGTCCTCCACCAGCTGCTGCTCCTGCCATCGTTGCTTGGCCTTGGTTGTTATTGCTCATGGTTTGATGCCTAATTGACAGCAGATTTAAAAGCCAGCATGAATTAATGGAGGGAAAATGTGTACGACAAGTTAAATAACATAGATCTACATCTACAATCCAAGCATCCTAAAAATATAGTTGCACTAAATGTGTGTTTTGGTTCGTCACTTCTACATGTACATGCTGTATATCAAAACTAAATTACTTAGAGAAGTTTAAAAAAAAAATTGTAAAAGTATACATGTAGTTGTCATTGCAAAGGGTAAGGACTTGTACATGTACATCAGACACGTACAAACCATAATCTTGTGACAAAACATGTCATGTGGCTTGTGGTGATTGCCATACATGTATGTGATAACGTTAGGAGTGTTCCCCATCCACCTGTTTATTCTACAATAAACACATGAATCCACTTCAGGTACTCCACTTTTATCAGCTGTGCTTCCTATTACAACCCTATCTGCACTTCCCCCCCCCCCCCCCCCCCCCCCCCCCCGTTCACCTAGCTCCATAAGAAGGGTTGGTAGTTGCAGCAATATGTACCAGCATAGATATTAAATTAGATCACTATGGTACCAGGATATATATGCACTTGACACTGAAATGTGTGCATGCACGCAGTTTACATTTCTAGTACCTAACTGAGACAGGGCAAAATCAGTCAAAGCACACATATGGGACGCGAGTATGATAACGCCATATACAATAGCTGGCGTACGCATGGTTGTGACAATCTACTTCGGAGTGTACTTGAGTCTTCCCCCCGCTTCTTCAAATTCTTAATTGCCTTGTGGGCGGATCCTAGCTGGCCTAGTGTCTGACCTAGCTGCCAGGCCAAGCGGAAAGTCCGTCAGGCCACAATTAAAGCTGCAGTGCCTGTTAATAACATATACTAGCTATATCAGACGGATCCAGGTAGTATTCTGTATGGTACGCCATGCAAACGCGAAGTCGGGCTATAATTTGCGCCTAACTAATGCGGCAGTGTTAATAATATATGGGGACCGGGAATTGCCTTTGACTCGTGCAAATTATAACGTAAATGTACACACACACTCACAAACACACACACATGCGCACACACGTACACATGCAAACACACACACACAAACACACACACATACACACACATTCACAGAAAAAATCCTACATTTGGGCACGAGACTAGGAACTGCATAAGCCTGATATAGTCACATGCAATCGCATCACCAGCCTGTATAACATATACCAAGAGCTGCCTAGCTTACCTAACTTCACTGGTGTGTTTGCGGCCCAAGGTTTTGTGGACACTATTACATCATTTCTGGATATGGGTTGCATAATGAAAAATTGCTAACCACTACAAGTCCTTTGTGGAAGCACTTGCACAATCAGTTCTCTTCCATCAGAACAAGAAGTATGGGTGGCTTGGTCTAAGGTATGCACATATACGTGTTTCGTAACTACTTCGCAATTCACTACTTCCTGGCTCTTTTGTGACTTTGTTGTATACAAATCTGGATCCAATTTCACTGTACGTTATACTTCAATAATTCAGTGTACTAGAAGTGAAATGATGATGTAATGCCCTTAACAACATCTACATGTACTGTTCTTTAAAAAAAAATAGTTTTATAACTGAAATACTCAACTTGAATCCATGTTAAAAGTTACAGAAAAATGTCTGCAACTACATGTAACAGAGGCCGCATTTCCTCTTTGCACTGCAAGTCTGCAGCCAATAGCCTTTCACTTGTAATGCCAGCTTATTAGATCCCAATGCCTCAGCATGCGTGACTAAAGATGCAATTGTTATGTTTCTTCAATTTCTTTCCATTCACTCATGCAGACCAAAAGTTCAAGTCTACCAACTGGAATATTAAATTTGAACCACCAAGACATTTTTAGGCACAAGTAGTATAATTTTGCCCCCTTCGCGGTTTGTTCCAATGGCAATTTTGTGGATCCCGCTGTAAAATGTGGGACAAATATCGGGACCTACGTTAGTAGGTCCTATGTAGGATTTGAAGTGTGTTGAATACGATTAGCAAAACACCAGATTCCATTATTGCCGATGCGCCGTAGAATCAGTTGGAATTTAGCGAGCGTATTTGGATACAGCCAACGATTACCTACAATGTAGTAAAACTGCCGACGCTTAGAAAGCTCAGACAACAGAGATAACGCTCACTCGTTCCCACACTAGAACCTGAAAACATGGGAAAACACGATTCCTTCTTCTTCCGGATCTGATAAGATAAGATTCGCTCGGATAAGAGGTTTATTGCATTGTATCTTTGTCACGATTGAAGCGCAATGTTTGCGATTATGAAAAGGAACTGTAGGAGATAAGTTAGAAACTTTCTGCCGAATTTGTTTGGTACTATTACTTTCCTATTTTGAGTTATACTGAACACAATTTCGATCTTTAGCAAACTTTGTTATGTTATTAACACATAGCCCACAACAGATTTTATCAGCTTCTGATGCCTTATATGGAGGTTGTGGCCAGATGCCGCTGGTGCCTTAGCTGCACCGGAAACACGTGTACATGTACAGACATAATAGTAGAAGCCATTTTTTGACGAAAGTTGTGTAGAGGAGTCGCAAGATGAATGTGAGGAGTGTGACAGTATTCAAGAAGCGCATGAAACAAAGAGAGGTAGGAGTATAATTTAGACATAATTTACAACAATGCTAATCCGTGGTGCTACATGATGCCTAGCTAATAAATTTTTGAAAATGAATAAAACTAGAACTTTTATGCATAGCCTAAAAGAGCAAATTGAATGCATCAAAAATATGCTTTTGCCACGGAAAACAGATTACTATTTCAAAAGTTATAACGTTTCAAACATTACGTCGCTGGTGACTAACAATGTACGCAATGTGAATGGACCGCGATATAAAAAACTGTGACCGCTTGACTTCTCCATGCAACTACTGTAAAAGTATTCAAGATAATGATGCCATATTTGCATAAAATACAACATAGGTACTCTTTATAAGGTTCACAGAGTCAAATACACATTACATCTAAATTTAGCTGTCTCATTATATAATCTAGCTGCCAATACGGCAATAGCCCGTATAGCGATATCATAATGTTCTCCCCTATTTATTCACATTCATCATTCTTCCAATGTGTAATAATTACTTTAGGAACTTGAGACTTCTTTGATTGATTTACACATATTATATGTCCATTGTATAGCACATTTTGATGATCCACATACCATAGGTGTGTTCAATATACAGACCATTAATAACTGATCACGCCAATAGCCATTGAGACATCAGGAGAGAGCTTGACCATCACCTTAGGCAGGCATCGGGAGAGTGCAATGTAGGCTCTTACTTGCTACAAAGGCTAGTCAGTTGCAGTACAATGTGGAAATGCTGCTTCTGTTATGGATTCTGTATCGTTTTATTAGTATAGTTACTTATTTTGCATTGTTTATGCTTACCTTTATTATTTTATTATTACAAATAACTGAAACGTTGGATAAAACGCTTCAAAAATATTACATTAATTTTTTTTTCATTATGAGATATTAGGAAACTCATTTGATAATTCTAACTTCCTTTTCTGCCACACATTGCAACTACTTTTCTATCTTCCTCCTTGAACTGTTCTCATTCTTTTGAATCTTATCTTTAAGTTGCTGATCTTGCAATATAGTGTTCATGTTGTTTACTAACTAACTTTACTCTCTAAGCTTGTCAGATGCAAAATTTAACCAGGCTATATTTTCTTGCTTGTTCTGAGAGTGTGCACACAACTACTGCATTGTTCCATTAATTTTACATCTTACGTTTCCATCATTTAACATTAGATGCTTTTCTATAAAGGTAATCAGCCAGGCCAAGGGTGCATTGTGTTCAGCAAACATACTTGGTGAACAATGGATGGTGATATAGATGAGCTAAAGTACCTTCAAGGTAGCCATGCAACTGTGTCTACTATATTACACATACTTCAAGTAGCTAGTGTACTACAATATCTATTATCTTATCTTGTTCTGTTGTAGCATGCAGAATTTTGTAGTTCAAGGTTCAGGGAGAGCACCTGCCATTTGATCCAAAGCTACTTCAATAACTGGGCATATGCTGGTTATGGGTAGATGTATTTCTCAATGTTACTGCATAGCTAGGATACACTAACATGAAAATATTGTCTTGAAAAATACGCTGTGTGGGCACCATCATATTTTTATGATTGAGCTGTTTTTAATGATATGGCGGTCCATGCTGTACAATACTTTCCATAACTAACGCGTGCCTTGACGAATTCGGTGCGTATTAAATAGAACTATCACACAACTCTTTGACACATAAACAAAATAGATTGTGTATGCGTTGAAAATACAAAAAATAAGTTTAATTCACTGGGCTCTAACACAGAAATACCAGGTTAAGCATTATTATGTCAAGCTCTAAGCAATCCAACAGTAAACGCCTGTGCCGATAAATGGACCCTTGGGCACCATCCAAAGCTCATGAAATTTTATCCTGATATAGGCTAGGACCTAATAAACATGGGAAACGCTTCCTCAAGTGAGTGCTTTAAGAATCTAGAGAATGGCTAATCGCGACCGATTACTATGGAAATCAACGAGGCACACAAAATAACGCCGTATGCTGGCTTACATTTAGATACCAATAGTGTATCGGGCAACCCCTTTTGTTCTGTATTATAGCAATAAAGTCCTAAATACCTTGCAAACAACTTTACAAAGCGCGCGTCTTCTTAAGCACTCGTAGAGAAATCCTAAATACGGTCACAATTTTCGACGAAATTTAGATCACCAACTTCCGCCTACGCAAACGCAATTTATTAAAGTACCTACTAATGATATGGACACAGTTCTTAATTTGGCTCCCACCTGCCTGTAGTTTATCGCTACTTCGCTGGTACGCGATACTAAGTTGATCGCTTGAAGATGTAATCTCGCGGAATGAGCCCTTTTCGACTAATAGCCATGCATGGGAATAACATTTACGCTCATCGGCCATAATTACCGTGCAGCTATAATTGCATAGATCTTCGTGCACCATCGTTTTTTTTTTTAAAAGCGGGTGGCAAAACCTGTGTTTATGCAACAACCCTCTGATGTGGTTGTTCCTAATTAGGTACCTTTGCCGTACATATACATTGAGGTATGTTTGCCCAGAGATAGTATAGAGAGGATTGGAAACTAATCACGTGAGCCATAGAGTCCCATACATTCCGCGTGGACAATCCGAAACGTGAGAATCTCACCTCGTAAAAGGTGTCGGGGGGAGGCTTTAAACTTTAGTAGCGAGCGCTGTGGCCGTTTCTTGGTGAGTTTGTGTTGGATTTTGAATATCTAGTATCCCTATCTACCTTTTGATCGTTTAAAACATCTGGTGTCAGGAGTTTAATTCGCTGTTTTTCTGCGAAAAAGATACTTGCCGTGACCAAATTTTTGTGTGCGACTGTTTCTTGTGCAGGTTACGTGCCATAAGGTAACTAATAACGTCTCGTTAGTACAAATGGGTTGTACTAATCGACTGTAACAGTTTTATGGCCTGAAACGGTTTGATGGCAATGTGGCAGTAACAGGGATACCCCTTGTTTGTCCGACAGTGGTACCGTCAAGAAAGAACGTATAGCATTTCTAAGGGGCCAGCTAAAACAGAAAATGCCTGTTGTAGTCGAAGATATATATATATATTTATATTTCCCCTCCCAGGACCGTTCTATGGGTCGATCAAAGTTTCGCATGTGTTCAATTAAGAACGCGAAAAGGAAAAAGGCACAACTACGTAGCTTAGTTGTATCTGTTTCGCGGCACCTTGTGAACCTATCTGTAACTCCTAGCGATCTCACCATCTCTGTTGTCCCCAACATTCAGCAGTTAGTTGTGTTGCTGCGTACCCATGGATTAAAGGCGTCCATCAGGCACCATAAAAACCCCTCTACGCCTCTGGAAGCCATAGTGTGTATTCCTAGGATTGTCCGTGTTGATTGGTGTTGATTAATGAGTTTCCAATCCCTCTCTATACTATCTCTGGTTTGCCGAAAAGTAAGTCTTCAGTACCAAGGATTCATGAAACATTTCCTACGGATAGTCTATCCACATCAGTCAAGGGAAGTCGATTGTTCCTGTTAAGGTTCCCTTGCTCTACATGTAATTGCAACCCGCTGCTATTTTTTTTGTTTCTAATTTTTAAAACCTTACCAGTTACATTTGTGATTTTATAAATTTCTATAAATCACCTCACTAAGTACAACTTCCTGCCTAAACGAGCGTTTGGTGCATTATTTTGCACTGAGAGGAGTATATATTCAGTTGAGTATACTGATAAAGAATGTTGTTCGGAACTTTGATTCATATACATCATGCAGGGGAAGATTTCATGGCCACATAGCAATTTTGCTGCCAAAAATGCCTCTCAGATTCGAGGAAATGCGTTAGCTTCTGGGGTTCCGCCCCAGACCCCCTAGCTGCAATTTTTTTCGGTCCTGTTACCAGCCTGACCACTTTTCCGATGCTGCCTACGGGCATGACTGATACATTCGTGATTGTGGTTGAAGGACTCTACAAATGTGTGGTCGCGATCGAAAGGTGTAAGGTACCAGTACTACCGGTAGTACCAGTCGACATACCGGTAGCCAAGATGCGTGCATGGTGACCGTGTTTTATAGGCAAAACAGGGCATACTATTGTGCTGCATGCCATAAGGAGGGGTCAGGCAGAGCACCCCATGAGGCCACATGCCCTAATGGCTAGAGGTGGATAAGGGAGGCAAGAGCCAGCCTCCATGGATGTAGCCATTGTTGGGTGAATGGGGGCAGACTGGATTGCACTGTGTTGCGTAGCATTAGGTACTGCCCTGCCTGAACCAATGTGGGGCCAATGTGGTGGTGGCTATTGTACCTTAGAGCCCAGCAGTGGTTGTTGCCTTAGCTCTGTGACCCCACCTCAGGGTGTTAGCCCCAGGGTTATGGTAGCCATGTGTTGAGCAGCACCAGCCTTCTTTAATGAGATGAGAGCAGCAGAATACATACATGTACATGTACATGTGTATGTGATGCAATAATGAGAGCACACATACCTACATGTATAAGGTGTCCAAGTCCAGTCAGTCAGGGGTACAATATTACACAAGGGGTGGGAGGGGGCTGCGATGATGCCAGTAGCTGCTGAGGATATGTGTGTAATGGACTTGCCTATAAGGGGCACCAGGTAGATCTGTGGGGATTGGTAAGCAATGCAATAGGTACACATGTAGACACTAAGTATAGGCACCTGGTACCTTCCATTAAAACACTGCTTAACACTACCATATCACATACTGGTTATATGTGTGTACTCTATTCAGAGGCTTCATGTTTGAAGGGGCCATGTTGATGACCATGTACTACATGTAGATGTGTACATTGTACCCACCATATTGCCTGAACTACATGTATTGTACCCATTTGACCTATTGTACCCACTCCAGAATGGTGATACTCCATTAGACCTTGCTGCAAAGGGAGGTTATTCTACATGGAAGTGTTTGGAACGTCTTCTTTCTACTCCTGGTATTCATGTGAACATTAAGGGTGATGTAAGTTTGTGTATTGAATGTTACATGAACATTACAGTTATGATAATAACGTTTGAATCTCTATTGTCCGAATGGTAAAGGCTATCGACTTCCTATTTTCATGACTTCATACTACACCATTGCTCTATGGTAAAATACATTTTGGTGTCTTGCACTTGGTCTGTGCCAGCATTGCAACATTCGATACCGCACCTGGTTCAAACCCAACATAACTTTCAGTAAGAGTAATCAAATCGCTTCAAATTCGGTTTTTAGGTACACAATGTAGAGGTCCTATACCTATCTATTTGTTCTGTTCGTTAATTGTATGCTATCCGTTACGGAGATACAACTTTTTCCCGCTTGATCATTGGCTCGAATCGAGCGGGAAAAGTGCACGTGGTTTGTTCAACTGTATCTCCGTAATGGATGACATAAAAATTAATGAACAGAGCAAATCAATAGGTACAATGTATAAGACCTCTCTACCTACAAATTTGAAGCGATTTGATCACTCCTACAGAAATTTATGTTGGGTTTGAACCAGGTAGGGTATCAAACATTGCAATGCTGGCACGGAGCAATTGCAAGACACCAAAATGTATTTTACCAAGGAGCAATGGTGTAGTATGAAGTCATGAAAATAGGGAGTAGATAGCCTTTACCGTTCGGACGATATCGCGATTCAAACGTTACAAAACGATTATTTTATAATGTTATAAAACATAGGAAGTTTCCGCAGATACTGTCCCATATAATTATAATCATTATACAAAAATATAATTATAATTATTAAAACTAATAATACAAGACTCTCAGTTGCCGTCCAACGTGGCAATGCAGCTTCCGTGTTGGGAACAATGAAGATGGGCAGTCAGGAGGAAGAGTTTTTTGTATAGTATATTGTGTGAGTGAGTGAGTGTTAGGATAAGTATCATGTTGTTTGTTTTGTTCATTTATCTCTTTATACTACACCATTTATCTGTACATAATACATGTATGTATTATTATTATTTTTATTGATAATAATAATCATAATAGTGTACAAAGATTACACGTACAACGAAGCAAAACCCCTAAGTAGTGTACAGCACACCAAAAAGACCAAAGAACACCCACCCTAACCCACATGTCTCAATTAACCCTTGTCTACTGACTGCAACAGCCTTGCCCGGGATAGCATGGCTCTTGCATTACAACGAACTAAAGTCAGGTTAAGTCTCTGGTATATGGTTGTTGTGGCTTTGGACTTGCTGCACTGTAACTGCAAAGCCAGGCGGGCTGCAAGGCGAGAAAATGCTTCTTCCCCCCAGCACCCATAAGACTCGACCGCTAAGGGAATGCAGACCCACCCCAGCTCCCTGCACTTGGGGTCGTTGGCATTGTGCTTGCGCATTTCGGCCTTACCTGCTGCTGACCCACTTGTAGCTCCCGCTTCAATCAATGTATTGAAGTTAAGCGGTGAGACTACAGTTAGGTCAAACGCAGCTGGCTTGCCCAGTGTCCAGTTGGGGTATTATTAGTATTATTATTATTATACATTAATAGCTGCTGTAAATGTGCATTGACAAATCAGGATCAATGGGACATAAAGCAGATATGTAATAGTACATGTTAGGTGTGGTGATGTTGCTGATGCAACCTCTGTCTAAGCCAGCACTTCCCTCAGTGCCATGCAATAGCTGCAGAAGCAAGCCTAGATAAAGTTTTGTCATGCTTCTCTCCGGGTGGTGGCATTTAATTAATAACTCCCAACAACTCCCATGTATGCTGTGCCATGCACATTCTTTCAATATTGGTGAGATAATGATTATACAAAACTAGGGATGGCTCCAATTCATAGCACTTTTTTGTTTTGACCCCCCTCCCCCAAGAATTAATTTATTTGCTCTATATATTTGTACTACATTGCACATGCTACAGTATGATGCAACTTCATTAATCATGGCTGCAGAACATGGTCGTGTTACTTGTGTGGATCAACTCCTTTCTACTTCTGATATCAATGTGGATATTACATTCCAGAGAATTTTCGCACTTGACATTTCAGAGACAGATCCAGAAGATCTGGAAGAGACAGATCCTGATGGTTCATATTTCCTGATGATCTAGAAGAGACAGATCCTGAAGATGACTAGCTATTGTTAACACTTTTAAACTGACTGTATGCTTGCCTGATAGAATGGTTTATTATTTATTATTGAATTATTACGTACTTGTATGTATTATTTTAGTGTTATTATCATTATTCAATGAACATACATACATGTAAGTACCCTAATACATGTACTAGTCATTGTGTGGAACATCTGCTTTATCAATGTTAACATAACGAATAGGGTGATTTCGTCCCTATATATTTAGCGGATGTATGACTTCAATCAAAATCAAATGCTACAGGACAGGACAGACACCAGCTGCATGGGCACCAGTCCATGTACATCAGCTGGGCATATCAGCTGAGTACCAGTACTTGATTTATACCTCAGTCTGACATTTTTAGGATACGTATTTTGAGCACAAAAAAATTCCAAAAGCTTAAAAGCTGAAATTCATAAGGCGAATGACATGTAATCCATCCTATACATGTATACCTGCAGCAAAATATATTTAGTGGCACAGCCCGATTCAACTTGAGATCAGGTTGGGATTCAGTGTCATCTGTAAGCATTAACAAGCAGCAGATACTTTTAGCTCAGTGATGCATGATATCAATACATGTACATGATTTGAGCCAGTAACTATAGGAAATACGTTTCATTATTTTATTTCATTACAACCATATATCATGCATAAGCTTATTGTTATTAATTGTATTATGCGTTCTGCATGGAGATGTACAGGCAAAATTGTGGTGTAAATAAATTCACAATATCTTAAATGCAAAATTCGAGATCAGTGGGAAGCATCCAATCAGAACTTCCGTGACTTTTTGGCATGAAATCCACAAGGGACATGAGGCCTGGCAAGCCAGCTGGTTGGGAAATGATGGTAAGTTGAACATGAATATGTATTTACAGATATGAGTTGGCCATTTGAATGGAGAGTAGCTGTGGTATGAATAATACAGCCCCATGCACTTAGAACAGATGCACACCCCATAGCAACAGATACATGCATGTACATGTACATGTACATATTTGTGTATGTCATGATATAGGTACATGTTTGTGGGAGATGCAGACATAATGGTTGTAAATCGCACTATGCATTTCCCCTACATGTACATGTATTAGGAAACTGATATACATGTACATGTATTAGTGTATGTGCATTCTCAGTATATTACATGTATATCAAATCAGTTGACACTCATTACGTCCATGAAACGTGAAGCAGAGCTATAATAATAATAATATTAATACATGTATGTTACATTTAGGTATTTTGATGTTGCATAACCTTTAGCTGTGCCAACACTGTCCTCAGTGTTAAAATAATTCAGGCAGCAGCTACATCTATCCCAAACTTAGAAAAAAATTATCATGCCTCTTTCAGGTGGTGGTACATGTATATAATTAATAAGCACTCACAACTATGCATTATACTAAGCACAGAATGACAGGTTTACATTTAGGTCACCAATATGGAAAGATATGCCCTACTAAGCCTGAAAATGGGTGGGGTAATAAATTAAGTGTAGACATGAAAAAACAAATCAAGTGTTACAATGTACATGTATATTATGGAATTTTATATAAATTTTTCACATGTTCAGTGTACATATACATGTGTGGGCATTTTTGTGAGCACAACTAAATTTAAAATCAGTCTTGTAAGCCTAATGTGAGAGGGGGTCTATTGTCTCATTACACCATTTGGGAAGAGGCATGAGCAGACTATGAGTCATTCCTGCTTCTGCCAGATTAACTTTAGCAATTGTACGAAATACATGTACATCTTAGCAAAATTATATACATGTATATAAAGAACAAGCATTACCAACCTTTGGTCACATCAGTTTTTACATCCGGGATGCCATTTCATAGTGCACTCCACTGAACTGATATATAATATTGTCACATGCATGTTAGATCTATCGCAGGAGCATACACATGTATTTTGGAGTCGATAGTCCCTCCTTTGCTATTAAAAAAAATTGCGTATACCTGAAGTCCTCTCTATCCAGGCAGGCAGGACTGTTTTTAGATATCATTCCTCCTCCACCATGTACCCAGGCTTCACGTTTGAAGGTCCATGTTGATGTTCATGTGTTTACTTGTACATGTATAAGCAGTGCAATGTCGCTCATGACTTACAGATACATGTATGATGCGCTAACATACAATGAAGCCATATATTAGTTGCAGGTCACTGCACTATGTTACATGTACATGTATGTGTATTTACTGTACAGGTGTGCACCTACATGTACATGCATGTACATCTAAGTGGCTTTTTCAAGTTCATGCTATCAATTGTACCATTTCTAAATGTACATGTGTGATTATACTCCATTACATCTTGCTATACATAATGATCATACTACTTATAATTAAGTGGAAAATCTCCTTTCCACTCCTGGTATTGATGTGAACATTACCAATATGGTGAGTAGGCCTACTCGATCACTGTTGTATGTCCCTTATATGAACAGATACATGAACATGTACATTTAAGTGTCATGGGGATGGTATACACTGTACATGCACGTGCACATTGAAACTACTAAATGTACATGTAGATTGTCCTGGTAGGGAGTGTTGTTTGGCGGTGAATCATATGACCTCAGGTTGTTATTGACAACCTCTGTGGGTAGAGGGTGTCCTGGGAAAGGTCTCTAATACTGTTCTGACTTATACTCTAGGGATGATTAGTAAAAACGTGCATGTATGTCTTGTAGGAGCTAGTATACATGTACATGAATAACCAGCAGGGGTGATATGTGGCCTGTGGAGTGTGACAACTGATTGCAGATGTAATGGAGGTACATGTACATGTATGCATGCACAAGTAAGTCGTATTATGCATTTCCCCTATTAGGCAATATTATTTTGCATACACATCCGATTATTTGCTTGTGTATTCTCAGTATATATTATATATTATTAATTGTATAATATAATATCAATTATATAATATAACAAGATATAAAAAACATTCTCTCTGAGAAAGTTAGTGGTATATAGGATTTGAAGGCAATGGTGGTGTAAAAAGGAAGGGAACAAGGGAGTGGAGATATTAGCACTATATTTAGCACTTAGTAGAACGGCATGCATTATATTTATGTTGCTAATTACAGGAATAATTATTGTATCTCCACTCCCTTGTTCCCTTCCTTTTCACACCACCATTGCCTTCAAATCCTATATACCACTAACTTTCTCAGAGAGAATGTTTTCTATATCTTGTTTCATTCACTTTTTTACTACTAGTATACTTACAACCGGCCCTTACTGACGTTTGTATGACAAGCCTTATTGCCTAGCAACACAATGTTTATCATTTGGACCTGTTCTACATCGAAACTCGCGCGCCAAGCTTTATGCACTCAGGGATATTAAATACATGGATTGGAAACGGTTCCGTAATCTACGTGTACCGGAAAACCATCCGTGTTGGATTCTGAATTGGTGAGTTTGCTGTTGACTCGGACGAATATGACATGGATGCTGATCCCAGTGGACGGGTTTCAGGGGTGTAGTTCAAAGTTTTCAGATCTATTGTACGGGTAGTTGTTCAGGAGATTTCGTAACTCGAAGCTTAAGCGATCCGAACGCTTTAACAAGCTTATACATTGCTTTCAAAAGTAAAGCTTGACTGATCCCATTAGTAAAACCTGCCTCTTAATTAGAAAGAAACCAACTTACCAAGTGTAGCTTTTCGTTTCTGCGATTTCGCGACTTTAAGAATAGCCCTCAAGCGCATCACGGATGGAAATTAGGAATACCGTAATTCAGCCGTATATCAGCCTCGTTTCCAATCCATGTATTTAATATCCCTGATGCACTGTAGCAGACGCTCGCTTTTTTTCAGGATCCGCGCGCATTGTACGTTGCTAAATATAGGACTATTCCCAAATGACGTTGATCCAAATCGTAACTCTGCTCATCACAGCATACACTTCTTTGAATAGAAGCGCGGTTCGCATAACCATTGTACCGAACCCGGGAGGTTTCTAATTCACCGTCTCGGTTTTGGATGTATTCCTCTCTACGTTTGGCTCTTCCCTGTCGTTCCCGTGAAGGCATTTTGCCAACGCTAGTTAAACATGGCGAACAAACAACAAACCATTATGGTACCATAAGTTTCTAATTATACGTATAGGTATTGTCATGGGAACGCTTGAGTTAAGTACTCAATATGGCGTAGTTATTGCTTTGTACCAAAGCTGTGTATCTGACACCAATGGGCAGTCGGTAGAAAAATTCTACGATTTTTGGTGTAACTGGCGCTCTCTAAAACCGTTCCTATCTCGAGTTATACTCACCCAGGAAAAACTGTCGGAGGAGAAATTTGGGACTGGGAACGAGAACTACGAGCTATTTTGTTCTCTTAAAGCAAACTGTTTGGCGACTTGAACAAAACGTTTAAATGATCGTCTTTCCATTTTGGTCCGATAGCAACAAAGAGCTAAACTATCCGTTTCTCGGTTCGTGAGTTATACGCGGGTCGCGGTTTTTTAATGATATTCATGATACGGCACAAATCCTATATGAGAGTTTCTGCCGTAACTCTCGATATCAGTTATATGGGACAGTATCCGGGAAATCTTCCTATGTTTTATTACATTATAAAAATAATCGTGTTACAAGATATTCTCTCTGAGAAAGTTAGTGGTATATAGGATTTCAAGGCAATGGTGGTGTAAAAAGGAAGGGAACAAGAGATTCAGTGGAGATACACTATATTTAGCACTTTATAAAACATCATTACAGTTATGTTGCTAAATATAGGAATAATTATTGTATCTCCACTGAATCCCTTGTTCCCTTCCTTTTTACACCACCATTGCCTTCAAATCCTATATACCACTAACTTTCTCAGAGAGAATGTTTATTATATCTTGTTTCATTATTATTATTATTATTTATAAGCGACTACTACTTGTACTTGTATACTTTGCAACCCGTACATATACTAGTACAATGTTGAAGTAAATACACCGGATTGTATGATAAAATCCAGCCGTTGTAATTCCCGAGCCATGTTTGTTGCCTAGCAACACAATGTTTACAGTTCTGTTACATTTGCTGCTGTTCTAGTTCCAAACACGCGCGCCATACTTTTCCTCGTTTCTCGTCTGAGTTCAGTTCATAGCGCCGCCTCTTAGAAGCTCGCACCGCAACAGAATTCTTTTCCTGTCGCCACCTCTTAGAAGATCGGTTCGACTCCATATTTGTTATGTATATGTCACGAGCAGACTGTTCAGCATCAGCATCGTACCGAACTCGGGAGGACTCTAACTCATAGTCTTGATTTAGGAGGTATATTCCTCTCTTCGCTTAGCTTTCCTCTTTTGTAGCCGAGATTAGTCTGACGTAGCCATACCCTCGCGCTTTGCGGAGGGTCTGGAGACATTGCCATACCAAATTGGTTCTGATTACATGTACTTCCAACATATTAAAAGTTATTAAGGTTACCTTACGTTACGAGGAATGCAATTATGTTACGGCACACGTGTACGATACACGGCCAACGATTGGAGTCCGTATCGGAAGCGAATACACTGGCGTGACGTCAACGTGACCATAGTGGCGTATCATCGCCGATCGGCACCGCTTTTTTTTTTTAACGTAAGATTATTTGGCGTATCGGTAGCGTGAACGGGTCCAATTTAGGAGCGTGAACCTTGGCGTAACGCAAGTCTTGAGAAAAATCCGATACGGCAGCGTTTTACGTATCCCTTTCGTCCCTATACTTTCCAGACTCTTTATTATATAAAAACATTTAATAAACAACAAACAAACATGACATTACATACATGTACACGTTCAACAATACAAGTCATTGTTCCAATTATGCAGAAGTCTTTTAGCAGACACCTCCTGTCGTTCAACAGTGGTGGTAGTGTCAGTGTCAGCTGTTGTACATCGATGATCATATTGAGGAACAGACCTGAGGACTTTGTCCGATGAACCACACCATTTTTGAAATGGCAGTCATATTCACTCAGGAGAGGCACTCTGGCAGGTGATGACAGGGTCCATGTGATGCACAATGTCATGTGAACTCCAAAACAGCCAATCAGAGCTCCTATCTCCTGTGTGAGTTGCAGGTGATATTATACATGCTGCATCCTTAATTAGTATAACGTACAATGGAATTGGTTCCAGATTTGTATACAACAAAGTCACAAAGATCAACTGCTTGTCAGAACCCCTGTAGTATGAGTAAGGAAGTAGTGAGATAGTTACAAAACGTTAGACAAAGCCACCCATAGGTCTTGTTTTGATGGAAGAGGAGAGCAAATTTTCAGAAATGCGAACTGACACCTCAATGTATGGAAGACAAACTTCAGGTTTTTTTTTTGTCCCTGTGAAGCAACATGCACATGACAACATTACACATACAGGTACATGTACATGCACAAACCGTTGGTCAAGGATGAGATATGCCATTGCTGCAGCCTTTGACACAAATGGTTCGTACTGGCCATTGAGGTAAGTGTCGCTTAGCATGATGCTTAAGTTAGTTTTGCCATCATCTATACCACCATAGAATTGCATACTTACAAATTAAGATGACAGGCTTACCCTTACCTGTACTAGGAGTGTCATTCTCACCCATTGGAAGAGATGTAGCTTCAGCTAGTATCGGTCAGCACGCACCATCCATGATGGAAATGGAATAAATTACGTTAACCCTTTCCGTGAGTTCCAAAAGATCGAGATGGGGTTGGCTTTGCAAGTGCTTTTCATTCTTTATTGCTACAGTATACTGCCAAGTGGGGGCACTTACCTTCATGCTCCTCATCTTCCACTTCTGCATCACCTCCAGAAAGTAATGCTGCTAAGTTTTCCATCACCTTTGGGGACAAAAGAAGAAAGTAACTAGCTATGGCTAAGCAATAACCAGCTATACCTATTATTTTCTTTTCTCACAATATCCAATGAAAATAGTAGCAGTTGAGTGCAGTATCCGAACACACTACTAAATATGTATGTGTATGTGTGCATGTATTGTAAATCTGTGTGTTGCACATGTGAGGTATACATATGTGTGTGTGCAAATGCTATGTGTGTACAACACACACAGTGTCAGTAACAACATTCAAAATGAGCACACATGCAGTACCAGACCTACCGTTTATACCAAAGTGATACCACCATCCCACCTCCAGCAGGAAACACACTAACTACATCTTTACGTTTTAAGTAGAAGTACATACTTACATATACATGTAAGTGCTGTTGGGGGAGAGGGTAAGAGGTGGGGGAGGGGTAAGAGGTGGGGGAGGGGTAAGAGGTGGGGGAGGGGTAAGAGGTGACGAGAGACAAAAATAACAATGAAACATTGCTACACAACACATGCACCCCTTCCTGTACCTGTACCCACATGTAGCCTTTATGCACACTTCCTGTACACCATATGCTTACCATTATCCTCATGGGTTCTGAAGAGGTGAACAAGATGGAGTACTTTTCATCATCTTTCTTACCATCTAGAGGCAAAAGACCAGTCCATTTTACACCATCTTTGTGCGACGACCTACCTTCCTGATAATGTTCTTCAAGAAGATACATCAATGATGTACAAATCTACACACACACAAGCACACGCACACACTCACACATGTACGCACACACACAATATATCTGATCCCAGTCTTCGCACACGTTTTACCCTTTGGCTGGTCGGGAGTAGTGGAATCCAAGAAGTCCGTGGCCGTCATGTACAACAACTTCAGCTAGTATATCGGTAAGCATGCACCATCCATCACCGCATGGCGGAAATTGAATCAATCACGCTATCCCTTCTGCGAGTTCAAAATATTCCAGTCTTTTCACATTAGAGATAGAGTTGAGTTTGTAGGTTGCTTTCGTACTTTGACTTCGACGTTCATCTTGAACTAGAAACCATTCCGACAACTGAAAGCAGCCATTTTTAATAGCACGTTATTATCTATTATTGTATGTATTAGTTGGGCGTAGCTAGCTATATACAACTTGTTTCCAATACGCTTCTGATATCGCAGCCGTAACGCCGAAGAAATTTATAGCAATTGCGATACGCCAATTATATTACCCTGCCGTATACTACCCGGTCGATTCACTGGTGTATTGTTTCCAAAATAAGGTACGTCACGCCAGTGATTTAAAATCACTTGTGTATTCATATACGATCATCATAGGCGTAACGCCAGGGTGTGACTTCCTTTGGCGTACAACGTCCGGTAGGAGTTAGCCGTGTAGAAAGACGTACTGCGGCACATGTGGCTAGAGAACTAGATTTATATGCAAACCTTACAACTAAATAGTT
This sequence comes from Spongilla lacustris, assembly GCA_949361645.1. Lineage (NCBI taxonomy): Eukaryota > Metazoa > Porifera > Demospongiae > Spongillida > Spongillidae > Spongilla > Spongilla lacustris. The sequence continues at coordinate 5,555,322 of OX442422.1, forward strand.
GATTTTGTGAGCGGACGAGACGTTTTCGCCATCCTACGGCTACCCACTGGTTGCGGAAAAGGTCTGTGCTATGGCCCATGGGTGCTTGCCTGGGATCCTCGACAGGATGGCTTTCGCGTCCGATCGTACAGCTCACTTAAGTCTTGGCTGTCGCCATCTTGAACGCCTGTTGTCCGTAACATAATTGCATTCCTCACATTCCTCGTAACGTAAGGTAACCTTAATAACTTTTAATATGTTGGAAGTAATCAGAACCGATTTGGTATGGCAATGTCTCCAGACCCTCCGCAAAGCGCGAGGGTATGGCTACGTCAGACTAAGCCGAGATGGCATTTTGACAAAAACAACTTCGCTAGCTAAAAGTGGTGAGCAAAACCAGGGACACTTAATAAAAGTGTCCTTGACAAGGGTGTATACAACCTGCAACAGGATGTTTACAAGGTTGATATAAGAGGTGTAGAACAACTCGGTACACGACCGAAAGGTACCACCCTTGATATATGATGTAGCTAACAACTTGTCTCGATCCAGTCAACAACCTGCAACAGGGTCGTAAACTACCTGTACAAAACCAGATGAAATCCTTATATGGACTTTCACTACCGTAAATCTAATTTAATGACAAAGTTCATTGCAACTGTTGTTATAAAACACAATACAAGTTTTTACAAAACACAATGCCAATCCAGCAACTGTGTCCAGTCATGTAAGAACACAAGCTTGGTATCTGCAACTTGCTCCTGCTCCACAGTGTTAAGAATTACAGATTTTTCAAACTTGCAGTGGTTTCCACATTCGTGTACCATTGAAACTGCTTGTGCTGTCCACAGTAAATAGTGCATGTCCGTGATAGGGTGAAAAGTGGACACTCGAAATCATTCAACAGTGGCTGTCCATTAGGTAGCTGCAGTGCCAAGAAACCTTGTACCAGGCAAAGGGTACGACCCGACTTAAGTTGGATTGTTGTCAGTAGCTGACCATATTTGAACTGGGATAAGAGATGAAATCATAACAAAAACTACATAAAGAATATTTTTACCTCACAGAATGGAGGGTGCAATTTCCAAATGAACAAGCTCTGAACAGTTGGAAACGACCGCTCTGTGCTCTTGTACATTGTCATCCATACTGCCCACGTGTGTATGACACTATAGGGAGTCTTGAGCTGTTGCAGTTCTTCAATGGTCCTTGAGAAGGTTAAGTTTCCCACTGCAGGATGTTGCCTATAAAAATATCATACGTGCTGTTCCAGGTTTATAGATATCTCTGTCTGCATTCAAAACCTTCTTTGGAACGGAGTTAAAAAAAACCTTGTACTTCATGTGGAATAATTGTAAAGGTTTTTACTGCATCTGTGTAAAGCAGGAGTTGACACACATGCACACACATGCACATACATGCACATGCACACACACACATGCATATACACACATGCACACACATGCACATGCACACACACATGCACACACACACATGCACACACACACTATACACACACACACATGCTGCACACACTCTCAAACGCACACTGGCACACACACACACATGCACACACTCTCAAGCGCACACCGGCACACACACACACATGCACACACTCTCAAGCGCACACCGGCACATGCACACACTCTCAAGCGCACACCGGCACACAAACATTGAAATACACAAAACACTAACACACACACAACTGTACATCTGTCTGACGGTCCTCTGTCTCTATGGAATGATGTGGAAAAATGGCCATTTCTAGACGCTCTACGGTAACATCATCATCGGGTACAAGGGCATCCTATATGTGAACAAATAAGTGTGTAAACTTTGTACAATAGATTCACTTAAATACCTCTGCAGGGGATTCGACGCTCAACTGTTGTGCCACGATTGCCAAACTTTCCGCCAGAGATCGATGCGTAGCACTTTCAAAATGCCGATCCAGTCTGTACTGTTTTTCAAAGCCTTTCTGGCATATGTCACAAAAAAGGATCAAAACAAACATTGAAACGGTTACCAACAACTCGCATTGGGCAAACAGAACACACCTTGCCGCCTTCCATTTTCTTGTTGTGTGACCGGAAATTTCCGAATTTTTCCGATTTTGATTAAATCGTGTGGCTGCATTTGGATCGGGTAGTAATAGCTGAGCTATAGTCTCAACAATTACAAGCCGTGATGGCGAAACCACTCAATAACTTACTAACTCTCAGTGCTTCACATCGCTTTATAGTGCATTGCACAATTTGTTTCCTATATTAAATTAAAGTGGGTACGTTTACTATGTAAAGTTTTTTACATAGTTATCACGCGTAAGTACTATTCGGGCGGTCCCTACATAGTAGTAAGGCCCTCCCGACTACGTACGTATACAACGTCACGTGCCGTACAAGTTGGCCCACAGTTGTCAACAGATGGGAGCAATATGTCATCGTATAATGGTACAGAATGTAAACAAGTATTATCAGATTGTAATTACATCTTGTACCTGACTGTACAAACTATGTTGTACCTATATGTCATTCCTCGCGACCCGGTACCAAGTTGTATTACAATAATGTACCAACATGAAACAATATACGGGCCTGTACCGACGTGATAACTTTTGGTTGTGTAAAAACACAATTGAAACACCAATCATATATAACGATACATAATTCTAATTATACGTGAAACATTGTCATGGAAACGGTTTTAATACTCTTAATATATTGATTGGACAAATTACGGGAACGAGCTTTTTTTGTTTACTTAAAGTAAACGGCCTGGCGACTTGACCAAAACATGAAAATTATCGTCTTTCCACTGCGGCTCGATAGCAATAAAGAGCTACACTATCCGTTTCTCGTTTCGTGCGTTATACCGTATACGCGCGTTTTTTATAATGATTTCATGATACAGCACAAATCCTATATGAGAATTATTAACTGCCGTAACTCTCGATACGTGAAAACATTGGTCTGGGAACGAGACTAGCTAGACTACACAAGATGTCCGCTATACTACCGGAAGTAATAGAGACAGTCGGTACGTAACGCCTATTTGACATTTGTCTAATGCACAAATACTATTTTTATACTATAGTATCGGGAGTTGGGTTTCCTCCCCCCCCCCCCCCCTCCACAACTTTTGTAGCACCCACTGACCTAGAGCTAGAGTAGGCGTGGTCGCTATGGCGTAGACCAACTCAACTGTCGTATTCACGTATACTACACTGTGTGCGCATACGTGATGTGTCTTTGATCCTTCAAAACCTCAGAGCAGAAGCTTCGAGATGCGGTATGGCGGGGTGATATTGGCGAGGTGGCGAGGTTGATCAAAAGTGGAGTATCTGTACATTCAACTCGTGAGGTAAGCGGAGATTTTCATGGGGGATCAGAATTTTCCACTTACAGAGTAAATTTGTCTATTGTATGTTAAAAGATATATGAATGCACACTGTAGTTTTCAATCATGATATTATGAGGGAGGGGAGTGTCCATGCTTGAGGGCTATCTCAAGGCTGTACATTTTGCTACCTGCACCTTGAATGGAGACATTGACTTGAAATGTTGGTCCCAAAAACTATCCCATCAGCTGTAATGTACATATATAAATTAGCCTCCTCTTCCTCCTCCCCTTTATTAATGATTGCAATCAATTCATAAATCTTGTATTCATTTGTTTACATGTACCTAATGGCTTCATATTTGAAGGAGCCATGTTGATGACCATGTACTACATGTAGATGTGTACATTGTACCCCCCATGTTGACTGAAATATTATACCCACTTCAGGATGGCAATACTCCATTACACCTTGCTGCAAAGGGAGGTCATACTACTTGTGTGGAATATCTCCTTTCCACTCCTGGTATTGATGTGAACATTACGAATAGGGTGAGTTGTATGTAAAGCTGCACAATCTTCCTCCTATTCATACATCTTTTTACTTTACTTAGCAAATGTGAGCCCCAATACATGCACCCCGTTGGCTGCATGCCATAAAGAGGGGTCAGGCAGAGCACCCCATGAGACCACATGCCCTAATGGCTAGAGGTGGATAAGGGAGGCAAGAGCCAGCCTCCATGGATGTAGCCATTGTTGGGTGAATGGGAGCAGACGTGTTGCGTAGCATTAGGTACTGCCATGCCCTAGACTGCCTGAACCAATGTGGGGCCAATGGGGTGGTGGCCATTGTACCTTAGAGGCCAGCAGAGGTTGTTGCCTTAGCTCTGTGACCTCACCTCAGGGTGTTAGCCCCAGGGTTATGGTAGCCATGTCTTGAGCAGCACCAGCCTTCTTTAATGTGATGAGAGCAGCAGAATACATACATGTATGTGATGCAATAATGAGAGCACACACATACCTACATGTATAAGGTGTCCAAGTCCAGTCAGTCAGGGGTACAATATTACACAAGGGGTAGGAGGGGACTGAGATGATGCCAGTAGCTACTGAGGATATGTGTGTAATGGACTTGCCTATAAGGGGCACCAGGTAGATCTGTGGGGATTGGTAAGCAATGCAATGGGGACACATGTAGACACTAAGTATAGGCACCTGGTACCTTCCATTAAAACACTTCTTAACACTACCATATCACATACTGGTTGTATGTGTGTACTTTGATTAGAGACTTCATGTTTGAAGGGGCCCTGGCATCTAAACATGTGTACATTGTACCCACCATGTTGGCTGAACTATTGTACCCACTACACTGTATGTTGGCTGACCTATTGTACCCACTCCAGTATGGTGATACTCCATTACACCTTGCTGCAATAAATGGTTCTACTACTTGTGTGGAACGTCTCCTTTCTACTCCTGGTATTGACGTCAACATTAAGGATCGTGTAAGTTTGTGTATTGAATGTTACATGAACATTACAGTTATGATAATACTAAGAACAGGAGGGAGTGGAGACATGCCAATAAAGGCATCTCCAATATCTCTTGTTCCCTTCCTTCTTACACCACCATTGCCATAAAATGCAATATACCACTAACTTTCACTATTGTTATGTATGAGATATGACATGTATGTATATATCCTTAGTCTTCTGCCTCAAATTTACTAATAATGGTTGTGGTAAAGTCACGAAGCATGCACATGTATAATGCTGACATACATGTACATGAGTGACTTTGTTTGAAGAGGTCATGGCGGCCATGTTGATGATGACCATGTACTGCATGCACCATGTTGACTGACCCACTCCAGCATGGTCATACTCCATTACACTATGCTGCAAAAGAAGGTCATACAACTTGTGTGGATCGTTTCCTTTCCGTTCCTGGTATTGATATGAACATTAAGGATGAGGTGAGTTGTACAATCTTCTTCCTCCTATTCATAAATCATACATCTCTTTACTTTACTTAGCAAATGTGAGCCCCAATACATGCACCCCGTTGGCTGCATGCCATAAAGAGGGGTCAGGCAGAGCACCCCATGAGGCCACATGCCCTAATGGCTAGAGGTGGATAAGGGAGGCAAGAGCCAGCCTCCATGGATGTAGCCATTGTTGGGTGAATGGGGGCAGACTGGATCCCACTGTGTTGCATAGCATTAGGTACTCTCATGCCCTAGGCTGCCTGAACCAATGTGGGGCCAATGGGGTGGTGGCCATTGTACCTTAGAGGCCAGCAGTGGTTGTTGCCTTAGCTCGGTGACCTCACCTCAGGGTGTTAGCCCAAGGGTTATGATAGCCTTGTGTTGAGCAGCACCAGCCTTCTTTAATGAGATGAGAGCAGCAGAATACGTACATGTATGTGATGCAATAATGAGAGCACACACACACACCTACATGTATAAGGTGTCCAGGTCCAGTCAGTTAGGGGTACAATACTACACAAGGGGTGGGAGGGGGCTGCGATGATGCCAGTAGCTACTGAGGATGTGTGTATAATGGACTTGCCTATAAGGGGCACCAGGTACATGTAGATCTGTGGGGATTGGTAAGCAATGCAATGGGGACACATGTAAACACTAAGTATAAGTACTTGGTACCTTCCATTAAACACTTCTTAACACTGTCATATCACATACTGGTTGTATGTGTGTACTCTAATTAGAGGCTTCATGTTTGAAGGGGCCATGTTGATGACCATGTACTACATGTAGATGTGTACATTGTACCCACCATGTTGACTGAACTATTGTACCCACTTCAGGATGGCAATACTCTATTACACCTTGCTGCAAAGGGAGGTCATACTAGTATTACTTGTATGGAATATCTCCTTTCCACTCCTGGTATTGATGTGAACATTAAAAATAGGGTGAGTTGTATGTAAAGCTGTACAATCTTCCTCCTGTTCGTACATCTTTTTACTTTACTTAGCAAATGTGAGCCCCAATACATGCACCCCGTTGGCTGCATGCCATAAAGAGGGGTCAGGCAGAGCACCCCATGAGGCCACATGCCCTAATGGCTAGAGGTGGATAAGGGAGGCAAGAGCCAGCCTCCATGGATGTAGCCATTTTTGGGTGAATGGGGGCAGACTGGACCCCACTGTGTTGCGTAGCATTAGGTACTACCATGCCCTAGGCTGCCTGAACCAATGTGGGGCCAATGGGGTGCAGGCCGTTGTAATATTGTTGGAATCGTGATGACCGCACACATGCACAATAGAGGCGAGTTAATTTGTTAATTAAATCAAGATTATAATTTTATAACCATTAAATCAGACGATTGAGCGCTAGCGCTGGATAATACATGTACATTGACGTGTTGGTGAAGTTGGATCAATGCCTGCTGCCTGGCGCCCTTCGGTGCCCATGGCGCCCCACGTCATAAACCGGCAGGTGGGTTGGTACCCCCCTGGCCCCCTCCGACCAGGCCGCCACTGATAAGGTGTACAGGTCCAGTCAGTGAGGGGTACAATATTACACAAGGGGTGGGAGGGGGCTGCGATGATGCCAGTAGCTACTGAGGATGTGTGTGTAATGGACTTGCCTATAAGGGGCACCAGCTATAAGGGGCACCAGGTAGATGTGTGGGGTTTGGTAAGCAATGCAATGGGGACACATGTAGACACTAAGTATAGGCACCCGGTACCTTCCATTAAAACACTGCTTAACACTACCGTATCACATACTGGTTGTATGTGTGTACTCTAATTAGAGGCTTCATGTTTGAAGGGGCCATGTTGATGACCATGTAAACATGTGTACATTGTACCCACCATGTTGGCTGAACTATTGTACCCACTACACTGTATGTTGGCTGACCTATTGTACCCACTCCAGTATGGTGATACTCCATTACACCTTGCTGAAATAAGAGGTGATACTACTAGTGTGGAACGTCTCCTTTCTACTCCTGGTATTGATGTGAACGTTAAGGAGCGTGTAAGTTTGTGTATTGAATGTTACATGAACATTACAGTTATGATAATACTAAGAACAGGAGGGAGTGGAGACATGCCAATAAAGGCATCTCCAATATCTCTTGTTCCCTTCCTTCTTACACCACCATTGCCATAAAATGCAATATACCACTAACTTTCGCTATTTTTATGTATGAGATATGACATGTATGTATATATCTATAGTCTTCTGCCTCAAATTTACTAATAATGGTTGTGGTAAAGTCACGAAGCATGCACATGTATAATGCTGACATACATATACATGAGTGACTTTGTTTTAAGAGGCCATGGCGGCCATGTTGATGATGACCATGTACTGCATGCACCATGTTGACTGACCCACTCCAGCATGGTCATACTCCATTACACTATGCTGCTAAGGAAGGTCATACAACTTTTATGGATCATTTCCTTTCTGCTCCTGGTATTGATGTGAACATTAAGGATGAGGTGAGTTGTACAATCTTCTTCCTCCTATTCATAAATCATACATCTTTTTACTTTACTTAGCAAATGTGAGCCCCAATACATGCACCAGGTTGGCTGCATGCCATAAAGAGGGGTCAGGCAGAGCACCCCATGAGGCCACATGCCCTAATGGCTAGAGGTGGATAAGGGAGGCAAGAGCCAGCCTCCATGGATGTAGCCATTGTTGGGTGAATGGGGGCAGACTGGACCCCACTGTATTGCGTAGCATTAGGTACTGCCATGCCTGAACCAATGTGGGGCCAATGGGGTGGTGGCCATTGTACCTTAGAGGCCAGCAGTGGTTGTTGCCTTAGCTCTGTGACCTCATCTCAGGGTATTAGCCCCAGGGTTATGGTAGCCATGTGTTGAGCAGCACCAGCCTTCTTTAATGAGATGAGAGCAGCAGAATACATACATGTATGTGATGCAATAATGAGACCTATCCTAAGGTGTCCAAGTCCAGTCAGTCAGGGGTACAATATTACACAAGGGGTGGGAGGGGGCTGAGATGATGCCAGTAGCTACTGAGGATGTGTGTGTAATGGACTTGCCTATAAGAGGCACCAGGTAGATCTGTGGGGATTGGTAAGCAATGCAATGGGGACACATGTACACTGTAGACACTAAGTATAGGCACCCGGTACCTTCCATTAAAACACTGCTTAATACTGCCATATCACATACTGGTTGTATGTGTGTACTTTGATTAGAGACTTCATGTTTGAAGGGGCCATGTTGATGACCATGTACTACATGTACATGTGTACATTGTACCCACCATGTTGACTGAATTATGTACCCACTCCAGGGTGGTGATACTCCATTACACCTTGCTACAAGGAGAGGTCAAACTGCCTGTGTGGAACATCTCCTTTCCGCTCCTGGTATTGATGTGAACATTACGAATGAGGTGAGTTGTACAATCTTCTTCCTCCTATTCATAAATCATACATCTTTTTACTTTACTTAGCAAATGTGAGCCCCAATAAATGCACCCCGTTGGCTGCATGCCATAAAGAGGGGTCAGGCAGAGCACCCCATGAGACCACATGCCCTAATGGCTAGAGGTGGATAAGGGAGGCAAGAGCCAGCCTCCATGGATGTAGCCATTGTTGGGTGAATGGGGGCAGACTGGACCCTACTGTGTTACGATAGCATTAGGTACTCTCATGCCCTAGGCTGCCTGAACCAATGTGGGGCCAATGGGGTGGTGGCCATTGTACCTTAGAGGCCAGCAGTGGTTGTTGCTATAGCTCTGTGACCCCACCTCAGGGTGTTAGCCCCAGGGTTAGGGTAGCCATGTGTTGAGCAGCACCAGCCTTCTTTAATGTGATAAGAGCAGCAGAATACATACATGTACATCTACATGCACATGTATGTGATGCAATAATGAGACCTATAAGGTGTCCAAGTCCAGTCAGTCAGGGGTACAATATTATACAAGGGGTGGGAGGGGGCTGAGATGATGCCAGTAGCTGCTGAGGATGTGTAGATCTGTGGGGATTGGTAAGCAATGCAATGGGGACACATGTAGACACTAAGTGTAGGCACTTGGTACCTTCCATTAAAACACTGCTTATCACTACCATATCACATACTGGTTGTATGTGTGTACTCTAATTAGAGGCTTCATGTTTGAAGGGGCCATGTTGATGACCATGTACATTGTAAACATGTGTACATTGTACCCACCATATTGGCTGAACTATTGTACCCACTATGTTGGCTGACCTATTGTACCCACTCCAGTATGGTGATACTCCATTACACCTTGCTGCAGAGGGAGGTTATTATACATGGTCTTGTTTGGAACGTCTTCTTTCCACTCCTGGTATTGATGTGAACTTTAAGGGTGATGTAAGTTTGTGTATTGAATGTTACATGAACATTACAGTTATGATAATAACGTTTGAATCGCTATATCGTCCGAACGGTAAAGGCTATTGACTTCCTATTTTCATGACTTCATACTAAACCATTGCTCTATGGTAAAATCACAGCTTTGCAACATTCGATACCGCACCTGGTTCAAACCCAACATAACTTTCAGTAAGAGTAATCAAATCGCTTCAAATTCGGTTTTTAGGTAGAGAGGTCCTATACCTATCTATTTGTTCTGTTCGTTAATTGTATGCTACATGCTATCCGTTACGGAGATACAACTTTTTCCCGCTTGATCATTGGCTCGAATCGAGCGGGAAAAGTGCACGTGGTTTGTTCAACTGTATCTCCGTAACGGATGACATAAAAATTAACGAACAGAGCAAATCAATAGGTATAAGACCTCTCTACCTACAATCCGAATTTGAAGCGATTTGATTACTCCTACAGAAAGTTATGTTGGGTTTGAACCAGGTAGGGTATCGAACGTTGCATTGCTGGCGCGGAGCAAGTGCAAGACACCAAAATGTATTTTACCATAGAGCAATGGTGTAGTATGAAGTGTTGTAAATAAGAAGTCGATAGCCATTACCGTTCGGAAGATGTAGTGATTGAAATGCTATAATACGATTATTTTATAATGTTATAAAACATAGGAAGTTTTCGCGGATACTGTCCCATATAATTATAATCATTATATTATTATTATTATTATTATTATTATTATCTCTTTTGTGCCAATTTCATTGCGTCCAAATGCCATACAGCTAAGAAGTTATTATCCAAACTTGAAGGTATTGCAAGTAGGGACCCACAAGTAGATGTGTAGTGGTTTTTGTCGGTTCAATGACTTGGCTCAAGCTATATATTCCAACTCCATTAGCCTTTGATGCTCTGCATATGTTTGATGTTGATGTGCGCCAGTGTTTCCTTAACTGTATGGCAGTCACCATAACTGATGCTTCATGGTGTCAAGCACAGCTCACTCTACATTTATCAGTGTGGTTTGGGACTTCGCTCCCTCTCCCATCATGCCAGTGCAGCATTCATTGCATCCTATTCTTCATCTGGATGGTGTAATAATGAGGATGCACATTTGAATCGTGCTATTGATACGTGTATGTTCAATGAGCAAGTTGCATTAACTGAGAAGATATCTCTTAGCTCCATCACGTCTGTACCTTGCAGTCAGAAAGGTTTATCTTTGAAACTGGATAGCTTTCAATTCCAGCAACTTATGGAAAAGTCCTCACCTGCTGATAAAGCACGTCTATATTCAGTTTCAGCCAAGCATGCTGCATCATGGCTTTCTGTAGCACCCTCCATAGGGCTAGGCTTCCATCTTGATCCAGAGGAGTTCCATATTGCAGTAAAGTGGTGGTTGGGCTTAGATATCTCGTATGGGTCTCAGTGTGCACTATGCCCTGTTAGTTCTCTTGACTCCCTAGGCCACCATGCAACTACTTGCAAAAGAGGGGGTGATGCTATATTTCGCCATAACAATCTTCGGGATATTTTGGCAGGATCCTTCCATACTGCACATTTGTCTGTCCAGGTTGAAGCAGGTGCAGGGCTCAGCACAGACCTCTCCCAGTCAAGACCAGCAGATATTCTTGTACAGGACTGGGATCGAGGAAAGCCAGCCGCCTTTGACTTTGACATCTCTGTCGACTCACCGCTAAACTCCAATGTTTTGCCTGCAGCAGGAGCAAGAGCAGGTGCAGCATCAGAGGCGGCTGAGCTTAGGAAGCACACTGCAAATGATGCAAAGTGTGCAGAGTTGGGGTGGGTGTCCATCCCTCTTGTGGTGGAGTCTTATGGGGCATGGGGCAAGGTGGCTCAGCAATCATTTTCTAAACTGGCATCTCGCCTTGCTGTCCATGGCTGTGTGCCAAAGTCCATGGCAACCTTTGAACTTTATGCACGGCTAAACATCTCCCTGATGAGGGCAAACTCTAGGGCGATGTTGTCTAGGTCCTAGATTATGTTAATTTTTAGTGTAATATTATCATTAGTGTTATAGCTGTATTCTGCATAGTGTAATATTATTATTATTGTACAAATCATCTATACATTCCCTATTATTATTATATATATATATATTATACTTTAATAGCTGTTGTAATTGTGCATTGACAAATCAGGTTCATAGGACATAAAGCAGATATATAATAATACATGTTAGGTATGGTGATGTTGCTGATGCAACCTCTGTCTAAGCCAGCACTTCCCTCAGTGCTACAATAAAACATGCAATAGCTGCAGAAGCAAGCCTAGAAAAAGTTTTGTCATGCTTCTTTCCGGGTGGTGGCATTTAATAAAAATTCTATGCATGTATGCTGTGCCATGCACATTCTTTCAATATTGGTGAGATAATGATTATACAAAACTAGGGATGGCTCCAATTCATAGCACTTTTTTGTTTTGACCCCCCTCCCCCAAGAATTAATTTATTTGTTCTATATATTTGTACTACATTGCACATGCTACAGTATGGTGCAACTTCATTAATCAAAGCTGCAGAACATGGTCTTGTTACTTGTGTGGATCAACTCCTTTCAGAATCTGCTTCTGGTATCAATGTGGATATTGCATTCCAGAGAATTTTCGCAATTGACATTTCAGAGACAGATCCAGAAGATCTGGAAGAGACCTACATTGTATCCTGATTTACTGATGATCTAGACGAGACAGATCCTGAAGATGACTAGCTATTGTTAACACTTTTTAACTGACTGTATGCTTGCCTGATACAATGGTTTATTACATACCTGTATGTATTATTTTTAGTGTTATTGTCATTATTCAATGAACATACATACATGTAAGTACCCTAATACATGTACTTGTCATTGTGTGGAACATCTGCTTTATCAATGTTAACATAACGAATAGGGTGATTTCGTCCCTATATATTTAGCGGATGTATGACTTCAATCAAAATCAAACTACAGGACAGGACAGACACCAGCTGCATGGGCACCAGTCCATGTACATCAGCTGGGCATATCAGCTGAGTACCAGTACTTGATTTTATACCTCAGTCTGACATTTTTAGGATATGTATTTTGAGCACAAAAAAAATACAAAAGCTTAAAAGCTGAAATTCATTTGGCGAATGACATGTAATCCATCCTACATGTATATACCTGCAGCAAATATATTTAGTGGCAACTTGAGATCAGGTAGGGATTCAGTGTCATCTGTTAGCATTAACAAGCAGCAGATACTTTTAGCTCAGTGATGCATATGCATGATATATATGTACATGATTTGAGCCAGTAACTAGGAAATAAGTTTCACTATTTTTTTAAATTACAACCATATCATGCATATAAGATTATTGTTATTATTTGTATAATGCGTTCTGCATGGAGATGTACAGGCATTGATAAATTCAAAATATCCTAAATTCCAAATTCAGGATCAGTGGGAATTAAGCATCAAATCAGAACTTTCCTGACTTGTTGGCATGAAGTTCACAAGGGACATGAGGCCTGGCAAGCCTGGTTGGGCAATGATTTTTTTTTACTCCTACAAAATTGGGTATGAGCATGATATTATTGTTGGATGCATGATCCATTGATTGCTGGATGGAGGACGGTGGTGATGTTTCTACTTTCAAATTGCAAAGCAAGCTAGCTGCTCTAAACTGAAAAATCACAGTACAGCAAGGTGGCATACCGTCATTGGGGTTACCACTTTATAAATGCGATCTTTCATTGCAACAGTTCTCTGTTTTTTGATGAAGATGTTCTTCATTGCCCATCCCCCCCCCCCCCCCGGCTTGAAGAATGTGCAGACCTTGCATGTATTGGTGCCCAGCTGATGTGCCCAGCTAATGTACTGGTGCCCAGCTGATGTGCCCAGCTAATGTACTGGTGCCCAGCTGATGTGCCCAGCTGATGTGCCCAGCTAATGTACTGGTGCCCAGCTGATGTACTGGTGCCCAGCTGATGTACTGGTGCCCAGCTAATGTACTGGCCGGCATGGTGCCCAGCTAGTGTCTGTCCTGCCCTGCAGCATTTGACCTGGAAGTCATTCATCCGAGCCTCATTTTGGACAGACTATCTTGGAACACTACTCATCATTTTTGGTGTGTTCTGCTCCTTACTACAGACCTGTATTCCTTACATGTAGTGGTTGATGTGTATGCTGGGTGAGGGAATGAAGCTAAAGCCTCTTTCCTAAAAGTAAGCAAAAGGTTTGCACCTCAGTTGGGAATGAGTGTTTGCTGCTCAGGGCAGTTAAGGCATGGGTTCTCAATAGAAACCTTTTTTCTAACATAGTTGCTATGCACTGTGCTATATTTAAATTATGAATGCATAATATTAAAGCCCGGATTAAACTCGATATAATATTGCATTTAATGCGTGATGACGTCACGCGGACACGGGCTATTAATGAATATATACCTTAACCGTATGGAATCAAATACGGAACTGAAGACGTGACAGTAATGTCTTAAAAACTTTAGTATATATTGCACTTACTATGGACTACATAAGTGCCGGTAGGACCTTTCTGAATTCAGTCTTAGCGGACAGATAAATTTAATAATGCTCTAAAGTTTGGACCTTTTTATCAATTTAATCAACTAATACTCACAGTAACTTGGTAATCAAGATCATGATCGTCTGGTCCTACTGCAATTTGGTAAGTACAATGACTCTAGAGTTTTATGGTAGATGTAAAAAAAATTAACTGGCACAGCATCAACTCAGTAAGCGTTGCTTTTGTTGAGTACTACCTCCATTTTCGCGCGCCGCCACGTAACTAGGTTATGCACGCGCGCCGCTATGGCGGGATAAGCCCGCGTTCGTTCGGCTGCTAGAGTAATAGTGGAATAGTGGAGCGTACGCATGTTTTTGTTTTGAATCACCAGCCTTTTTAACTATAATATGCGTTTGTGGGTTCTGCTGAGTCGTGCTGACACGGATACCACCCACAAACCGCATTCTAAACGATTGTGGGTTTTGTGGGTGCTAACGTATACACTCATACACGCACACACATAAACAAAGCGTGTAACGGCTTTCAAAGATAAACACAATAACAACTATTCGATGTCAAATCCGGGAGCTCTCTATGGCAACGCTCCTGAAACTCCTCTGTATACCCCCTACATGTGTTCTCCTGTATGTTATTATATGGTGTGGTATGAGGGAAGATGGGTGTGGTATGAGGGAAGATGGGTGTGGTATGAGGGAAGATGGGTGTGGTATGAGGGAAGATGGGTGTGGTGTGTGTTTAGGGGGAAGATGGGTGTGGTGTGAGGAAGGAAGATGGGTGTGGTGTGAAGAGGGAAGATGGGTGTGGTGTGAGGAGGGAACATGGGTGTAGTGTGAGGATGGAACATGGGCGTAGTGTGAGGAGGGAACACGAGTGTGGTGTGAGGAGGAAACATGGGCGTAGTGTGAGGAGGGAACATGGGTGTAGTGTGAGGTGGGAACATGGGTGTAGTGTGAGGAGGGAACATGGGTAGTGTGAGGAGGAACATGGGTGTAGTGTGAGGAGGGAACATGGGCAAAGTGTGAGGAGGGAACATAGGTGTAGTGTGAGGAGGGAGTGTGTGGAGGGAACATGGGTGTAGTGTGAGGAGGGAGTGTGTGGAGGGAACATGGGTGTAGTGTGAGGAGGGAGTGTGAGGAGGGAACATGGGTGTAGTGTGAGGAGGGAGTGTGAGGAGGGAACATGGGTGTAGTGTGAGGAGGGAGTGAGAGGAGGGAACATGGGTGTAGTGTGAGGAGGGAGTGTGAGGAGGGAACATGGGTGTAGTGTGAGGAGGGAGTGTGAGGAGGGAACATGGGTGTAGTGTGAGGAGGGAGTGTGAGGAGGGAACATGGGTGTAGTGTGAGGAGGGAACATGGGTGTAGTGTGAGGAGGGAACATGGGTGTAGTGTGAGGAGGGAGTGTGAGGAGGGAACATGGGTGTAGTGTGAGGAGGGAGTGTGAGGAGGGAACATGGGTGTAGTGTGAGGAGGGAGTGTGGGGAGGGAACATGGGTGTAGTGTGAGGAGGGAACATGGGTGTAGTGTGAGGAGGGAACATGGGTGTAGTGTGAGGAGGGAACATGGGTGTAGTGTGAGGAGGGAACATGGGTGTAGTGTGAGGAGGGAACATGGGTGTAGTGTGAGGAGGGAACATGGGTGTAGTGTGAGGAGGGAACATGGGTGTAGTGTGAGGAGGGAACATGGGTGTAGTGTGAGGAGGGAACATGGGTGTAGTGTGAGGAGGGAACATGGGTGTAGTGTGAGGAGGGAACATGGGCATAGCATGAGGAGGGAACATGGGCGTGGCCTTCTGTGCACCTTTTGACTCTTCTAGAGCACTCCTGTGGTCCAGCTAGGGCATTGAGAAGGGAACATGGGTGCTGGAGGGAACCATCTACATGTTTGAAGTACGATTATTAAAACACAGTACTACATAGCAGAGAGATAGCCATAGATAGTGGTATAGCACAAACTCCTAAATCACGTATGGGTCGTCTGTACATATATACCATATGTAGCGCTCTAAATATGCAGCAAACACTTAATTGCTTGCAGAATTTTAAATCTAGCCTGCACACCTTCCTCGTAGTACTAGTAGGCCCAGGCAGGTGGGCTTAGGCTAGAATCGATCGATAATTGAATACCTCCCTCAGTTTCAAAACACACCGCACAACGCACACTCACGCAAGATAAACACGCTCGTATGACTCTACAGTTTATTATTATACCAAGCCCGACTAGGCTCCTTTGCACGTAAACATATACTGCATCATACATGCCTACACACACACACACACACACACACACACACACACACACACACACACACACACACACACACTCACACACACACACACACACACACACACACACACACACACACACACACACAAACACACACACACTAAATAACGCCCCCCACACCACAACACTATGTATACGCCCTCCCCCCCCCCCACACACACACGCGCGCACAAGCACACACGACACAAAACACGGGCTCCCACGCGCACCCACATACAAGCACACGAACATAAAATTTATACAACGTACTTAAAGATCGAAACAAAACACACGCACTGGCCCACAGTAGCCGCCCGGCCGCATCGCTTCAAATAAGTCACGTGCGATATCGTATGAATTTCATTAACTCTATAAAATTAAAACCCACGCCTTAACTGCCCTGAGCATGAAGTTGCCGTGTTTTCTCAATAAAAACGTTGTTTAGTTCGCTGCGAGGTTGTTACATTTGTTGCTGTGTGCAGAGATAATATATAGATTATCTCTGCTGTGTGTTCTTAACAGACGCAGCTTGTTTTTACCCATTGAACACCTCTAAGCGGGAGTGTCACTGTACTAGCTCTTTAGTTCCTCTCCATACCGGTACGCATGTATTGTTAGCTTTATTACCGGTAGCCGCGATATCCCCGATCATGTTGCTTTCCTGTATACTTTCCAAAGCCCTCCCTTTGTCTGCATATGCTTTACCCAATCAGAACGGTGTTTGCACGTTGCATTCTGAGCAGTGATAGAAAACCGGACCATATTGTAGGCCTATCAACACGTATGTTACTCTGATTGTACACAATACGAATGAAGGCTTACATTTACATTCGCATTGCTTAACTGCTGAACGTTCTGCTTGTATAAATTATATTTCCTTTAAAAAGTGTGCTCGTTTTTCTTTTCTTGGTACTGGATTTCCCTTTTGTTCCTTTCTCAGCTCTTCAGTGTGGCATTGCACCTAAATCATATTTTAAAACGCTTACACGTTCACCACCACTAAAAATTATAACTGGCATGATTTATTGTAATATCAGGTTCTCCGCATACTTTTGAATTCACCAGAACATCTCAGTTCATCACACAAGACCCATTTAACTATAGCTGTCCTTCTGAAGAAAAAGGTTTGGTATAGTAGACAAAACCAGATATCTAGTTATAATCCTGTAGGGAGCCAAATTTTAGGGTTAGGTTTATACTGCCTTTGGGTTTTGGTTAATAGCCAGATATACATGTGTAAAGGGGCATCACTTGGCATGTCGTAGAAATGGTGTAAAATGGCACAACTAACCCAGCCAAGTGGGTCAGTTGATCTTTGAGCGATATGCTGTCTTAAGCTAAAGTTATGTGCGTATGCTAGCATGAGTAGGCCAAGGCTTTCTTGTCTCTTGTCCAATGTCCAAGCATTGTGAAATAATTGATCAAAGTAAATTCATACACATGCATGACACTTTACCAATGAGAGCCCATAAAATTGATTTGCAGGTGTTTTAACGTGATTCACAACATCATTCTCCATTTTATAAATATAAACAGAATGCCTCTGAGATTGCTTCATAGCCAAACAAGCCTAGCTCACTATTTCTGTTACATGAACCAATAATGCCATATAATTGCAGTTAAAGCATATGGCTCAACTAACCCCTTCAGTTGCAAATGGCTCTTAATCCCACTACTAACTTTTCAAGTAAAGAGGAAAGTTGCATGAAATGGAAGCAAGGTATATAGTTTATTTTAAACATTAATATAGCTGCATACTTGTACTTTCTAACACCCTATAGCTAGACTGAAACGGAAATATCATTGATGAGAGCACAGATTGTAAGAAAATAGAATTTCACTCTGATCAACAAATCTCTTATTTTTGAATATTACATTGTGGGTGGGTTTGTGTCCCATTCGCTGTGGAGACATATTGTAACTGGGGCAAAGAAGCTCACACCACCTTCTCCCACCTTGCATTCTGCATTGCCACCACCTCTTCCTGCCACAAGGTCACATCTTGGCTGAAATATATGGCAGGCTAAACTTCACCCTCATCCCAGCCATTGCAAGGGCCATTCTGGGTAGATATTTACCCACCGAAGACAAATTAGTATTTTAAAGTGTGTTTATGTGAACATTAATGTCAATATACATGTATATACATCTTAGATCTCATCACAAGGGAAGACCTCACTTTCCTCACTAGTGATATTTAAATTGTCTCTCATGGTTGTAATGAATACAAAAACAAAATCCTTATGTAGGACAAAAAGCTAGTCATTGCACTTAATATATGTTAGCATAGTTCAAGTATGTTTTGTCGTAAAGCTAAAAAAAAAGGGGGGGGGGGGGGGGGTGGGGGGGCTCAACTAACCTAGTGGCTCAACTAGCCCACTCCTCCCCTACTTATAATAATTCTCAAAAGGGTTAGGCGAGTCAAGTGTATAATTAATAACTCAATAGTGAAATCCCCTTGTTTAATAATTTCAATTTTCTAGTAGTCCACCAAGAACACTGATTTCTATGCTTACATATAACAACACGATAAAAGTTCCATATAAGAGCTTTCAATGGTTAACATGTACATTTAGATGCAGATGCATAAAAAATTTGGATCTAAAAAACACCACCTTGGGAGTGTAGAAATATCAAGATAATTGAACAAGATTATCTGCAATGAAAGATGACACTTTTCATATTGCATTTATAATGCATCTTGGGTCTAGTATAGTTAACCAGAAGTTGTGTACAATGTAGATGAAACCTAATGGTTAGGCGAGTTAAGTGCTTGGTGGAATTGAATAGTAGGAATATCCTAAATTGAATATATTTCAGCCATGGAAAATACTGTATTCTGTGCATACCAGTACTTTTCAATTTGATAAGTTATCCTTTAATATACCACTAAAATAATATTAATGAAGCTCATAATTATATTTGTGGCCACCAATCCCCTAAAATATTTGTGTACCGCATAGTACATGCATGAGTTATTATGTGCCACTGACTTTTTAAAAGAATTCATTTGCCTGATTCAGTTTACAATTGCTGTACAAATTAATGTCATTAATGTCCTTTCACCTTTAACCAGACAAGTACACACTGTGGGCTGCACGCAGTTGAAAAAATAATAATCAATACGAAACCAAATGTTTGGGAGGGACAAAAGCAAACTGCTTTTGCACTGATGCAATCATAGTAGCAAGCCTACCTAGACTGTAGTTTACAACGATTACCCCTATACAGAGTAGGACTGAAGGGACAAGTATAATCAAATATACTGCAACCTATTGGGTGTAGGAATGTAGCTATGTTTAGTGCAGTATAGGTATGTGCACATAGTGTGGGTATAGGTGTAGTGCAGTGTATGTGTAGTGTAGTGTATGTGTATGTGTAGTGTATTGTAGTGTAGTGTATGTGTAGTGTAGTGTAGTGTAGTGTAGTGTATGTGTAGTGTAGTGTATGTTTAGTGTAGTGTATGTGTAGTGTAGTGTATGTGTAGTGTAGTGTATGTGTAGTGTAGTGTATGTGTAGTGTAGTGTATGTGTAGTGTATGTGTAGTGTAGTATATGTGTAGTGTAGTGTATGTGTAGTGTAGTGTATGTGTAGTGTATGTGTATGTGTATGTGTATGTGTAGTGTAGTGTAGTGTATGTGTAGTGTAGTGTAGTGTATGTGTAGTGTATGTGTAGTGTATGTGTAGTGTAGTGTATGTGTACTGTAGTGTATGTGTAGTGTAGTGTATGTGCAGTGTAGTGTAGTGTAGTGTATGTGTAGTGTAGTGTAGTGTATGTGTAGTGTAGTGTATGTGTAGTGTAGTATATGTGTAGTGTAGTGTATGTGTAGTGTAGTGTATGTGTACATGTGTGTAGTGGGGGCATAAGTAAGTGCCGTAGTGTAGTGTGGTTTTAGGTAAGTGTATTTTAAGTGTGGGTGTAGATATTTGAGGGTTAATTACAAACTGCATTTATACATGCAATGTGAGTATCAACTTATTGTCTAATGTCCTGGTGTACACTGTGGTAGGTATCTATATGCTAATATGAAGGATTACTGTGTTTTACTAGAAGGCACACTGCAGAAAAACAGCATTAGTAGATGACCTTTTCTATTTTTCTGAGTGTAAAACTGGACTGCCAAATCCACTAAACCATTTTGAAGTAATCCTTATTGGTTAATGCCATACTCTGTGTAGGGTAATCATTGTTAACAACAGTCTGGGTAATGCTTGCTGGTAACATTGCATCAGCACAAAGGAATTCCCTTTTGTTACTCCCAAGTTTGTAGATCAATTGTAAAAAACTCCATTGAATAGTTATTGGCATATAATAATGTATTATGTAGTACACAAGTATTTTGAGGGATTGGTGACCACAAATATAAGTATGAGCCTCGTTAAGTATTATTATAATGGTATGTTAAATTGAATTACTGGATCAGGTATGTACAGAATACAGTATATTCCATGGCTAAAATATTCAATTTAGGATATTCCTACTATTCACTATATAAATTCATTTCACCAAACCATACACATCAGGTTTTGTCAACATTGTATGCAACTTCTGGTGAACTATACTAGGCCCAAGGTGCATTATAAATGCAATATGAAGTGTCATCTTTCATTGTAGATCATCTTGTCCACCAGCAATTATGAGATCTTAATCTTGATATGTTTACACTCCCAAGGTACCGTGCAAATTTCTTTTCAGTTAGAATCATACCGATTTGGAACTCACTGCCTGACACTGTTGTTAAATCATCCTCAGAAAGAACGTTTAGGTTAATGCTGAACAATGTTGATTTATCTATTTTTTGTAAATGCTACGCATTTTAGGCAGTATACAAGTGCATATCTAATTTATGCCATTACTTGCCTATGTGTATATTACATGCACATGAAATTATTATTATTATTATTATTAAGGTGGTGTTTTTTAGATCCAAATTTTAATGCATCTGCATCTAAATGTACATGTTAACTATTGAACGCTCTTATATCTTGTTGTTAAATGTAAGCATAGAAATCAGTGTTCTTGGTGGACTACTAGAAAATTGAAATTATTAAACGAGAGGATTTCACTTTTGAGTTATTAATTATACACTTGACTCGCCTAACCCTTTTGAGAATTATTATAAGTAGGGGAGGAGTGGGCTAGTTGAGCCACCCCCTTTTATTTAGCTACATACTTGAATTATGCTAACATATATTGACATTAAGTCTTACATAAGGATTTTGTTTTTGTATCAGTCATTACAATGTAATATTCAAATATAAGGCCTGCTGATATTCTAGTGTCAAGTTGGGGAATTAAAGATACTGCTGCTTTTGACATCACAGTAACTTCACCGCTAAGTCCCAAAATTGTTTCTGAAGCGGGGATTTCTGCTGGTGTGGCTGCAAAAGCTGCAGAATCAAGAAAACATGAACAAAATGACACAAAGTGTTCAGAGCTTGGTTGGCAGTGCATTCCACTAGCAGTGGAAACATATGGAGCCTGGGGTGAAGAGGCACGCAATGCTTTCTCCTGCATAGCCATGCGCGAAGCCATCCTCACAAACTGTAGCAAATCCCAGTTTTGGGGGATCTATATGGCAGACTGAGCATTGTGCTTGTGAGAGCAAACGCCAGGGCTATCCTTGCTAGATCATTGCAGGTGGCAGACATGCAGGTCGATGCAATGGACTACTGATCTTTCTGTGTGTATATGTGTTTTTAGGGTTAATATATTATAATTATAATCATAAATATTAAAAAAAAAGAAATTTGATGATCAGAGTGAAATTCTATTTTTTTTTCACAGTGTGTGCTCTCATCATTGATATTTCTGCTTCAGTCTAGGGTTTTAGAAAGTACAAGTATGCAGCTATATTAATGAATAAACTATATACTTTGCTTCCGTTTTATGCAACTTTCCTCTTTACTTGAAAAGTTAGTAGTGGGGTTAAGAGCCATTTGCAAAGGGGTTAGCTGAGCCATATGCTTTAACTGCGATTGTATGGCATTATTGGTTCACGTAACAGAAATAGTGAGCTAGGCTTATTTGGCTATGAAACAATCTAAGAGGCATTTTGTTTATATTTGTAATATGGAGAATGATGTCGTGAATCACGTTAAAACACTTGCAAATCAATTTTATGGGCTCTCATCGGTAAAGTGTCATGCATTAGTGTATGAATTTACTTTGATCAATTATTTCACAATGCTTGAACATTGGACAAGAGACAAGAAAGCCTTGGCCTACTCATGCTAGCATATGCACATAACTTTAGCTTAAGACAGCATATGGCTCAAGGCTCAACTGACCCACTTGGCTGGGTTAGTTTTTACACCATTTGATTTTTTATAATGAACTTTTTCTCATGCCCATCCCCAGTCTCTAACATTTCTACGACATGCCAAGTGATGCCCCTTTATATATCTGGCTATTAACCAAAATGAATAACCCCACCCTCCCCTACATGATTATAACTAGATATCTGGTTTTGCCAACTATACCAAACCTATTTCTTCAGAAGGACTGTTATAGTTAAATGGGTCTTGTGTGATGAACTGAGATGTTCAGGTGGATTCAGAAGTATGAGAACTAGATATTAAAATAAATCATGCCAGTTATAATTTTCAGGGCTGTTGCACGTTGGTGAACGTGTAAGCGTTTTAAAAGATGACTTAGGTGCAATGTCACGCTGAAGAGCTGAGATAGGAACTAAGGGAAATCCAGTACCATGAGAATAACAAAGAGCACACTGTAAAGGAAATATAATTTATACAAGCAAAACATTCAGCAGTTAAGCAATGCGCATGTACATGTAAGCCTTCGTCGTATTGTGTACAATCAGAGTAACATATGTGTTGATCTCTTATAGGCCTACACAAGGGGGAAAAAAAGCGTCGGATCAAGTTTGATTTAATAAAGGGTTTTTAAAATCCTCTTTAAAATCGCTGTGTGATTGAACATTTAAATTGATTTGTGTGTGATTTTAATGTTTGATTTCACGCCTTGGTTTTTATCACCGCTCAGAATGCAACGTGCATACACCGTTCTGATTGGGTAAAGCATATGCAGACGAAAGCAGTGGCGTAGGAAAAGGGGGGGCAGGGAAGGCAACTGTCCCCCCACTTTTAAAAGGGGGGGGGGGGGGGGGGGGCCTTGGGGGGCCATGGCCCCCCACTTTTACACCGCCGATACTACAGTGTATCTATGCATACTGTTTTATTTTTATTAAAAACCAAGCGAAACCTACCTTTTGCTCAGAATGGGGACGATCCAAACAAGCTACAACGAACAGGTTTTCAATGGGTAAAAACAAGCCGCGTCTATTTAGAACACACAGCAACAAATGTAACAACCTCGCAGCCAACTAAACAACGTGTTTATTGAGAAAACACAGCAACTTCAAGTAGCGATCAAGACAGTGTTTCTATTTATCGGATAGTATTTTGGATAAAATAAAAATAAAAATAAATACAAAAATAAAATAAAATACTGAAACGCTCTGAATTTTGAGGGCAACGGCGTTCCATACCTATTGTCTTGATTAATGTTTGTGAATATTATATATCAGAGTATGCATTTATTTTTTAAAAATACAAAAAAAAAATATTGAGACGCTCTGAATTTTGAGGGCAACGGCGTTCCATACTCAACCGCCCGCGCGAAAATTTATTATTATTATTGTTTTTTTTCTTCTTTTTTTTTTACTGATGAAACTATTATTATTATTATTATTATTATTATTATTATTATTATTATTATTATGAAACAATACAACAGTTACAAGCAAAGTACAAATGAATATATGTATACATGCAAATGCACAAAACTTGAGACACAACAAAATAAACTACACTACTAAACAAGAGGCTGCCTAGCAACCATTGCACGAGCATTGTTCTTCTGCAAAGCAATGGCAAGCCTTTGATATAGCCAGCAAGATACTGATGAAACTGGCTGATCTGATCTGTTGGCCACCATTCTGGCCAGAGTCTTGAAAATTGGAATACTAGCTGTGCCCCATTATTATTATTATTATTATTATTATTATTAATATTCATCATTGAAAAATTACAATTACAAGTACACATATACACCACGTGAAAAACATGCAAAAATCAAAGTTAAACTCCACCCTCAGACCTGAAAAAGCCTGAGCGTGAAAGTAAAGCTCGAGCATTTGCTCTCACCAGTGTTACATTGAGACGTTGGTAGATGGTAGTGATGGCCTTGGATTTGCTGCACTGCAACTGGATGGCCAGACGGGATGCTAGCCGAGAAATGGTGGACTGGGCTTCTGCCCCCCAGCAACCATAAGTCTCAACTGCTAAGGGTATAGCAACCCATCCAAGCTCTGCACACTTGCGATCATTCACACCATGCTTCCGAACTTCAGCTGCCATAGCTGCTGACCCTCTTGCAACTCCCGCTTCAGTTAAAGTAGTGAGATTAAGCGGTTACAGTTAGGTCAAAAGCTGCTGGTTTGCCGATTATCCAGTTCTGTACAAGAATATCAGCTGGATGACTGTGTCTTTTGTCTGCCCCTAAGCCACAACCTACTTCAAGCTGTCCCCCCAGACATGCTCGATGGCAGAACTGTGAATAGGCATCCCTCAAGCTGTTGTGACGCAGAACGACATCCCCTCCACTTTTACACGTCACTGCATGGTGTCCTAGAGGGTCTAGCTGGTGTTCAGGACAGTATGGACAGCAAGAACCCAAAGATGTGTCCATTCCAAGCCACCACTTCAATGCAATCTGGAACTCGATCATCAGGTTCAAGGTGAAGGTTAAGACCTACTGAAGGAATGACTGACAGCCAGGCTGCAGCATGGTGTGAGGACACAGACAACAAACGTGCACGGTTGGCAGGGGACGACTTAAGTAGCAGTTGATCAAACTGGTGGTTTTCCAACATAGCCGAGAGATCCTTTTGACTATAGCTAGAATTAAGCAAAAGATCTCCTGAAATTGCATGCACTGGTGGGACTATACTGTTAAAAATACTGAATGATTCCAAGGCGTATTCATCAGATGGTATTAGAGACCCGGCCTTAATCAGTGATGCCAAATAAGCAGCTGGAGAATGGAGAGCAAGACTACGAAGGCCAAGACCCCCCCAACCAAGGCTCAGTTGAACTTGCAACCATTCTGTGTCAGCTGTATCAATTCCAGTGCATTCGGAAAAACAATGACGAACGTCAACATCAAACAATGCTAACCCGTCAGAGATAAGTGAGGGTGGAGTTGAACGGGCAAGATGAACTAATTTACAGTACCCTGCACACTGACGCAGGAGGAGGAGTGCAACTTGGGGGTCCAATGAGCCCACAGTAACCAACTGGGATAGCAACTTGGCAGCCTTAGCACGCCTTTGTGCTAAAAACTTTGCACAAAAGATGGTATTATTATTATTATTATTATTATTATTTATAAGCGACTACTACTTGTACTTGTATACTTTGCAACCCGTACATATACTAGTACAATGTTGAAGTAAATACACCGGATTGTATGATAAAATCCAGCCGTTGTAATTCCCGAGCCATGTTTGTTGCCTAGCAACACAATGTTTACAGTTCTGTTACATTTGCTGCTGTTCTAGTTCCAAACTCGCGCGCCATACTTTTCCTCGTTTCTCGTCTTAGTTCAGTTCATAACGCCGCCTCTTAGAAGCTGGCACCACAACAGAATTCTTTTCCTGTCGCCACCTCCATATTTGTTATGTACATGTCACGAGCAGACTGTTCAGCATCAGCATCGTACCGAACTCGGGAGGACTCAGTCTCTAACTCATAGTCTTGATTTAGGAGGTATATTCCTCTCTTCGCTTAGCTTTCCTCTTAGAAGGCATTTTGACAAAAACAACTTCGCTAGCTAAAAGTGGTGAGCAAAACCAAGGACACTAATAAAAGTGTCCTTGGCAAAACTATAAACACAAATGAAACTCCAATCATATAATTATAACGATACATAATTCTAATTATACGTGAAACATTGTCATGGAAACGGTTTAATACTCTAATATACTGATATGGACAAATTACGGTCTGGGAACGAGAAACACGAGCTTTTTTTGTTCTCTTAAAGTAAACGGTCTGGCGACTTGACCAAAGCATGAAAATGATCGCCTTTCCCCATTGTGGCTCGATAGCAATAAAGAGCTACACTATCCGTTTCTCGTTTCGTGAGTTATACCGTATACGCGGGTCGCGTTTTTTATAATGATATTTGTAGTACCTTATTGTATATGTATGTGCATATCTGTACGCGCATGCGCATGCCATTGCATTATGCTCTTTTGTACTATTAGGAACCGTTTGACCCAACGCTAGAGCAGATTGATGACTATAAAGAGCGATTCGACTATTTTTGCATTGCCCATGGCCAGGGCCGGTGAGAGCCGTAGTGAGGCCCGGGGTAGCATCAGTGTTGCCGCGGCTGACTAATTGGAACAAGTCCCGGACCGACGGCTGACCGGATTAGACCCCTGACGGTCACGGTCACGGCCAGCAATGGCCGGCATCAATCCTTCCCGGTCACGGCCACGGCCAGCCGTTAGCAGCCTATCCGACACGGTCACGGCCATTTCTGACCGCCAAAACCGTCAAATTTCGAGTTTGGCGGTCACGGTCGGCGGTCAACCGTCAAGGGCTGCATGAAAACAGATATAGCTTCCTCTATTAACAAGGGGTCTATTCAAAACACTTTATGGGATATAGCAGTGTGGTTTATGATATAATCTTAATAATTATGTCTGTTATAGTAGCAGTTTTATTAACAATTAATTAATCGTGACCGTCAAAGACCGGCTCATATTTTTGACGGTCAGCCGCCAAATATATGACGGCCACCGTACTTCCCGGCTCAGACGGCCAGGCATGTTGGCGGTTCACGATCACTGACGGTCAGCACAAAAATCGGCAATTTTTGACGGTTACCGGACGGCCACGGCTGGCCGCGGCAACACTGGGTAGCATATCATTTGAGGGCCCCATAGGTCCAGAAAATACGAGCGGGGGGGGGGGGGGGGGGGGGGGTCCCCCTTGTAATTGGCCCGCCGGGCCCCCTATTATGCCTTGGGGCCCCTATTATACCTTGGGGCCCCTATTATACCTTGGGGCCCCTATTATACCTTGGGGCCCGGGGTAAGTAACCCCGCTTACCCCCCCCCCCCCCCTCTCACCGGCCCTGCCCATGGCATAACTGAAGGAAAACAAAGGCGCTATTCCTTACAAGGATTGCATGGGCTGACGATGTATCTGAAGCTAAAGACCTGGGTGAGCCCAAAGAAACGTTCTGACCTCTCCATTGACGAGATAGTGGCTCAACTTAAAAGTCAAACCAGTGCTGCAACAGTTGAGATAGCAGAGCGATATCGCTTTTTTAAGCGCCTCCAAAGAGACGACGAAAGTACTAGTGTTGTAGAATATATGTCTCAGCTGCGCAGCTTGGCGAAGACCTGCAAGTTTGAGTCATATTTGGATACGGCGTTGAGAGATCAATTTGTCTGTGGTCTAAAGGTCCAGCGCATACAACAGGAGCTGCTGTGCATAAGTGATTTGACGCTAACAAAAGCCTTGGATAAAAGTCGTTCAATGGAAGTTGTCCATAAGGAGACACAGAGTATACGGGAACTAGGGAATCCTACAGCAGAAAGTAAACTTGACGATGCAGCTGCCCATAGAGTGTTCGCCTCCAAGAATAAGGACAGTTGTTACAGATGTGGGGGGACGGGCCGCTCAGCATCTATACATGTTTTTATAAGGATAAAACCTGCAGCTCCTGTGGAAAACTGGGTCACTTATCCAGAGTATGTAGAAGCAAGTTGTCAGCAGGACGTCACAAGGGGGATGCATGTCATGCAGCTCGTAAAGCACATTTAGTGGAACCAGATGAGGACCTCAGTGATTGCCAAACCAGTGATGAAGAGGCGCTAGTATGTGTACATACAGTAGCTAATAGGGATAGATATCCCAAGCTAACTGCTGATTTGGACATCAATGGTAGTATAGTAAATTCGAAGTTGACAGGAGCAGAAGTATCTACGATTCCAGAAAGGACGTACAGGCAAAAGCTGAAACAAGTAAATCTGCAACCAACGTCAATAGTGCTCTGTCAATATGATGGAACAATCCTTCCTACCTTGGGGGAGTTGAGAGCAAGGGTTTCGATCGAAAACCAGTCAGCAGAAGGCTGCTTCATCGTTGTGGAGAATTCATGCGGACAAGCAACTTCCTTTGCTGGGCCGTGATTTGTTGTGTAATCTTCGTTTGGACTGGTCTAAAATGCTAAGGAGTAACAAAGCAGATAGTTCCAGGATACATGCTATCCACAATGTAAACTTCCCTGATGTAATGGATGAAACGTTGGGGCTATTAAAAGGAACCAAGGCTGATCATGAGATTGGGCACAGTCCCAGTGTTTTACAAGTACAGACCAGTGCCATTCATAGAAGTCATAGACCACTTCTTACGAAATGCTCCCTACAAGTGGATGCCACTGCTGGTACCATACTGTCATCAGTTGGTCCTTTGCACTACACTGTCAGCACTCAAGGGGGCTCACAGAGGAAAGCACATGTTGATCATTTACTGAGTCGGTCTGAATCATTGGTACAGGACTCCCCTGATGTACCACAGGATACTATAGATGTCACAGAGCAGTTTGATCCATGTACAACAAGGAAGCCACTGACACCATTGCAAGGAAATACTCAGCCAAGAGCAGCACAACAGGAAACGATAGATGTTACAACAACTGGTCCACCTGAGTCTGATTCACAGCCAGGGTCTAGCCTAGGAAAGACTGTTGTGAAGACCAGAGACATTGGCAGGCCAGAAACTGCTAGGTACCACCGGCACCAGAGGCATCGGTGGGCGCTGGGCCGGAAACTGATACCACTGGCACAACTCAGGAGAGCCACATGTCACCACCTAGGGGACACTCTACTAGGCCATCAAGGTCTCATTGAAGAGCTCTGAATGTCTGAATTTTAGGGGGGAGGAAACTGTAATGTATGTGCATATCTGTACGCGCATGCGCATGTCATTGCATTATGCTCTTTTGTAATACAGTCATGCGGTTGTTTAGCCTCGTCCCCAGGCCCTGTTTTTTATAAGTTGTGGGGGCGTAACCCCTGCAACTTAAAAAAAAAACAGAGCCTGGGGACGAGGCTAGGCGTTGTTAACATAACAATTTCATGATACGGCACAAATCCTATATTAGAGTTACTGCCGCAACGCGAAAACATTGCGTCATATTGGTCTGGGAACGAGACTAGCTAGACTACACAAGATGTCCGCTATACTACCGGAAGTAATAGAGACAGTCGGTACGTAACGCCTATTTTACATTTGTCTAATGGACTAATACTATTTTTATACTATAGTATCGGGAGTTGGGTTTCCCACCCCCCCCCCCCCCCCCCCCCTCCACAACTTTTGTAGCACCCACTGACCTAGAGTACTAGTAATAAGAGCTAGAGTAGGCGTGGTCGCTATGGCTTAGACCAACTCAACTGTCGTGTTCACGTATACTACACTGTGTGCGCATATCCGAACGTGATGCGTCTTTGATCCCTCAAAACCTCAGAGCAGAAGCTTGGAAATGCGGTAAGGCGGGGTGATATTGGCGAGGTGGCGAGGTTGATCAAAAGTGGAGTATCTGTACATACAACTCGTGAGGTAAGCGGAGATTTTCATGGGGGATCAGAATTTTCCACTTATACTCTGAACAGAGTAAATTGGTCTATTGTATGTTACAAGAGATATGAGTGCACACTGTAGTTTTCAATCATGATATTATGAGGGAGGGGAGTGTCCATGCTTGAGGGCTATGTCAAGACTGTACATTTTGCTACCTGCACCTTGAATGGAGACATTGACTTGAAATGTTGGTCCCAAAAACTATCCCATCAGCTGTAATGTACATATATCAATTAGCCTCCTAATCCTCCTCCCCTTTATTAATGATTGCATAAAGCTTGTATACATTTGTTTACATGTACCTAATGGCTTCATATTTGAAGGAGCCATGTTGATGACCATGTACTACATGTAGATGTGTATATTGTACCCACCATGTTGACTGAAATATTGTACCCACTTCAGGATGGCAATACTCCATTACACCTTGCTGCAAAGGGAGGTCATACTATTTGGGTGGAATATCTCCTTTCCACTCCTGGTATTGATGTGAACATTACGAATATGGTGAGTTGTATGTAAAGCTGCACAATCTTCCTCCTATTCATACATGTTTTTACTTTACTTAGCAAATGTGAGCCCCAATACATGCACCCCGTTGGCTGCATGCCATAAAGAGGGGTCAGGCAGAGCACCCCATGAGG
This sequence comes from Spongilla lacustris, assembly GCA_949361645.1. NCBI lineage: Eukaryota > Metazoa > Porifera > Demospongiae > Spongillida > Spongillidae > Spongilla > Spongilla lacustris. The sequence continues at coordinate 5,586,121 of OX442422.1, forward strand.
CCACATGCCCTAATGGCTAGAGGTGGATAAGGGAGGCAAGAGCCAGCCTTCATGGATGTAGCCATTGTTGGGTGAATGGGGGCAGACTGGACCCCGCTGTGTTACGTAGCATTAGGTACTGCCATGCCCTAGGCTGCCTGAACCAATGTGGGGCCAATGGGGTGGTGGCCATTGTACCTTAGAGGCCAGCAGAGGTTGTTGCCTTAGCTCTGTGACCTCACCTCAGGGTGTTAGCCCCAGGGTTATGGTAGCCATGTGTTGAGCAGTACCAGCCTTCTTTAATGAGATGAGAGCAGCAGAATACATACATGTATGTGATGCAATAATGAGAGCACACACACACCTACATGTATAAGGTGTCCAAGTCCAGTCAGTCAGGGGTACAATATTACACAAGGGGTGGGAGGGGGCTGAGATGATGCCAGTAGCTACTGAGGATGTGTGTGTAATGGACTTGCCTATAAGGAGCACCAGGTATATCTGTGGGGATTGGTAAGCAATGCAATGGGGACACATGTAGACACTAAGTATAGGCACCTGGTACCTTCCATTAAAACACTGCTTAACACTACCATATCACATACTGGTTGTATGTGTGTACTCTAATTAGAGGCTTCATGTTTGAAGGGGCCATGTTGATGACCGTGTAAACATTTGTACATTGTACCCACCATGTTGGCTGAACTATTGTACCCACTACACTGTATGTTGGCTGACCTATTGTACCCACTCCAGTATGGTGCTACTCCATTACACCTTGCTGCAGTATATGGTTCTACTACTTGTGTGGAACGTCTCCTTTCTACTCCTGGTATTGATGTCAACATTAAGGATCGTGTAAGTTTGTGTATTGAATGTTACATGAACATTACAGTTATGATAATACTAAGAACAGGAGGGAGTGGAGACCTGCCTATAAAGGCATCTCCAATATCTCTTGTTCCCTTCCTTCTTACACCACCATTGTCATAAGATACAATATACCACTGACTTTCGCTATTTTTATGTATGAGATATGACATGAACTGTCCCCTATGTATGTATATATCCTTAGTCTTCTGCCTCAAATAGTAAAATAATGGTTGTGGTAAAGTCACGAAGCATGCACATGTATAATGCTGACATACATGTACATGAGTGACTTTGTTTGAAGAGGCCATGGCGGCCATGTTGATGATGACCATGTACTGCATGCACCATGTTGACTGACCCACTCCAGCATGGTCATACTCCATTATACTATGCTGCAAAGGAAGGTCGTAAAACTTGTGTGGATCGTTTCCTTTCCGTTCCTGGTATTGATATGAACATTAAGGATGAGGTGAGTTGTAAAATCTTCTTCGTCCTATTCGTAAATCGTACATCTTTTTACTTTACTTAGCAAATGTGAGCCCCAATACATGCACCCCGTTGGCTGCATGCCATAAAGAGGGGTCAGGCAGAGCACCCCATGAGGCCACATGCCCTTATGGCTAGAGGTGGATAAGGGAGGCAAGAGCCAGCCTCCATGGATGTAGCCATTGTTGGGTGAATGGGGGCAGACTGGACCCCGCTGTGTTACGTAGCATTAGGTACTGCCATGCCCTAGGCTGCCTGAACCAATGCGGGGCCAATGGGGTGGTGGCCATTGTACCTTAGAGGCCATCAGAGGTTGTTGCCTTAGCTCTGTGACCCCACCTCAGGGTGTTAGCCCCAGGATTATGGTAGCCATGTGTTGAGCAGTACCAGCCTTCTTTAATGAGATAAGAGCAGCAGAATACATACATGTACATGTACATGTACATGTGTATGTGATACAATAATGAGACCTATAAGGTGTACAGGTCCAGTCTTATAATATTACACAAGGGGTGGGAGGGCCCGGCTGAGATGATGCCAGTAGCTACTGAGGATGTGTGTGTAATGGACTTGCCTATAAGGGGCACCAGGTAGATCTGTGGGGATTGGTAAGCAATGCAATGGGGACACATGTAGACACTAAGTATAGGCACCTGGTACCTTCCATTAAAACACTGCTTAACACTGCCATATCACATACTGGTTGTATGTGTGTACTCTAATTAGAGGCGTCATGTTTGAAGGAGCCATGTTGATGACCATGTACTACATGTAGATGTGTACATTGTACCCACCATGTTGACTGAACTATTGTACCCACTTCAGTGTGGCAATACTCTATTACACCTTGCTGCAAAGGGAGGTCATACTACTTGTGTGGAACATCTCCTTTCCACTCCTGGTATTGATATTGATGTGAACATTACGAATAGGGTGAGTTGTATGTAAAGCTGCACAATCTTCCTCCTATTCATACATCTTTTTACTTTACTTATGTGTAGCAAATGTGAGCCCCAATACATGCACCCCGTTGGCTGCATGTCATAAAGAGGGGTCAGGCAGAGCACTCCATGAGGCCACATGCCCTAATGGCTAGAGGTGGATAAGGGAGGCAAGAGCCAGCCTCCATGGATGTAGCCATTGTTGGGTGAATGGGGGCCCGCTGTGTTATGTAGCATTAGGTACTACCATGCCCTAGGCTGCCTGAACCAATGTGGAGCCAATGGGGTGCAGGCCGATGTAATATTGTTGGAATCGTGATGACCGCACACATGCACAATAGAGGCGAGTTAATTTGTTAATTAATTCAAGATTATAATTTATAACCATTAAATCAGACGATTGAGCGCTAGCGCTGGATAATATATGTACATTGACGTGTCAGGGAACGCCTGCTGCCTGGCGCCCTTCGGTGCCCATGGCGCCCCACGTCATAATCGGCAGGTGGGTTGGTGACCCCCCCCCCCCGACCAGGTCGCCACTGATAATAATTAAGATCCAGTCAGTGAGGGGTACAATATTACACAAGGGGTGGGAGTGGGCTGAGATGATGCCAGTAGCTATTGAGGATGTATGTGTAATGGACTTGCCTATAAGGGGCACCAGGTAGATCTGTGGGGATTGGTAAGCAATGCAATGGGGACACATGTAGACACTAAGTATAGGCACCTGGTACATGTACCTTCTATTAAAACACTGCTTAACACTGCCATATCACATACTGGTTGTATGTGTGTACTCTAATTAGAGGCTTCATGTTTGAAGGGCCCATGTTGATGACCATGTAAGCATGTGTACATGTACATTGTACCCACTATGTTGGCTGACCTATTGTACCCGCTCCAGTATGGTGATACTCCATTACACCTTGCTGCAGTATATGGTTCTACTACTAGTGTGGAACGTCTCCTTTCTACTCCTGGTATTGATGTGAACGTTAAGGAGCGTGTAAGTTTGTGTATTGAATGTTACATGAACATTACAGTTATGATAATACTAAGAACAGGAGGGAGTGGAGACATGCCAATAAAGGCATCTCCAATATCTCTTGTTCCCTTCCTTCTTACACCACCATTGCTGTAAAATACAATATACCACTGACTTTCGCTATTTTTATGTACATGGTGTATGAGATATGACATGAACTGTCCCCTATGTATGTATATATCCTTAGTCTTCTGCCTCGAATTTACTAATAATGGTTGTGGTAAAGTCACGAAGCATGCACATGTATAATGCTGACATACATGTACATGTACATGAGTGACTTTGTTTGAAGAGGCCATGGCGGCCATCTTGATGATGACCATGTACTGCATGCACCATGTTGACTGACCCACTTCAGGTTGGTGGTCATACACCATTACACTACGCTGCAAGGAGAGGTCATACAACTTGTGTGGAACATCTCCTTTCGGCTCCTGGTATTGATGTGAACATTAAGGATAAGGTGAGTTGTACAATCTTCTTCCTCCTATTCATAAATCATACATGTACATCTTTTTACTTTACTTAGCAAATGTGAGCCCCAATACATGCACCCCATTGGCTGGCAGAGCACCCCATGAGGCCACATGCCCTAATGGCTAGAGGTGGATAAGGGAGGCAAGAGCCAGCCTCCATGGATGTAGCCATTGTTGGGTGAATGGGGGCAGACTGGACCCCGCTGTGTTCCGTAGCATTAGGTACTGCCCTGCCCTAGGTTGCCTGAACCAATGTGGGTCCAATGGGGTGGTGGCCATTGCACCTTAGAGGCCATCAGAGGTTGTTGCCTTAGCTCTGTGACCTCACCTCAGGGTGTTAGCCCCAGGGTTATGGTAGCCATGTGTTGAGCAGTACCAGCCTTCTTTAATGTGATAAGAGCAGCAAAATACATACATGTACATGTACATGTGTATGTGATACAATAATGAGAGCACACACACACCTACATGTATAAGGTGTCCCAGTCAGGGGTACAATATTACACAAGGGGTGGGAGGGGGCTGAGATGATGCCAGTAGCTACTGAGGATGTGTGTGTAATGGACTTGCCTATAAGGGGCACCAGGTAGATCTGTGGGGATTGGTAAGCAATGCAATGGGGACACATGTAGACACTAAGTATAGGCATTTGGTACCTTCCATTAAAACACTGCTTATCACTACCATATCACATACTGGTTGTATGTGTGTACTCTAATTAGAGGCTTCATGTTTGAAGGGGCCATGTTGATGACCGTGTAAATATGTGTACATAGTACCCATCTTATTGGCTGAACTATTGTACCCACTATGTTGGCTGACCTATTGTACCCACTCTAGAATGGTGATACTTCATTCGACCTTGCTGCAAATGGAGGTTATACTACATGGGATTGTTTGGAACATCTTCTTTCTACTCCTGGTATTGATGTGAACATTAAGGATCGTGTAAGTTTGTGTATTGAATGTTACATGAACATTACAGTTATGATAATTACGTTTGAATCGCTATATCGTCCGAACGGTAAAGGCTATTGCTATCCTTTTTTCATGACTTCATACTACACCATTGCTCCTTGGTAAAATACATTTTGGTGTTACGCACTTGCTCCGTGCCAGCATTGCAACATTCCAATAAAGCACCTGGTTCGAACCCAACATACGATTCCTTTCAGTAAGAGTAATCAAATCGCTTCAAATTTGGTTTTTAGGTAGAGAGGTCCTATACCTATCTATTTGTTCTGTTCGTTAATTGTATGCTATCCGTTACGGAGATACAACTTTTTTCCGCTTGATCATTGGCTCGAATCGAGCGGGAAAAGTGCACGTAGTTTGTTCAACTGTATCTCCATAACGGATGACATAAAAATTAACGAACAGGTACAATGTATAAGACCTCTCTACCTACAATCCGAATTTGAGATGATTTGATTACTCCTACACAAAGTTATGTTGGGTTTGAACCAGGTGCGGTATCGAACGTTGCAATGCTGGCACGGAGCAAGTGCAAGACACCAAAATGTATTTTACCATAGAGCAATGGTGAAGTATGAAGTCATGAAAATAGGTAGTAGATATACAACTGTAGCCTTTACCATTCGGACAATATCGCGATTCAAACGTTATTTTATAATGTTATAAAACATAGGAAGTTTTCGCAGATACTGTCCCATATAATTATAATCATTATATTATTATTATTATCATTATTATTATTATTATATATATACATGTATATATTATATTTTAATAGCTGTTGTAAATGTGCATTGACAAATCAGGTTCAATGGGACATAAAGCAGATATACATGTATAATAGGTATATGGAGATGTTGCTGATGCAACCTCTGTCTAAGCCAGCACTTCCCTCAGTGCTACAATAAAACATGCAATAGCTGCAGAAGCAAGCCTAGAAAAAGTTTTGTCATGCTTCTTTCCGGGTGGTGGTATTTAATTAATAACTCCCAACATCCTATGCATGTATGCTGTGCCATGCACATTCTTTCAATATTCATGGTGAGGTAATGATTATACAAAACTAGGGATGGCTCCAATTCATTGCACTTTTTTGTTTTGACCCCCCTCCCCCAAGAATTAATTTATTTGCTCTATATATTTGTACTACATTGCACATGCTACAGTATGGTTCAAGTTCATTAATCATGGCTGCACTATATGGTCGTGTTACTTGTCTGGATCAACTCCTTTCTACTTCTGATATCAATGTGGATATTGCATTCCAGAGAATTTTCGAACTTTACATTTCAAAGACAGATCCAGAAGATCTGGAAGAGACAGATCCTTATTGTTCAGATTTCCTGACGATATAGAAGAGACAGATCCTGAAGATGACTAGCTATTGTTAACACTTTTAAACTGACTGTATGCTTGCCTGATAGAATGGTTTATTATTTATTATTGAATTATTACGTACTTGTATGTATTATTTTTAGTGTTATTATCAAAAGTGGTTATTATGATTTTGGTAATTCTACATGTATACACCACACATCTAAATCTACAATGCACTTCTACTCAACATCGCTCTTGAGTTGGCCCTAATTAGGGACATGTTCAGACGACCATATAGATTTAAAATAACTCTGGACATCATTTGGTTGGTTTTGATGCAGAGCCTGCGGGCCAAACGTGAGATGTTCCGTCGTGCTTCTATGCCCCATGCACCATAGGCTTCCACTGCTAAGGGCACACAGATCCATCTAAGTTCCTCACACTTTGGATCGTTTTCAATGTGCTTTCGGACTTCAGCAGATGCAGCTGCTGACCCCCCTGTGAATCCTGCTTCGGCAATGACATTTGAGTTAAGTGGTGAAATCACAGTGAGGTCTAGGGGCTGCTGGTCTGCTGCAGAACCAGTTATTATCATTATTCAATGAACATACATACTTGTAAGTACATGTACCCTATTACATGTATACATATGCATGTACTTAGGCTAGTCATTGTGTGGAACATCTGCTTTATCAATGTTAGCATAACGAATAAGGTAATTTCGTCCCTATATATTTAGCGGATGTATGACTTCAATCAAAATCAAATGCTACAGGACAGGACAGACACCAGCTGCATGGGCACCAGTCCATGTACATCAGCTGGGCATATCAGCTGAGTTCCAGTACTTGATTTATACCTCAGTCTGACATTTTTAGGATACGTATTTTTAGCACAAAAAAATTCCAAAAGCTTAAAAGCTGAAATTCATAAGGTGAATGACATGTATTCCATCCTATATACCTGCAGCAAAATATATTTAGTGGCACAGCCCAATTCAACTTGAGATCAGGTTGGGATTCAGTGTCATCTGAGCTGTAAGCATTAAACAAGCAGCAGATACTTTTCGCTCAGTGATGCATGATATATATGTACATGATTTGAGCCAGTAACTAGGAAATACGTTTCACTATTTTTTTTTTCATTACAACCATATATCATGCATATAAGCTTATTGTTATTATTTGTATAATGCGTTCTGCACGGAGATGTACAGGCATTAATATCCTAAATACAAAATTCGGGATCATACAGTGGGGAGCATACAATCAGAACTTTCCTGACTTGTTGGCATGAGGGACATGAGGCCTGGCAAACCAGCTGGTTGGGCAATGATGGTTTTTTACTCCTACAAGTATTGAAAATTGGATATGAGCATGATATTATTGTTGGATGAATGATTCATTGATTGCTGGATGGACAGTGGTGATCTTTCTACTTTCAAATTGCAAAACAAGCTAGCTGCTCTTAATCACAGTACAGCAAGGTGGCATACTGTCATTGTGGTTACCACTTTATTAATGCGATCTTTCATTGCAACAGTTCCCTGTTTTTCTGATGAAGATGTTCTTCATTGCCCATCCCCCCCCTCCCCCCCTCCCCCCCCCCCCCCCCCTCACCAGCTTGAAGAATGTGCAGACCTTGCATGTACTGGTGTCCAAGGCCAGCTGATGTGCCCAGCTGATGTGCCCAGCTAATGTACTGGTGCCCAGCTGATGTACTGGTGCCCAGCTGATGTACTGGTGCCCAGCTAATGTACTGGTGCCCAGCTGATGTACTGGTGCCCAGCTAATGTACTGGCCGGCATGGTGCCCAGCTAGTGTCTGTCCCGCCCTGCAGCATTTGACCTGAAAGTCATTCATCCGAGCCTCATTTTGGACAGACCATCTTGGAACACTATTTGGTGTGTTTCTGTTCTTTACTACAGACCTGTATTCCTTACGTGGAGTGGTTGATGTGTATGCTGGGTGGGGGAATGAAGCTAAAGCCTCTTTCCTAAAAGTAAGCAAAAGGTTTGCACTTCAGTTGGGAATGAGTATTTGCTGGGAACCATTTTGATGAGGCAGGAAAGAACTTGACTAGTAGTGTCTAGTACTTATTTCTTGTTTGCTGTCTATGAAGGTACACTTTATGATGATTATTATTAATAAGACCTCTGTACCAAGATCGGAAGCACTGTCCAGCATATATACATGAATGATGCTGGTCAGAGCCAATGCAAAGACCCTGCTAAGCAGATAAGAGTTTACCTAGGGATAAACTAGGACTTTAGTTAGTTAAAATATTGCGACTATATACCACTTGAAATTCAGAACATATAGGCACCATTTGCGTCATTTGAAACGGTTCTTACGGTGGCCCGGTAGGTCGCGGAACAAAGCAGTCGACATAGAGCATTGTGCGCTCGACATAGAGCGCTCGACATAGAGCAGTTGACATAGAGCAGTCGACATAGAGCAGTCGACATAGAGCAGTTGACATAGAGCAGTTGACATAGAGCAGTCGACACAGAAACGTCGACATAGAAACGTCGACACAGAAACGCCGAACTATGGGCGTGGCCCAGCGGAAGTACTATTTAGGCGTGACCCTTGTGAAGCGGATAAATTAGTGCGTGGCCATCGGAAGTCGACACCGCCTACGGAAGTATAGTTGGTTTAATAGGCTAGCGATAATGGCGATCCATCGTACGCGTGACGATGGGGAAGTTGAGAGTAAGCCGTAAAGGCCAGAGATATTGGATTGGCAACGCGTCACGTGAGCCATAGAGATTGGCGATTTTTACTGTGCCATCCGACCTGGTGTAAATCGCACGTGCGTGTAAGTGTGAAACCTGTAAACTTCATCACAGATATAGCACCAGCGTTAAGAGCAATGAAGATGTTCTATTATTTTGGTCGATGCTAAATTGTAGTTGGGATGAGGAATCAATCAAAACTTTGTTTCAAATGGTTGTAGATTTATGGCTAACAGTTCGTGGTTATTCACACTCAAGTGCTTGGGTAGAAAAGTACAAGGTTGCCCAAAAGAAATCAACATAGAAGTCTAAAGGCATTAGGAAGCAGCTGTAGGCTATTGTCCATGTATGGGGTAGCTCGAGTGTTTAATGCATTTGTACGGATTCGTCAACGGATGGCACACGTTAATAAGTGTTAAGTGGGTCCGTTGCCAATCCCTTTATATATTATCTCTGGTAAGGCTTATACCACACATCGGGCCAACCATGCACTACGCAAATCTGCCATTTTCATTCTCTAGGGATCATAGTGCGATACTGGAGGCAGCGCAAACCTATTGCCGTTTTATTGGCGTACTTGCGCTGGGTGTATACTCCGTGTCTTGCGGATATACGTGGCTGAAGGCAAAAATTAGCAGCCTCGGATTGAAACGACGAGGTGCTATTGAAACGTTAACCAACCTTCTTCATTTGCAACAAGCCATTAAGGTAACAACAGCACATATATTGGTTAGTTCTCTTAACAAAATTTTGACTTATATAACGTGTAGGTGGAATTAACAACGTCAAACTGCCTATTAGGCTATAGGGCTATGTGGCGATTGCTCCAAACCAAGTATGGTTACACCGTGAAAAGGTAAAAATGTTACACTAATCCTATCTGTTGAGCACTGGTGGAGCCAGTATTTTTTTTATTGGGTGGCCCAACTTTAGGCCGATTCAACCAATAAGGGGGAGGGGGGTATGGGGGCCAGGGGGGGCCAACTGCAGACGTCACTGTACAAGCTTAAATCACAGGGGGTCCAACTGCAGACTTGACTGTACAAGCTTAAATCACAGGGGGGACCAAGCCCTCTCCAGCCCCCCCCCCCCCCCCTCCCCACCCCCCTTGCTCCGCCACTGCTGTTGAGACAGCTTGTGTATACTTCCATTTTAGAGGCACCGTCATGATGCTACTTGCACTGATGGACCCTCAAGGCACAAGTGATAGGAAGAAACATAGACTTAAAAGGCGAAATTACATCAATAAGGTATAACACTGAAAGGTGCTATACAGAATGGCAATTTACCTTCTCTGTTTTAAAAGGGACCAAATTGGTGAGACCGAGTCTCACCGAGGATATCCCGTAGGTGCTCTTGGGGCCGTTCCACAGCGCTAAGGGCAGAGTCCCTGATATCCCGCTACCGGAGCTTCGACCGACTATGTCGGTCCAGGCTCTAGCCGCATCTCTGATGCCTATAAGGCGATATGACGTAACTCCTAGTCCTAGCCAGCGCCTCGAGGTGCCGCACGTAGTGTTGGATGTGGCACCTAGATGGGTACGATAAGCTTAAACCATATGGTTTCCCCATTCATGGTTGCATAGACGGGTAACATTTCTGACACTTTTGAAGGTATGTGTTAAAATTATATAAATTGTAGTTTTTCCAGAAAAATTATCTGGTTGGAGGTATCAACTACTATTAACGACCCTTGTGTAGTGCTGATCGAACTATTACTTAGATGCACTAAAGAAGTTGGAAGGTCAGAACACTATACAATACACTTCTATTTTGCTAGGTTGTACATAAGTATGGTTTGATGATAATACTTAGGGTGTCCTATGCGAATAAGAAGTGACTGTGGAACTGAGAATACTTGTATCGCCAAATGCCAAATGACATTTAGGCATCATGGTACAGATCAATATGCTGGTCCTAACAGTTTTGTGTTTGGAACTTCGGTCCTAAATACAGTATGTTGTAATATTGTAGCGGTTATCATGATATGTAAGTATGATATAAATTTATTGTATGTACGCATTGAAAGCTGGTGGTCAAGGTTAAGAATTTTTAAAACACAATGGTGGATTACTCTTTTTAAGGTATTGTTATCATAAATGTGGTAGATCTAAATTTGTGGTTTAAAGTTCATGGAAACCATCTATTCATAAGGATTTGTTAGAAGATGAGCTGTATGATCCAGACAATGTGGTCCATCGGTAAGATTGGGTTGCATACACTACAGTGGTTATATGTATAATTATTATTATATAGCCACATAGCTGGATATGTGTTCATGCCTATTGAAAAGGGAACTGAATGAGTTCAAACACAGATGGAATAATCACAGGATACGTTTTAATAGATTTGCATCATGTCCCAGTGATACTCCCAATGATGTATATTACATGTAATAGACTGTGTGCAGGTTTTAACCCTGTTTTCTTTTTTAAGATGGTGATTACAAGTGTGACATTGATCCTGATCTTCTCGCTCATTGTATGGTGCATGTTGCACATGATCCACCACCATTTTATCCTCCACCATTTCAACTGCTAGCAGATCACATTCTTTCATATTTGAATTTGACACAAGAGCAGATCACTGCCAACAATTGCAAATTTGTGTATCTTTATTTGTCATATGTTGTAAGTTATGTTATATAATTTCATGTTGTTCATGATACATTTTCATGAAAACCTATATGAAGTAAGCTAGACACTGCACAGCATTTTACAAACACTTCAGCCAACAATACATGAGTTCATTTTGCTGGATCACTTGATGGCCGTTATAGAATTGAACTACTGATCAAAAAACTTGAGAAGTGACATTGCTCTTGGTCTTGTCTTAGGATCTATGTTTGTGCATTGACAGCATATATCTTTAAATTCATCAGGTACAGCTTCACAAGATAGGATTAGTGTAACATTTTTACCTTTTCACGGTGTAACCATACTTGGTTTGGAGCAATCGCCACATAGCCCTATAGCCTAATAGGCAGTTTGACGTTGTTAATTCCACCTACACGTTATTTAAGTCAACATTTTGTTAGAGAACTAACCAATATATGTGCTGTTGTTACCTTAATGGCTTGTTGCAAATGAAGAAGGTTGGTTAACGTTTCAATAGCACCTCGTCGTTTCAATCCGAGGCTGCTAATTTTTGCCTTCAGCCATGCACGTATATCCGCAAGACACGGAGTACACCCAGCGCAAGTACGCCAATATAACGGCAATAGGTTTGCGCTGCCTCCAGTATCGCACTATGATCCCTAGAGAATGAAAATGGCAGATTTGCGTAGTGCATGGTTGGCCCGATGTGTGGTATATAAGCCTTACTCTCAACTTCCACATCGTCACGATGGATCGCCATTATCGCTAGCCCCAACTATACTTCCGTAGGCGGTGTCGACTTCCAATGGCCACGCACTAATTTATCCGCTTCCTAAGGGCCACGCCTAAATAGTACTTCCGCTGGGCCACGCCCAAATACGTCGACGTTTCTGTGTCGACGTTTCTGTGTCGACGTGTCTGTGTCAACTGCTCTATGTCGACTGCTCTATGTCGACTGCTTTATGTCGACTGCTCTATGTCAACTGCTCTATTTCGACTGCACAATGCTCTATGTCGACTGCCCAATGCTCTATGTCGACTGCTTTGTTCCGCGACCTACCGGGCCACCGTAGATATGGACAAATTACGGTCTGGGAACGAGAAACACGAGCTTTTTTTGTTCTCTTAAAGTAAACGGTCTGGCGAGTGGCGACTTGACCAAAGCATGAAAATGATCGTCTTTCCATTGTGGCTCGATAGCAATAAAGAGCTACACTATCTGTTTCTCGTTTCGTGAGTTATACCGTATACGCGGGTCGCGTTTTTTATAATGATATTTGTAGTATCTTATTGTATATGTACATGTATGTGCATATCTGTACGCGCATGCGCATGCCATTGCATTATGCTCTTTCGTACTGTTAGTCATGACGAGCTCTCTTAGAACATAACAGTGGCAACAGAATGGAACCTTCACGCGGCGTAGAACCGTTTGACCCAACGCTAGAGCACATTGATGACTATATAAAGAGCGATTCGACTATTTTTGCATTGCCCATGGCCAGGGCCGGTGAGAGCCGTAGTGAGGCCCGGGGTAGCATATCATTTGAGGGCCCCATAGGTCCAGAAAATACGAGCGGGGGGGGGGGGGGGGGGGAGAGAGTCCCCCTTGTGATTGGCCCGCCGGGCCCCCTATTATGCCTTGGGGCCCCTATTATACCTGGGGGCCCGGGGTAAGTAACCCCGCTTACCCCTCCTCTCACCGGCCCTGCCCATGGCATAACTGAAGGAAAACAAAAGGCGCTATTCCTTACAAGGATTGGGCAGACGATGTATCTGAAGCTAAAGACCTGGGTGAGCCCAAAGAAACTTTCCGACCTCTCCCTTGACGAGATAGTGGCTCAACTTAAAAGTCAAACCAGTGCTGCAACAGTTGAGATAGCAGAGCGATATCGCTTTTTTAAGCGCCTCCAAAGAGACGACGAAAGTAGAATATATGTCTCAGCTGCGCAGCTTGGCGAAGACCTGCAAGTTTGAGTCATATTTGGATACGGCGTTGAGAGATCATGGTCTAATGGACCAGCGCATACAACAGGAGCTGCTGTGCATAAGTGATTTGACGCTAACAAAAGCCTTCTTGGATAAAAGTCGTTCAATGGAAGTTGTCCATAAGGAGACACAGAGTATACGGGAACTAGGGAATCCTACAGCAGAAAGTAAACTTGACGATGCAGCTGCCCATAGAGTGTTCGCCTCCAAGAATAAGGACAGTTGTTACAGATGTGGGGGGACGGGCCGCTCAGCATCTATACATGTTTTTATAAGGATAAAACCTGCAGTTCCTGTGGAAAACTGGGTCACTTATCCAGAGTATGTAGAAGCAAGTTGTCAGCAGGACGTCACAAGGGGGATGCACGTCATGCAGCTTGAAAAGCACATTTAGTGGAACCAGATGAGGACCTCAGTGATTGCCAAACCAGAGATGAAGAGGCGCCAGTATGTGTACATAGAGTAGCTAATAGGGATAGATATCCCAAGCTAACTGCTGATTTGGGCATCAATGGTAGTATAGTAAAATTCGAAGTTGATACAGGAGCAGAAGTATCTACGATTCCAGCAAGGACGTACAGGCAAAAGCTGAAACAAGTAAATCTGCAACCAACGTCAATAGTGCTCCGTCAATATGATGGAACCATCCTTCCTACCTTGGGGGAGTAGAGAGCAAGGGTTTCGATCGAAAACCAGTCAGCAGAAGGCTGCTTCATCGTTGTGGAGAATTCATGCGGACAAGCAACTTCCTTTGCTGGGCCGTGATTTGTTGTGTAATCTTCGTTTGGACTGGTCTAAAATGCTAAGGAGTAACAAAGCAGATAGTTCCAGGATACATGCTATCCACAGTGTAAACTTGTTGAACGAGTTCCCTGATGTAATGGATGAAACGTTGGGACTATTAAAAGGAACCAAGGCTGAGATTCAACTGAAAGAGGGCACAGTCCCGGTGTTTTGCAAGTACAGACCAGTGCCATTTGCATTAAGGGAACAGGTGGAAGAGATGATAAGGCAACAAGTCATAGAAGGAGAGCTGGAGCCAGTGGAAAGTAGCGACTGGGCAGCCCCTATTGTCATTGCAAGAAAGAAGGATAGCAATACTCGAATATGGGCTGATTTCAAAATGAATATTAATCCCCTTTCCGTTACCTACTGTGGACGAAATGTTCTCCACCTTAGCAGCAGGGGAATCCTTCTCAAAGATAGATCTGGCTCGAGCGTATAAACAGATGTAAGTGCTTGAAAGTCATAGACCACTTCTTACGAAATGCTCCCTACAAGTGGATGCCACTGCTGGTACCATACTGCCATCAGTTGGTCCTTTGCACTACACTGTCAGCACTCAAGGGAAAGCACATGTTGATCATTTACTGAGTCGGTCTGAATCATTGGTACAGGACTCCCCTGATATGTACCACAGGATGCTATAGATGTCACAGAGCAGTTTGATCCATGTACAACAAGGAAGCCACTGACACCATTGCAAGGAAATACTCAGCCAAGAGCAGCACAACATGTACAGGAAACGACAGATGTTAAAACAACTGGTCCACCTGGGTCTGATTCATAGCCAGAGTCTAGCCTAAGAAAGACTGTTGTGAAGGCCAGAGACATTGGCAGGCCAGAGACATTGGCAGGCCAGAAACTGGTACCACTGGCACCAGAGGCATTGGTGGGCCGGAAAGGAGAGCCACATGTCACTACCTAGGGGACACTCTAATAGGCCATCAAGGCCTCCGCGGCGTCTCATTGAAGAGCTCTGAATGTCTGAATTTTAGGGGGGAGGAAACTGTAGTATCTTATTGTATATTTATGTGCATATCTGTACGCGCATGCGCATGCCATTGCATTATGCTCTTTTGTAATAGTCATGGCGTAGTTTAGCCTCGTCCCCAGGTCCTGTTTTTTATAAGTTGCGGGGGAGAAAACCTTTTCGCCCCCGCACTTATAAAAAACAGGGCCTGGGGACGAGGCTAGACATAGCAATTTCAAGATACGGCACAAATCCTATGCGAGAGTTACGCCGTAACTCTCGATACGCGAAAACATTGCGTCATATTAGTCTGGGAACGAGACTAGCTAGACTACACAAGATGTCCGCTATACTACCGGAAGTAATAGAGACAATCGGTACGTAACGCCTATTTGACATTTGTCTAATGGACAAATACTATTTTTATACTATAGTATCGGGAGTTGGGTTCCCCCCCCCCCCCCCTCCACAAGACCACAACTTTTGTAGCACCCATGCACTGACCTAGAGTAATAAGAGCTAGAGTAGGCGTGGTCGCTATGGCGTAGACCAACTCAACTGTCGTGTTCACATATACTACACTGTGTGCGCATACGTGATGTGTCTTTGATCCCTCAAAACCTCAGAGCAGAAGCTTCGAGATGTGGTATGGCGGGGTGATATTGGCGAGGTGGCGAGGTTGATCAAAAGTGGAGTATCTGTACATTCAACTCGTGAGGTAAGCGGAGATTTTCATGGGGGATCAGAATTTTCCACTTATACTCTGAACAGAGTAAATTGGTCTATTGTATGTTAAAAGAGATATGAATGCACACTGTAGTTTTCAATCATGATATTATGAGGGAGGGGAGTGTCCATGCTTGAGGGCTATGTCAAGACTGTACATTTTGCTACCTGCACCTTGAATGGAGACATTGACTTGAAATGTTGGTCCCAAAAACTATCCCATCAGCTGTAATGTACATATATAAATTAGCCTCCTCTTCCTCCTCCCCTTTATTAATGATTGCAATCAATTCATAAATCTTGTATACATTTGTTTACATGTACCTAATGGCTTCATATTTGAAGGGGCCATGTGGATGACCATGTACTACATGTAGATGTGTACATTGTACCCCCCATGTTGACTGAACTACTGTACCCACTTCAGGGTGGCAATACTCTATTACACCTTGCTGCAAAGGGAGGTCATACTGCATGTGTGGAATATCTCCTTTCCACTCCTGGTATTGATATTGATGTGAACATTACGAATAGGGTGAGTTGTATGAAAGCTGCACAATCTTCCTCCTTAGAGGCCAGCAGAGGTTGTTGCCTTAGCTCTGTGACCTCACCTCAGGGTGTTAGCCCCAGGGTTATGGTAGCCATGTGTTGAGCAGCACCAGCCTTCTTTAATGAGATGAGAGCAGCAGAATACATACATGTATGAATGAGAGCACACACACACCTATAAGGTGTCCAAGTCCAGTCAGTCAGGGGTGCAATACTACACAAGGGGTGGGAGGGCCCGGCCGAGATGATGCCAGTAGCTACTGAGGATGTGTGTGTAATGGACTTGCCTATAAGGGGCACCAGGTAGATCTGTGGGGATTGGTAAGCAATGCAATGGGGACACATGTACATGTAGACACTAAGTATAGGCACCTGGTACCTTCCATTAAAACACTGCTTAACACTACCGTAACACATACTGGTTGTATGTGTGTACTTTGATTAGCGACTTCATGTTTGAAGGGGCCATGTTGATGACCATGTACTACATGTAGATGTGTACATTGTACCCACCATGTTGACTGAAATATTGTACCCACTTCAGGATGGCAATACTCCATTACACCTTGCTGCAAGGGGAGGTCATACTACTTGTGTGGAATATCTCCTTTCCGCTCCTGGTATTGATATTGATGTGAACATTACGAATAGGGTGAGTTGTACATGTATGTAAAGCTGTACAATCTTCCTCCTATTCATACATCTTTTTACTTTACTTAGCAAATGTGAGCCCCAATGCATGCACCCTGTTGGCTGCATGCCATAAAGAGGGGTCAGGCAGAGCACCCCATGAGGCCACATGCCCTAATGGCTAGAGGTGGATAAGGGAGGCAAGAGCCAGCCTCCATGGATGTACAGTGTGTAGCCATTTTTGGGTGAATGGGGGCAGACTGGACCCCGCTGTGTTGCGTAGCATTAGGTACTACCCTAGGCTGCCTGAACCAATGTGGGGCCAATGGGGTGCAGGCCGTTGTAATATTGTTGGAATTGTGATGACCGCACACATGCACAATAGAGGCGAGTTAATTTGTTGATTAAATCAAGATTATAATTTTATAACCATTATATCAGACGATTGAGCGCTAGCGCTGGATAATACATGTCGGTGAAGTTGGATGAACGCCTGCTGCCTGGCGCCCTTTGGTGCCCATGGCGCCCCACGTCATAAAGCGGCAGGTGGGTTGGTGCCCCTCCTGGTCCCCCCCCCCCCCCGCGACCAGGTCGCCACTGATAAGGTGTACAGGTCCAGTCAGTCAGGGGTACAATACTACACAAGGGGTGGGAGGGGGCTGAGATGATGCCTGTAGCTACTGAGGATGTGTGTGTAATGGACTTGCCTATAAGGGGCACCAGGTAGATCTGTGGGGATTGGTAAGCAATGCAATGGGGACACATGTAGACACTAAGTATAGGCATTTGGTACCTTCCATTAAAACACTGCTTAACACTACCATATCATATACTGGTTATATGTGTGTACTCTAATTAGAGGCTTCATGTTTGAAGGGGCCATGTTGATGACCATGTAAACATGTGTACATTGTACCCACCATGTTGGCTGAACTATTGTACCCACTACACTGTACCTATTGTACCCACTCCAGTATGGTGATACTCCATTGCACCTTGCTGCAATAAGAGGTCATACTACTTGTGTGGAACGTCTCCTTTCTACTCCTGGTATTGATGTGAACATTAAGGAGCGTGTAAGTTTGTGTATTGAATGTTACATGAACATTACAGTTATGATAATACTAAGAACAGGAGGGAGTGGAGACGTGCCAATAAAGGCATCTCCAATATCTCTTGTTCCCTTCCTTCTTACACCAGCATTGCCGTAAAATACAATATACCACTGACTTTTGCTATTTTTATGTATGAGATATGACATGAACTGTCCCCTATGTATGTAAATATCAGGCAGTCTGCTTAGACTTCTGCCTCGAATCTAATACTATAATTTCCAACGTCCGTACGTCCGTCCGTACGTCCGTACGTCCGCGTAACCACCTATTTATAAACTCCGCCTAGCGTCTACAATTGAACATAACTAGCAACGCGTACCTAGGGGCCGTTCATAAATTACGTCACGCAAAAGGGGGGGGGGGGGGAGGGGGTCTGAACAATTGTGACGGTTTGTGACGGGGGGGGGGGGGGGGGGGTTTAGGCTGGCGTGATGTCACATTTTGAATTAAAATTCATTGTCGTGGTCTATGATGCACGATGGTATTTAGCGGTTACTAAAATTGATTCATGTCGTGGGTAATATTGATCTACGCGTTCGATGATGGCAGGCAGTCCACTTGCATTTGCTTTTTCGGCCGGTCGTGTAAGATCTGCTCTCTCTATTTCGCTTTAAACGTGATGCTGTAGAAACATATGGTGATTCATAAGCGAGACTAGCCAAATAAGAGCTAGTTGCTGCCTAGTTGGGCATTGCTTGACTACCGGCGCGTTTGACCAAACCGAGTAATTATTACATTAATTAGAGTCACGCGCATCAAGTTGCTGCCCTATCCCCTGAGGCACAGAGATGAGATAAAGTTGACTGCCTGAAACAGGCTAGGCAGTCTGGATTGGTAAAAATCACTTTGACCTCGAAGGAGTTATGCCGGGTAGCCCCGCGGCCTAGAATGAAGAAGACCTGCATGCTTGCGACGATGTATGATATATTATTGACAGTAGTGTGGTCGAATTCAATGGAGTAGCCCGCATGCGAAAACTGTTTCTTTGAGCTTTGCTTGCATTACGCGCGTATACGGCGCGAAACTGGCCAAATATGCACGCTCGAAGCGATTTATGATTATTCATGAAGACCGGAAGTAGTACTATTATTGCACGCGCGGGCTATTAAATAGGTTGCGTAGTAACCGTATATTACAACAGGTGGTAGATTACTGTATGTAAAAAAAAAAAAACATTGTGCACTTCTTATAGAACCACTTCCGTGATTTTTCACGGGGTAACGCTAGTTTACTAATAATGGTTGTGGTAAAGTCACAAAGCATGCACATGTATAATGCTGACATACATGTACATGAGTGACTTTGTTTGAAGAGGTCATGGCGGCCATGTTGATGATGACCATGTACTGCATGCACCATGTTGACTGACCCACTCCAGCATGGTCATACTCCATTACACTACGCTGCAAGGGAAGGTCATACAACTTGTGTGGATCATCTCCTTTCCGCTCCTGGTATTGATGTGAACATTAAGGATAAGGTGAGTTGTACAATCTTCGTCCTCCTATTCATAAATCATACATCTTTTTACTTTACTTAGCAAATGTGAGCTCCAATACATGCACCCCGTTGGCTGCATGCCATAAAGAGGGGTCAGGCAGAGCACCCCATGAGGCCACATGCCCTAACGGCTAGAGGTGGATAAGGGAGGCAAGAGCCAGCCTCCATGGATATAGCCATTGTTGGGTGAATGGGGGCAGACTGGGCCCCGCTGTGTTCCGTAGCATTAGGTACTGCCATGCCCTAGGCTGCCTGAACCAATGTGGGGCCAATGGGGTGGTGGCCATTGTACCTTAGAGGCCAGCAGAGGTTGTTGCCTTAGCTCTGTGACCTCACCTCAGGGTGTTAGCCCCAGGGTTATGGTAGCCATGTGTTGAGCAGCACCAGCCTTCTTTAATGAGATGAGAGCAGCAGAATACATACATGTATGTGATGCAATAATGAGAGCACACACACACCTACATGTATAAGGTGTCCAAGTCCAGTCAGTCAGGGGTACAATATTACACAAGGGGTGGGAAGGGGCTGAGATGATGCCAGTAGCTACTGAGGATGTGTGTGTAATGGACCTGCCTATAAGAGGCACCAGGTAGATCTGTGGGGATTGGTAAGCAATGCAATGGGGACACATGTAGACACTAAGTATAGGCACCTGGTACCTTCCATTAAAACACTTCTTAACACTGCCATACCACATACTGGTTGTATGTGTGTACTTTGATTAGAGACTTCATGTTTGAAGGGGCCATGTTGATGATCATGTAAACATGTGTACATTGTACCCACCATATCGGCTGAACTATTGTACCCACTATGTTGGCTGACCTATTGTACCCACTCCAGAATGGTGATACTTCATTAGACCTTGCTGCAAGGGGAGGTTATACTACATGGGATTGTTTGGAACGTCTTCTTTCTACTCCTGGTATTGATGTGAACATTAAGAATCGTGTAAGTTTGTGTATTGAATGTTACATGAACATTACAGTTATGATAATAACGTTTGAATCGCTATATCTTCCGAACGGTAAAGGCTATTGACTTCCTATTTTCATGACTTCATACTACACCATTGCTCCTTGGTATAATACATTTTGGTGTCTCGCACTTGCTCCGTGCCAGCATTGCAACATTCCAATAAAGCACCTGGTTCAAACCCAACATACAGTACCTTTCAGTAAGAGTAATCAAATCGCTTCAAATTCGGTTTTTAGGTAGAGAGGTCCTATACCTATCTATTTGTTCTGTTCGTTAATTGTATGCTATCCGTTACGGAGATACAACTTTTTCCCGCTTGATCATTGGCTCGAATCGAGCGGGAAAAGTGCACTTGGTTTGTTCAACTGTATCTCCATAACGGATGACATAAAAATTAACGAGCAGAGCAAATCAATTGGTACAATGTATAAGACCTCTCTACCTACAATCCGAATTTGAAGCGATTTGATTACTCCTACACAAAGTTATGTTGGGTTTGAATCAGGTGCGGTTTCGAACGTTGCAATGCTGGCACGGAGCAAGTGCAAGACACCATAATGTATTTTACCATATACATGTAGCAATGGTGAAGTATGAAGTCATGAAAATAGGTAGTAGATGCCTTTACCGTTTCGACAATATCGCGATTCAAACGTTATTTTATAATGTTATAAAACATAGGACATTTTCGCGGATACTGTCCCATATAATAATAATTATTATTATTATCATTATTATTATGAAACAATACAACGGTTACAAGCAAAGTACAAATGAATATATGTATACATGCAAATGCACAAAACTTGAGACACAACAACACAATAAACTACACTATACTAAACAAGAGGCTGCCTAGTAATCATTGCACGGGCATTGTTCTTCTGCAAAGCAATGGCAAGCCTTTGGTATAGCCAGCAAGATATTGATGAAACTGGCTGATCTGATCTGTTGGCCACCATTCTGGCTAGAGTCTTGAAAATTGTTATTATTATTATTAATATATATATATTATGCTTTAATAGCTGTTGTAAATGTGCATTGACAAATCAGGTTCAATGGGACATAAAGCAGATATATAATAATACATGTTAGGTATGGTGATGTTGCTGATGCAACCTCTGTCTAAGCCAGCACTTCCCTCAGTGCTACAATTAAGTTAATTTGTTAATTAAATCAAGATTATAATTTTATAACCATTAAATCAGACGATTGAGCGCTAGCGCTGGATACTACATGTACATTGACGTGTCGGTGAAGTTGGATGAATGCCTGCTGCCTGGCACCCTTCAGTGCCCATGGCGCCCCACGTCATAAACCGGCAGGTGGGTTGGTGCCCCCCCCTGCCACCCCCCCGACCAGGCCGCCACTGATAAGGTGTACAGGTCCAGTCAGTCAGGGGTACAATATAAGGGGCACCAGGTAGAGCAATGGGGACACATGTAGACACTAAGTATAGGCACCTGGTACCTTCCATTAAAACACTGCTTAACACTACCGTATCACATACTGGTTGTATGTGTGTACTTTGATTAGAGGCTTCATGTTTGAAGGGGCCATGTTGATGACCATGTACTACATGTAGATGTGTACATTGTACCCACCATGTTGACTGAACTACTGTACCCACTTCAGAATGGAAATACTCTATTACACCTTGCTGCAAAGGGAGGTCATACTGCTTGTGTGAAATATCTCCTTTCCACTCCTGGTATTGATGTGAACATTAAAAATAGGGTGAGTTGTATGTAAAGCTGTACAATTTTCCTCCTATTCATACATCTTTTTACTTTACTTAGCAAATGTGAGCCCCAATGCATGCACCCTGTTGGCTGCATGCCATAAAGAGGGGTCAGGCAGAGCACCCCATGAGGCCACATGCCCTAATGGCTAGAGGTGGATAAGGGAGGCAGGAGCCAGCCTCCATGGATGTAGCCATTGTTGGGTGAATGGGGGCAGACTGGACCCCGCTGTGTTGCTTAGCATTAGGTACTGCCATGCCCTAGGCTGCCTGAACCAATGTGGGGCCAATGGGGTGGTGGCCATTGTACCTTAGAGGCCAGCAGAGGTTGTTGCCTTAGCTCTGTGACCTCACCTCAGGGTGTTAGCCCCAGGGTTATGGTAGCCATGTGTTGAGCAGCACCAGCCTTCTTTAATGTGATGAGAGCAGCAGAATACATACATGTACATGTACATGTGTATGTGATGCAATAATGAGAGCACACATACCTACATGTATAAGGTGTCCAAGTCCAGTCAGTCAGGGGTACAATATTGCACAAGGGGTGGGAGGGGGCTGAGATGATGCCAGTAGCTACTGAGGATGTGTGTGTAATAGACTTGCCTATAAGGGGCACCAGGTAGATCTGTGGGGATTGGTAAGCAATGCAATAGGGACACATGTAGACACTAAGTATAGGCACCTGGTACCTTCCATTAAAACACTGCTTAACACTACCATATCACATACTGGTTATATGTGTGTACTCTAATTAGAGGCTTCATGTTTGAAGGGGCCATGTTGATGACCATGTACTACATGTACATGTGTACGTTGTACCCACCATGTTGACTGAATTATGTACCCACTCCAGGGTGGTGATACTCCATTACACCTTGCTACAAGGAGAGGTCAAACTACCTGTGTGGAACATCTCCTTTCCGCTCCTGGTATTGATGTGAACATTACGAATGAGGTGAGTTGTACAATCTTCTTCCTCCTATTCATAAATCATACATCGTTTTACTTTACTTAGCAAATGTGAGCCCCAATACATGCACCAGGTTGGCTGCATGCCATAAAGAGGGGTCAGGCAGAGCACCCCATGAGACCACATGCCCTAACGGCTAGAGGTGGATAAGGGAGGCAAGAGCCAGCCTCCATGGATGTAGCCATTGTTGGGTGAATGGGGGCAGACTGGACCCCGCTGTGTTGCGTAGCATTAGGTACTCCATGCCCTAGGCTGCCTGAACCAATGTGGGGCCAATGGGGTGGTGGCCATTGTACCTTAGAGGCCATCAGAGGTTGTTGCCTTAGCTCTGTGACCTCACCTCAGGGTGTTAGCCCCCAGGGTTATGGTAGCCATGTGTTGAGCAGTACCAGCCTTCTTTAATGAGATGAGACCAGCAGAATACATACATGTATGTGATGCAATAATGAGACCTGTCCTAAGGTGTCCAAGTCCAGTCAGTCAGGGGTACAATATTACACAAGGGGTGGGAGGGGGCTGCGATGATGCCAGTAGCTGCTGAGGATATGTGTGTAATGGACTTGCCTATAAGGGGCACCAGGTAGATCTGTGGGGATTGGTAAGCAATGCAATGGGGACACATGTAGACACTAAGTATAGGCACTTGGTACCTTCCATTAAAACACTGCTTAACACTACCATATCACATACTGGTTATATGTGTGTACTCTATTTAGAGGCTTCATGTTTGAAGGGGCCATGTTGATGACCATGTACTACATGTAGATGTGTACATTGTACCCACAATATTGCCTGAACTACATGTATTGTACCCATTTGACCTATTGTACCCACTCCAGAATGGTGATACTCCATTTGACCTTGCTGCAAAGAGAGGTTATTCTACATGGAAGTGTTTGGAACGTCTTCTTTCTACTCCTGGTATTCATGTGAACATTAAGGGTGATGTAAGTTTGTGTATTGAATGTTACATGAACATTACAGTTATAATAATAACGTTTGAATCTCTATTGTCCGAATGGTAAAGGCTATCGACTTCCTATTTTCATGACTTCATACTACACCATTGCTCTATGGTAAAATACATTTTGGTGTCTTGCACTTGGTCTGTGCCAGCATTGCAACGTTCGATACCACACCTGGTTCAACTTTCAGTAAGAGTAATCAAATCGCTTCAAATTCGGTTTTTAGGTACACAATGTAGAGGTCCTATACCTATCTATTTGTTCTGTTCGTTAATTGTATGCTATCCGTTACGGAGATACAACTTTTTTCCACTTGATCATTGGCTCGAATCGAGCGGGAAAAGTGCACGTGGTTTGTTCAACTGTATCTCCGTAACGGATGACATAAAAATTAATGAACAGAGCAAATCAATAGGTATAAGACCTCTCTACCTACAAATTTGAAGCGATTTGATCACTCCTACAGAAAATTATGTTGGGTTTGAACCAGGTAGGGTATCAAACGTTGCAATGCTGGCACGGAGCAATTGCAAGACACCAAAATGTATTTTCCCAAGGAGCAATGGTGTAGTATGAAGTCATGAAAATAGAGAATAGATAGCCTTTACCGTTCGGACGATATCGCGATTCAAACGTTACAAAACGATT
Source organism: Spongilla lacustris (assembly GCA_949361645.1). NCBI lineage: Eukaryota > Metazoa > Porifera > Demospongiae > Spongillida > Spongillidae > Spongilla > Spongilla lacustris. The sequence continues at coordinate 5,611,111 of OX442422.1, forward strand.
ATTTTATAATGTTATAAAACATAGGAAGTTTCCGCAGATACTGTCCCATATAATTATAATCATTATACATGTATTATTATTATTATTATTATACTTTAATAGCTGTTGTAAATGTGCATTGACAAATCAGGATCAATGGGACATAAAGCAGATATGTAATAGTACATGTTAGGTGTGGTGATGTTGCTGATGCAACCTCTGTCTAAGCCAGCACTTCCCTCAGTGCCATGCAATAGCTGCAGAAGCAAGCCTAGATAAAGTTTTGTCATGCTTCTCTCCGGGTGGTGGCATTTAATTAATAACTCCCAACAACTCCCATGTATGCTGTGCCATGCACATTCTTTCAATATTGGTGAGATAATGATTATACAAAACTCGGGATGGCTCCAATTCATTGCACTTTTTTGTTTTGACCCCCCTCCCCCAAGAATTAATTTATTTGCTCTATATATTTGTACTACATTGCACATGCTACAGTATGTAATCAAAGCTGCAGAATATGGTCTTGTTACTTGTCTGGATCAACTCCTTTCTACTTCTGATACCAATGTGGATATTGCATTCCAGAGAATTTTCGCACTTGACATTTCAGAGACAGATCCAGATCTAAGATCTGGAAGAGACAGATCATGATGGTTCATATTTCCTGATGATCTAGAAGAGACAGATCCTGAAGATGACTAGCTATTGTTAACACTTTTAAACTGACTGTATTCTTGCCTGATAGAATGGTTTATTACATACCTGTATGTATTATTTTTAGTGTTATTATCATTATTCAATGATTATACATACACGTAAGTACCCTAATACATGTACTAGTCATTGTGTGGAATATCTGCTTTATCAATGTTAACATAACGAATAAGGTGATTTCGTCCCTATATATTTAGCGGATGTATGACTTCAATCAAAATCAAATGCTACAGGACAGGACAGACACCAGCTGCATGGGCACCAGTCCATGTACATCAGCTGGGCATATCAGCTGAGTACCAGTACTTGATTTATACCTCAGTCTGACATTTTTAGGATACGTATTTTGAGCACAAAAAAATTCCAAAAGCTTAAAAGCTGAAATTCATAAGGCGAATGACATGTAATCCATCCTATATACTTGCAGCAAATATATAGTGGCACAGCCCGATTCAACTTGAGATCAGGTTGGGATTCAGTGTCATCTGTAAGCATTAATTAACAAGCAGCAGATACTTTTAGCTTGATCAGTGATGCATGATATACATGTACATGATTCGAGCCAGTAACTAGGAAATAAGTTTCACTATTTTTTTTCATTACAACCATATATCATGCATATAAGCTTATTGTTATTATTTGTATAATGCGTTCTGCACGGAGATGTACAGGCATTAATATCCTAAATACAAAATTCGGGATCAGAACTTTCCTGACTTTTTGGCATGAAGTTCACAAGGGACATGAGGCCTGGCAATTAAGCCAGTTGGTTGGGCAATGATTGTTTTTTACTCCTACAAGTATTGAAAATTGGGTATGAGCATGATATTATTGTTGGATGCATGATCCATTGATTGCTGGATGGACAGTGGGGATCATTCTACTTTCAAATTGCAAAGCAAGCTAGCTGCTCTTAACTGAAAAATCACAGTACAGCAAGGTGGCATACTGTCATTATTGTGGTTACCACTTTATTAATGCGATCTTTCATTGCAACAGTTCCCTGTTTTTTGATGAAGATGTTCTTCATTGCCCATCCCCCCCCCCCCCCCCCCTAGCTTGAAGAATGTGCAGACCTTGCATGTACTGATATCCAGCTGATGTGCCCAGCTGATGTGCCCAGCGAATGTACTGGTGCCGAGCTAATGTACTGGTGCCCAGCTAATGTACTGGTGCCCAGCTGATGTACTGGTGCCCAGCTGATGTACTGGTGCCCAGCTAATGTACTGGTGCCCAGCTAATGTACTGGTGCCCAGCTAATATACTGGCCGGCATGGTGCCCATGCAGCTAGTGTCTGTCCCGCCCTGCAGCATTTGACCTGGAAGTCATTCATCCGAGCCTCATTTTGGACAGACCATCTTGGAACACTACTCGGCATCGTATTTGGTGTGTTTCTGTTCTTTACTACAGACCTGTATTCCTTACGTGGAGTGGTTGATGTGTATGCTGGGTGGGGGAATGAAGCTAAAGCCACTTTCCTAAAAGTAAGCAAAAGGTTTGCACCTCAGTTGGGAATGAGTGTTTGCTGGGAACCATTTTGATGAGGCAGGAAAGAACTTGACTAGTAGTGTCTAGTACTTATTTCTTGTTTGCTGTCTATGAAGGTACACTTTATGATGATTATTATTATTAAGACCTCTGTACCAAGATCGGAAGCACTGTCCAGCATATATACATGAATGATGCTGGTCAGAGCCAATGCAAAGACCCTGCTAAGCAGCTAAGAGTTTACCTAGGCATAAACTAGGACTTTAGTTAGTTAAAATATTACTACTATATACCACTTGAAATTCAGAACATATAGGCACCATTTGCATCCTTTGAAACGGTTCTTATCTAGAGTTCTTTACAAATCAAGAAAGAAGGGGAAAAAATGGCGCTATTCCGTCTGAGGACGAGGAAAAACAGGATCCCTTTTGTTGTCTTGAACTACACGGGTTTGTAACATCAAACAAACATGTAACGGGTCTATTTCGACTTCTTGTTTAATACTGACAACTACCTAAATCCCACAGGACTAAGGGATAACCCAACAGGACTAAGGGATAACCCCATAGGACTAAGGGATAACCCCATAGGACTAAGGGATAACCCCATAGGACTAAGTGATAACCCCACAGGACTAAGGGATAACCCCATAGGACTAAGGGATAACCCCATAGGACTAAGGGATAACCCCACAGGACTAAGGGATAACCCCATAGGACTAAGGTTTTGACATGACAGGGTTTGTTTTATATCAGAAAGCTCTAAGAGAAAAAATCCGTGTGATTTTTCAGGAGTGTGACAGTTTTCAAGAAGCTACATAGCCAATTCTGAAAGTAAAAGGATCCCAATTCCGGCTTGATCCGGAAAGTAAGGATAGCGTAAAGGCCTAATACAATCAAAATCAAGAACTCCAAACAAGCTCAATATCAGACATGTACATGTTGCAAGATGCACACACGCTCCTCCTTTCACATGACATGTGATCAACAGAAGCCCCACACCCAACCATGTGCTGGCTGATTGGTTGTTCATTGGTTAGTTATATTTTTGTAAACTGCGATATAAGCTGTACATCTCCATCTTGGTACATGTATCCAAAATGGTAACCTTGTATTAGGTTAATACATGTAGCAAGAGCGATTCATACCACAGTTATTTCGATTGGCGCCCTAGTATTTAATGCATGAGGGAGGGAGGGAGGTGGTGCAAATCAATGTGAATGAATGAAATGTGTCCCTAACATCAATTTAAACACAATATATAATAAAATGTACATTTTGGTCATGAATGTGCATTTGACATATATCATGTACACACATATATTTCCAAGATGTCCCTTCAGCGTCGAGGCTCTGCTTGACGACTGCCAAAATATGCTACAGTCAGACCACCTGCTGCCAAGCCAATACCAGCTCCAATCATTGCACCAGCAATAGTACCCACTCCAGGTACGATGCTCCCTACTCCCGCTCCAATTAGAGCGCCTGCACCAATGCCAGGTCCTCCACCAGCTGCTGCTCCTGCCATCGTTGCTTGGCCTTGGTTGTTATTGCTCATGGTTTGATGCCTAATTGACAGCAGATTTAAAAGCCAGCATGAATTAATGGAGGGAAAATGTGTACGACAAGTTAAATAACATAGATCTACATCTACAATCCAAGCATCCTAAAAATATAGTTGCACTAAATGTGTGTTTTGGTTCGTCACTTCTACATGTACATGCTGTATATCAAAACTAAATTACTTAGAGAAGTTTAAAAAAAAAATTGTAAAAGTATACATGTAGTTGTCATTGCAAAGGGTAAGGACTTGTACATGTACATCAGACACGTACAAACCATAATCTTGTGACAAAACATGTCATGTGGCTTGTGGTGATTGCCATACATGTATGTGATAACGTTAGGAGTGTTCCCCATCCACCTGTTTATTCTACAATAAACACATGAATCCACTTCAGGTACTCCACTTTTATCAGCTGTGCTTCCTATTACAACCCTATCTGCACTTCCCCCCCCCCCCCCCCCCCCCCCCCCCCGTTCACCTAGCTCCATAAGAAGGGTTGGTAGTTGCAGCAATATGTACCAGCATAGATATTAAATTAGATCACTATGGTACCAGGATATATATGCACTTGACACTGAAATGTGTGCATGCACGCAGTTTACATTTCTAGTACCTAACTGAGACAGGGCAAAATCAGTCAAAGCACACATATGGGACGCGAGTATGATAACGCCATATACAATAGCTGGCGTACGCATGGTTGTGACAATCTACTTCGGAGTGTACTTGAGTCTTCCCCCCGCTTCTTCAAATTCTTAATTGCCTTGTGGGCGGATCCTAGCTGGCCTAGTGTCTGACCTAGCTGCCAGGCCAAGCGGAAAGTCCGTCAGGCCACAATTAAAGCTGCAGTGCCTGTTAATAACATATACTAGCTATATCAGACGGATCCAGGTAGTATTCTGTATGGTACGCCATGCAAACGCGAAGTCGGGCTATAATTTGCGCCTAACTAATGCGGCAGTGTTAATAATATATGGGGACCGGGAATTGCCTTTGACTCGTGCAAATTATAACGTAAATGTACACACACACTCACAAACACACACACATGCGCACACACGTACACATGCAAACACACACACACAAACACACACACATACACACACATTCACAGAAAAAATCCTACATTTGGGCACGAGACTAGGAACTGCATAAGCCTGATATAGTCACATGCAATCGCATCACCAGCCTGTATAACATATACCAAGAGCTGCCTAGCTTACCTAACTTCACTGGTGTGTTTGCGGCCCAAGGTTTTGTGGACACTATTACATCATTTCTGGATATGGGTTGCATAATGAAAAATTGCTAACCACTACAAGTCCTTTGTGGAAGCACTTGCACAATCAGTTCTCTTCCATCAGAACAAGAAGTATGGGTGGCTTGGTCTAAGGTATGCACATATACGTGTTTCGTAACTACTTCGCAATTCACTACTTCCTGGCTCTTTTGTGACTTTGTTGTATACAAATCTGGATCCAATTTCACTGTACGTTATACTTCAATAATTCAGTGTACTAGAAGTGAAATGATGATGTAATGCCCTTAACAACATCTACATGTACTGTTCTTTAAAAAAAAATAGTTTTATAACTGAAATACTCAACTTGAATCCATGTTAAAAGTTACAGAAAAATGTCTGCAACTACATGTAACAGAGGCCGCATTTCCTCTTTGCACTGCAAGTCTGCAGCCAATAGCCTTTCACTTGTAATGCCAGCTTATTAGATCCCAATGCCTCAGCATGCGTGACTAAAGATGCAATTGTTATGTTTCTTCAATTTCTTTCCATTCACTCATGCAGACCAAAAGTTCAAGTCTACCAACTGGAATATTAAATTTGAACCACCAAGACATTTTTAGGCACAAGTAGTATAATTTTGCCCCCTTCGCGGTTTGTTCCAATGGCAATTTTGTGGATCCCGCTGTAAAATGTGGGACAAATATCGGGACCTACGTTAGTAGGTCCTATGTAGGATTTGAAGTGTGTTGAATACGATTAGCAAAACACCAGATTCCATTATTGCCGATGCGCCGTAGAATCAGTTGGAATTTAGCGAGCGTATTTGGATACAGCCAACGATTACCTACAATGTAGTAAAACTGCCGACGCTTAGAAAGCTCAGACAACAGAGATAACGCTCACTCGTTCCCACACTAGAACCTGAAAACATGGGAAAACACGATTCCTTCTTCTTCCGGATCTGATAAGATAAGATTCGCTCGGATAAGAGGTTTATTGCATTGTATCTTTGTCACGATTGAAGCGCAATGTTTGCGATTATGAAAAGGAACTGTAGGAGATAAGTTAGAAACTTTCTGCCGAATTTGTTTGGTACTATTACTTTCCTATTTTGAGTTATACTGAACACAATTTCGATCTTTAGCAAACTTTGTTATGTTATTAACACATAGCCCACAACAGATTTTATCAGCTTCTGATGCCTTATATGGAGGTTGTGGCCAGATGCCGCTGGTGCCTTAGCTGCACCGGAAACACGTGTACATGTACAGACATAATAGTAGAAGCCATTTTTTGACGAAAGTTGTGTAGAGGAGTCGCAAGATGAATGTGAGGAGTGTGACAGTATTCAAGAAGCGCATGAAACAAAGAGAGGTAGGAGTATAATTTAGACATAATTTACAACAATGCTAATCCGTGGTGCTACATGATGCCTAGCTAATAAATTTTTGAAAATGAATAAAACTAGAACTTTTATGCATAGCCTAAAAGAGCAAATTGAATGCATCAAAAATATGCTTTTGCCACGGAAAACAGATTACTATTTCAAAAGTTATAACGTTTCAAACATTACGTCGCTGGTGACTAACAATGTACGCAATGTGAATGGACCGCGATATAAAAAACTGTGACCGCTTGACTTCTCCATGCAACTACTGTAAAAGTATTCAAGATAATGATGCCATATTTGCATAAAATACAACATAGGTACTCTTTATAAGGTTCACAGAGTCAAATACACATTACATCTAAATTTAGCTGTCTCATTATATAATCTAGCTGCCAATACGGCAATAGCCCGTATAGCGATATCATAATGTTCTCCCCTATTTATTCACATTCATCATTCTTCCAATGTGTAATAATTACTTTAGGAACTTGAGACTTCTTTGATTGATTTACACATATTATATGTCCATTGTATAGCACATTTTGATGATCCACATACCATAGGTGTGTTCAATATACAGACCATTAATAACTGATCACGCCAATAGCCATTGAGACATCAGGAGAGAGCTTGACCATCACCTTAGGCAGGCATCGGGAGAGTGCAATGTAGGCTCTTACTTGCTACAAAGGCTAGTCAGTTGCAGTACAATGTGGAAATGCTGCTTCTGTTATGGATTCTGTATCGTTTTATTAGTATAGTTACTTATTTTGCATTGTTTATGCTTACCTTTATTATTTTATTATTACAAATAACTGAAACGTTGGATAAAACGCTTCAAAAATATTACATTAATTTTTTTTTCATTATGAGATATTAGGAAACTCATTTGATAATTCTAACTTCCTTTTCTGCCACACATTGCAACTACTTTTCTATCTTCCTCCTTGAACTGTTCTCATTCTTTTGAATCTTATCTTTAAGTTGCTGATCTTGCAATATAGTGTTCATGTTGTTTACTAACTAACTTTACTCTCTAAGCTTGTCAGATGCAAAATTTAACCAGGCTATATTTTCTTGCTTGTTCTGAGAGTGTGCACACAACTACTGCATTGTTCCATTAATTTTACATCTTACGTTTCCATCATTTAACATTAGATGCTTTTCTATAAAGGTAATCAGCCAGGCCAAGGGTGCATTGTGTTCAGCAAACATACTTGGTGAACAATGGATGGTGATATAGATGAGCTAAAGTACCTTCAAGGTAGCCATGCAACTGTGTCTACTATATTACACATACTTCAAGTAGCTAGTGTACTACAATATCTATTATCTTATCTTGTTCTGTTGTAGCATGCAGAATTTTGTAGTTCAAGGTTCAGGGAGAGCACCTGCCATTTGATCCAAAGCTACTTCAATAACTGGGCATATGCTGGTTATGGGTAGATGTATTTCTCAATGTTACTGCATAGCTAGGATACACTAACATGAAAATATTGTCTTGAAAAATACGCTGTGTGGGCACCATCATATTTTTATGATTGAGCTGTTTTTAATGATATGGCGGTCCATGCTGTACAATACTTTCCATAACTAACGCGTGCCTTGACGAATTCGGTGCGTATTAAATAGAACTATCACACAACTCTTTGACACATAAACAAAATAGATTGTGTATGCGTTGAAAATACAAAAAATAAGTTTAATTCACTGGGCTCTAACACAGAAATACCAGGTTAAGCATTATTATGTCAAGCTCTAAGCAATCCAACAGTAAACGCCTGTGCCGATAAATGGACCCTTGGGCACCATCCAAAGCTCATGAAATTTTATCCTGATATAGGCTAGGACCTAATAAACATGGGAAACGCTTCCTCAAGTGAGTGCTTTAAGAATCTAGAGAATGGCTAATCGCGACCGATTACTATGGAAATCAACGAGGCACACAAAATAACGCCGTATGCTGGCTTACATTTAGATACCAATAGTGTATCGGGCAACCCCTTTTGTTCTGTATTATAGCAATAAAGTCCTAAATACCTTGCAAACAACTTTACAAAGCGCGCGTCTTCTTAAGCACTCGTAGAGAAATCCTAAATACGGTCACAATTTTCGACGAAATTTAGATCACCAACTTCCGCCTACGCAAACGCAATTTATTAAAGTACCTACTAATGATATGGACACAGTTCTTAATTTGGCTCCCACCTGCCTGTAGTTTATCGCTACTTCGCTGGTACGCGATACTAAGTTGATCGCTTGAAGATGTAATCTCGCGGAATGAGCCCTTTTCGACTAATAGCCATGCATGGGAATAACATTTACGCTCATCGGCCATAATTACCGTGCAGCTATAATTGCATAGATCTTCGTGCACCATCGTTTTTTTTTTTAAAAGCGGGTGGCAAAACCTGTGTTTATGCAACAACCCTCTGATGTGGTTGTTCCTAATTAGGTACCTTTGCCGTACATATACATTGAGGTATGTTTGCCCAGAGATAGTATAGAGAGGATTGGAAACTAATCACGTGAGCCATAGAGTCCCATACATTCCGCGTGGACAATCCGAAACGTGAGAATCTCACCTCGTAAAAGGTGTCGGGGGGAGGCTTTAAACTTTAGTAGCGAGCGCTGTGGCCGTTTCTTGGTGAGTTTGTGTTGGATTTTGAATATCTAGTATCCCTATCTACCTTTTGATCGTTTAAAACATCTGGTGTCAGGAGTTTAATTCGCTGTTTTTCTGCGAAAAAGATACTTGCCGTGACCAAATTTTTGTGTGCGACTGTTTCTTGTGCAGGTTACGTGCCATAAGGTAACTAATAACGTCTCGTTAGTACAAATGGGTTGTACTAATCGACTGTAACAGTTTTATGGCCTGAAACGGTTTGATGGCAATGTGGCAGTAACAGGGATACCCCTTGTTTGTCCGACAGTGGTACCGTCAAGAAAGAACGTATAGCATTTCTAAGGGGCCAGCTAAAACAGAAAATGCCTGTTGTAGTCGAAGATATATATATATATTTATATTTCCCCTCCCAGGACCGTTCTATGGGTCGATCAAAGTTTCGCATGTGTTCAATTAAGAACGCGAAAAGGAAAAAGGCACAACTACGTAGCTTAGTTGTATCTGTTTCGCGGCACCTTGTGAACCTATCTGTAACTCCTAGCGATCTCACCATCTCTGTTGTCCCCAACATTCAGCAGTTAGTTGTGTTGCTGCGTACCCATGGATTAAAGGCGTCCATCAGGCACCATAAAAACCCCTCTACGCCTCTGGAAGCCATAGTGTGTATTCCTAGGATTGTCCGTGTTGATTGGTGTTGATTAATGAGTTTCCAATCCCTCTCTATACTATCTCTGGTTTGCCGAAAAGTAAGTCTTCAGTACCAAGGATTCATGAAACATTTCCTACGGATAGTCTATCCACATCAGTCAAGGGAAGTCGATTGTTCCTGTTAAGGTTCCCTTGCTCTACATGTAATTGCAACCCGCTGCTATTTTTTTTGTTTCTAATTTTTAAAACCTTACCAGTTACATTTGTGATTTTATAAATTTCTATAAATCACCTCACTAAGTACAACTTCCTGCCTAAACGAGCGTTTGGTGCATTATTTTGCACTGAGAGGAGTATATATTCAGTTGAGTATACTGATAAAGAATGTTGTTCGGAACTTTGATTCATATACATCATGCAGGGGAAGATTTCATGGCCACATAGCAATTTTGCTGCCAAAAATGCCTCTCAGATTCGAGGAAATGCGTTAGCTTCTGGGGTTCCGCCCCAGACCCCCTAGCTGCAATTTTTTTCGGTCCTGTTACCAGCCTGACCACTTTTCCGATGCTGCCTACGGGCATGACTGATACATTCGTGATTGTGGTTGAAGGACTCTACAAATGTGTGGTCGCGATCGAAAGGTGTAAGGTACCAGTACTACCGGTAGTACCAGTCGACATACCGGTAGCCAAGATGCGTGCATGGTGACCGTGTTTTATAGGCAAAACAGGGCATACTATTGTGCTGCATGCCATAAGGAGGGGTCAGGCAGAGCACCCCATGAGGCCACATGCCCTAATGGCTAGAGGTGGATAAGGGAGGCAAGAGCCAGCCTCCATGGATGTAGCCATTGTTGGGTGAATGGGGGCAGACTGGATTGCACTGTGTTGCGTAGCATTAGGTACTGCCCTGCCTGAACCAATGTGGGGCCAATGTGGTGGTGGCTATTGTACCTTAGAGCCCAGCAGTGGTTGTTGCCTTAGCTCTGTGACCCCACCTCAGGGTGTTAGCCCCAGGGTTATGGTAGCCATGTGTTGAGCAGCACCAGCCTTCTTTAATGAGATGAGAGCAGCAGAATACATACATGTACATGTACATGTGTATGTGATGCAATAATGAGAGCACACATACCTACATGTATAAGGTGTCCAAGTCCAGTCAGTCAGGGGTACAATATTACACAAGGGGTGGGAGGGGGCTGCGATGATGCCAGTAGCTGCTGAGGATATGTGTGTAATGGACTTGCCTATAAGGGGCACCAGGTAGATCTGTGGGGATTGGTAAGCAATGCAATAGGTACACATGTAGACACTAAGTATAGGCACCTGGTACCTTCCATTAAAACACTGCTTAACACTACCATATCACATACTGGTTATATGTGTGTACTCTATTCAGAGGCTTCATGTTTGAAGGGGCCATGTTGATGACCATGTACTACATGTAGATGTGTACATTGTACCCACCATATTGCCTGAACTACATGTATTGTACCCATTTGACCTATTGTACCCACTCCAGAATGGTGATACTCCATTAGACCTTGCTGCAAAGGGAGGTTATTCTACATGGAAGTGTTTGGAACGTCTTCTTTCTACTCCTGGTATTCATGTGAACATTAAGGGTGATGTAAGTTTGTGTATTGAATGTTACATGAACATTACAGTTATGATAATAACGTTTGAATCTCTATTGTCCGAATGGTAAAGGCTATCGACTTCCTATTTTCATGACTTCATACTACACCATTGCTCTATGGTAAAATACATTTTGGTGTCTTGCACTTGGTCTGTGCCAGCATTGCAACATTCGATACCGCACCTGGTTCAAACCCAACATAACTTTCAGTAAGAGTAATCAAATCGCTTCAAATTCGGTTTTTAGGTACACAATGTAGAGGTCCTATACCTATCTATTTGTTCTGTTCGTTAATTGTATGCTATCCGTTACGGAGATACAACTTTTTCCCGCTTGATCATTGGCTCGAATCGAGCGGGAAAAGTGCACGTGGTTTGTTCAACTGTATCTCCGTAATGGATGACATAAAAATTAATGAACAGAGCAAATCAATAGGTACAATGTATAAGACCTCTCTACCTACAAATTTGAAGCGATTTGATCACTCCTACAGAAATTTATGTTGGGTTTGAACCAGGTAGGGTATCAAACATTGCAATGCTGGCACGGAGCAATTGCAAGACACCAAAATGTATTTTACCAAGGAGCAATGGTGTAGTATGAAGTCATGAAAATAGGGAGTAGATAGCCTTTACCGTTCGGACGATATCGCGATTCAAACGTTACAAAACGATTATTTTATAATGTTATAAAACATAGGAAGTTTCCGCAGATACTGTCCCATATAATTATAATCATTATACAAAAATATAATTATAATTATTAAAACTAATAATACAAGACTCTCAGTTGCCGTCCAACGTGGCAATGCAGCTTCCGTGTTGGGAACAATGAAGATGGGCAGTCAGGAGGAAGAGTTTTTTGTATAGTATATTGTGTGAGTGAGTGAGTGTTAGGATAAGTATCATGTTGTTTGTTTTGTTCATTTATCTCTTTATACTACACCATTTATCTGTACATAATACATGTATGTATTATTATTATTTTTATTGATAATAATAATCATAATAGTGTACAAAGATTACACGTACAACGAAGCAAAACCCCTAAGTAGTGTACAGCACACCAAAAAGACCAAAGAACACCCACCCTAACCCACATGTCTCAATTAACCCTTGTCTACTGACTGCAACAGCCTTGCCCGGGATAGCATGGCTCTTGCATTACAACGAACTAAAGTCAGGTTAAGTCTCTGGTATATGGTTGTTGTGGCTTTGGACTTGCTGCACTGTAACTGCAAAGCCAGGCGGGCTGCAAGGCGAGAAAATGCTTCTTCCCCCCAGCACCCATAAGACTCGACCGCTAAGGGAATGCAGACCCACCCCAGCTCCCTGCACTTGGGGTCGTTGGCATTGTGCTTGCGCATTTCGGCCTTACCTGCTGCTGACCCACTTGTAGCTCCCGCTTCAATCAATGTATTGAAGTTAAGCGGTGAGACTACAGTTAGGTCAAACGCAGCTGGCTTGCCCAGTGTCCAGTTGGGGTATTATTAGTATTATTATTATTATACATTAATAGCTGCTGTAAATGTGCATTGACAAATCAGGATCAATGGGACATAAAGCAGATATGTAATAGTACATGTTAGGTGTGGTGATGTTGCTGATGCAACCTCTGTCTAAGCCAGCACTTCCCTCAGTGCCATGCAATAGCTGCAGAAGCAAGCCTAGATAAAGTTTTGTCATGCTTCTCTCCGGGTGGTGGCATTTAATTAATAACTCCCAACAACTCCCATGTATGCTGTGCCATGCACATTCTTTCAATATTGGTGAGATAATGATTATACAAAACTAGGGATGGCTCCAATTCATAGCACTTTTTTGTTTTGACCCCCCTCCCCCAAGAATTAATTTATTTGCTCTATATATTTGTACTACATTGCACATGCTACAGTATGATGCAACTTCATTAATCATGGCTGCAGAACATGGTCGTGTTACTTGTGTGGATCAACTCCTTTCTACTTCTGATATCAATGTGGATATTACATTCCAGAGAATTTTCGCACTTGACATTTCAGAGACAGATCCAGAAGATCTGGAAGAGACAGATCCTGATGGTTCATATTTCCTGATGATCTAGAAGAGACAGATCCTGAAGATGACTAGCTATTGTTAACACTTTTAAACTGACTGTATGCTTGCCTGATAGAATGGTTTATTATTTATTATTGAATTATTACGTACTTGTATGTATTATTTTAGTGTTATTATCATTATTCAATGAACATACATACATGTAAGTACCCTAATACATGTACTAGTCATTGTGTGGAACATCTGCTTTATCAATGTTAACATAACGAATAGGGTGATTTCGTCCCTATATATTTAGCGGATGTATGACTTCAATCAAAATCAAATGCTACAGGACAGGACAGACACCAGCTGCATGGGCACCAGTCCATGTACATCAGCTGGGCATATCAGCTGAGTACCAGTACTTGATTTATACCTCAGTCTGACATTTTTAGGATACGTATTTTGAGCACAAAAAAATTCCAAAAGCTTAAAAGCTGAAATTCATAAGGCGAATGACATGTAATCCATCCTATACATGTATACCTGCAGCAAAATATATTTAGTGGCACAGCCCGATTCAACTTGAGATCAGGTTGGGATTCAGTGTCATCTGTAAGCATTAACAAGCAGCAGATACTTTTAGCTCAGTGATGCATGATATCAATACATGTACATGATTTGAGCCAGTAACTATAGGAAATACGTTTCATTATTTTATTTCATTACAACCATATATCATGCATAAGCTTATTGTTATTAATTGTATTATGCGTTCTGCATGGAGATGTACAGGCAAAATTGTGGTGTAAATAAATTCACAATATCTTAAATGCAAAATTCGAGATCAGTGGGAAGCATCCAATCAGAACTTCCGTGACTTTTTGGCATGAAATCCACAAGGGACATGAGGCCTGGCAAGCCAGCTGGTTGGGAAATGATGGTAAGTTGAACATGAATATGTATTTACAGATATGAGTTGGCCATTTGAATGGAGAGTAGCTGTGGTATGAATAATACAGCCCCATGCACTTAGAACAGATGCACACCCCATAGCAACAGATACATGCATGTACATGTACATGTACATATTTGTGTATGTCATGATATAGGTACATGTTTGTGGGAGATGCAGACATAATGGTTGTAAATCGCACTATGCATTTCCCCTACATGTACATGTATTAGGAAACTGATATACATGTACATGTATTAGTGTATGTGCATTCTCAGTATATTACATGTATATCAAATCAGTTGACACTCATTACGTCCATGAAACGTGAAGCAGAGCTATAATAATAATAATATTAATACATGTATGTTACATTTAGGTATTTTGATGTTGCATAACCTTTAGCTGTGCCAACACTGTCCTCAGTGTTAAAATAATTCAGGCAGCAGCTACATCTATCCCAAACTTAGAAAAAAATTATCATGCCTCTTTCAGGTGGTGGTACATGTATATAATTAATAAGCACTCACAACTATGCATTATACTAAGCACAGAATGACAGGTTTACATTTAGGTCACCAATATGGAAAGATATGCCCTACTAAGCCTGAAAATGGGTGGGGTAATAAATTAAGTGTAGACATGAAAAAACAAATCAAGTGTTACAATGTACATGTATATTATGGAATTTTATATAAATTTTTCACATGTTCAGTGTACATATACATGTGTGGGCATTTTTGTGAGCACAACTAAATTTAAAATCAGTCTTGTAAGCCTAATGTGAGAGGGGGTCTATTGTCTCATTACACCATTTGGGAAGAGGCATGAGCAGACTATGAGTCATTCCTGCTTCTGCCAGATTAACTTTAGCAATTGTACGAAATACATGTACATCTTAGCAAAATTATATACATGTATATAAAGAACAAGCATTACCAACCTTTGGTCACATCAGTTTTTACATCCGGGATGCCATTTCATAGTGCACTCCACTGAACTGATATATAATATTGTCACATGCATGTTAGATCTATCGCAGGAGCATACACATGTATTTTGGAGTCGATAGTCCCTCCTTTGCTATTAAAAAAAATTGCGTATACCTGAAGTCCTCTCTATCCAGGCAGGCAGGACTGTTTTTAGATATCATTCCTCCTCCACCATGTACCCAGGCTTCACGTTTGAAGGTCCATGTTGATGTTCATGTGTTTACTTGTACATGTATAAGCAGTGCAATGTCGCTCATGACTTACAGATACATGTATGATGCGCTAACATACAATGAAGCCATATATTAGTTGCAGGTCACTGCACTATGTTACATGTACATGTATGTGTATTTACTGTACAGGTGTGCACCTACATGTACATGCATGTACATCTAAGTGGCTTTTTCAAGTTCATGCTATCAATTGTACCATTTCTAAATGTACATGTGTGATTATACTCCATTACATCTTGCTATACATAATGATCATACTACTTATAATTAAGTGGAAAATCTCCTTTCCACTCCTGGTATTGATGTGAACATTACCAATATGGTGAGTAGGCCTACTCGATCACTGTTGTATGTCCCTTATATGAACAGATACATGAACATGTACATTTAAGTGTCATGGGGATGGTATACACTGTACATGCACGTGCACATTGAAACTACTAAATGTACATGTAGATTGTCCTGGTAGGGAGTGTTGTTTGGCGGTGAATCATATGACCTCAGGTTGTTATTGACAACCTCTGTGGGTAGAGGGTGTCCTGGGAAAGGTCTCTAATACTGTTCTGACTTATACTCTAGGGATGATTAGTAAAAACGTGCATGTATGTCTTGTAGGAGCTAGTATACATGTACATGAATAACCAGCAGGGGTGATATGTGGCCTGTGGAGTGTGACAACTGATTGCAGATGTAATGGAGGTACATGTACATGTATGCATGCACAAGTAAGTCGTATTATGCATTTCCCCTATTAGGCAATATTATTTTGCATACACATCCGATTATTTGCTTGTGTATTCTCAGTATATATTATATATTATTAATTGTATAATATAATATCAATTATATAATATAACAAGATATAAAAAACATTCTCTCTGAGAAAGTTAGTGGTATATAGGATTTGAAGGCAATGGTGGTGTAAAAAGGAAGGGAACAAGGGAGTGGAGATATTAGCACTATATTTAGCACTTAGTAGAACGGCATGCATTATATTTATGTTGCTAATTACAGGAATAATTATTGTATCTCCACTCCCTTGTTCCCTTCCTTTTCACACCACCATTGCCTTCAAATCCTATATACCACTAACTTTCTCAGAGAGAATGTTTTCTATATCTTGTTTCATTCACTTTTTTACTACTAGTATACTTACAACCGGCCCTTACTGACGTTTGTATGACAAGCCTTATTGCCTAGCAACACAATGTTTATCATTTGGACCTGTTCTACATCGAAACTCGCGCGCCAAGCTTTATGCACTCAGGGATATTAAATACATGGATTGGAAACGGTTCCGTAATCTACGTGTACCGGAAAACCATCCGTGTTGGATTCTGAATTGGTGAGTTTGCTGTTGACTCGGACGAATATGACATGGATGCTGATCCCAGTGGACGGGTTTCAGGGGTGTAGTTCAAAGTTTTCAGATCTATTGTACGGGTAGTTGTTCAGGAGATTTCGTAACTCGAAGCTTAAGCGATCCGAACGCTTTAACAAGCTTATACATTGCTTTCAAAAGTAAAGCTTGACTGATCCCATTAGTAAAACCTGCCTCTTAATTAGAAAGAAACCAACTTACCAAGTGTAGCTTTTCGTTTCTGCGATTTCGCGACTTTAAGAATAGCCCTCAAGCGCATCACGGATGGAAATTAGGAATACCGTAATTCAGCCGTATATCAGCCTCGTTTCCAATCCATGTATTTAATATCCCTGATGCACTGTAGCAGACGCTCGCTTTTTTTCAGGATCCGCGCGCATTGTACGTTGCTAAATATAGGACTATTCCCAAATGACGTTGATCCAAATCGTAACTCTGCTCATCACAGCATACACTTCTTTGAATAGAAGCGCGGTTCGCATAACCATTGTACCGAACCCGGGAGGTTTCTAATTCACCGTCTCGGTTTTGGATGTATTCCTCTCTACGTTTGGCTCTTCCCTGTCGTTCCCGTGAAGGCATTTTGCCAACGCTAGTTAAACATGGCGAACAAACAACAAACCATTATGGTACCATAAGTTTCTAATTATACGTATAGGTATTGTCATGGGAACGCTTGAGTTAAGTACTCAATATGGCGTAGTTATTGCTTTGTACCAAAGCTGTGTATCTGACACCAATGGGCAGTCGGTAGAAAAATTCTACGATTTTTGGTGTAACTGGCGCTCTCTAAAACCGTTCCTATCTCGAGTTATACTCACCCAGGAAAAACTGTCGGAGGAGAAATTTGGGACTGGGAACGAGAACTACGAGCTATTTTGTTCTCTTAAAGCAAACTGTTTGGCGACTTGAACAAAACGTTTAAATGATCGTCTTTCCATTTTGGTCCGATAGCAACAAAGAGCTAAACTATCCGTTTCTCGGTTCGTGAGTTATACGCGGGTCGCGGTTTTTTAATGATATTCATGATACGGCACAAATCCTATATGAGAGTTTCTGCCGTAACTCTCGATATCAGTTATATGGGACAGTATCCGGGAAATCTTCCTATGTTTTATTACATTATAAAAATAATCGTGTTACAAGATATTCTCTCTGAGAAAGTTAGTGGTATATAGGATTTCAAGGCAATGGTGGTGTAAAAAGGAAGGGAACAAGAGATTCAGTGGAGATACACTATATTTAGCACTTTATAAAACATCATTACAGTTATGTTGCTAAATATAGGAATAATTATTGTATCTCCACTGAATCCCTTGTTCCCTTCCTTTTTACACCACCATTGCCTTCAAATCCTATATACCACTAACTTTCTCAGAGAGAATGTTTATTATATCTTGTTTCATTATTATTATTATTATTTATAAGCGACTACTACTTGTACTTGTATACTTTGCAACCCGTACATATACTAGTACAATGTTGAAGTAAATACACCGGATTGTATGATAAAATCCAGCCGTTGTAATTCCCGAGCCATGTTTGTTGCCTAGCAACACAATGTTTACAGTTCTGTTACATTTGCTGCTGTTCTAGTTCCAAACACGCGCGCCATACTTTTCCTCGTTTCTCGTCTGAGTTCAGTTCATAGCGCCGCCTCTTAGAAGCTCGCACCGCAACAGAATTCTTTTCCTGTCGCCACCTCTTAGAAGATCGGTTCGACTCCATATTTGTTATGTATATGTCACGAGCAGACTGTTCAGCATCAGCATCGTACCGAACTCGGGAGGACTCTAACTCATAGTCTTGATTTAGGAGGTATATTCCTCTCTTCGCTTAGCTTTCCTCTTTTGTAGCCGAGATTAGTCTGACGTAGCCATACCCTCGCGCTTTGCGGAGGGTCTGGAGACATTGCCATACCAAATTGGTTCTGATTACATGTACTTCCAACATATTAAAAGTTATTAAGGTTACCTTACGTTACGAGGAATGCAATTATGTTACGGCACACGTGTACGATACACGGCCAACGATTGGAGTCCGTATCGGAAGCGAATACACTGGCGTGACGTCAACGTGACCATAGTGGCGTATCATCGCCGATCGGCACCGCTTTTTTTTTTTAACGTAAGATTATTTGGCGTATCGGTAGCGTGAACGGGTCCAATTTAGGAGCGTGAACCTTGGCGTAACGCAAGTCTTGAGAAAAATCCGATACGGCAGCGTTTTACGTATCCCTTTCGTCCCTATACTTTCCAGACTCTTTATTATATAAAAACATTTAATAAACAACAAACAAACATGACATTACATACATGTACACGTTCAACAATACAAGTCATTGTTCCAATTATGCAGAAGTCTTTTAGCAGACACCTCCTGTCGTTCAACAGTGGTGGTAGTGTCAGTGTCAGCTGTTGTACATCGATGATCATATTGAGGAACAGACCTGAGGACTTTGTCCGATGAACCACACCATTTTTGAAATGGCAGTCATATTCACTCAGGAGAGGCACTCTGGCAGGTGATGACAGGGTCCATGTGATGCACAATGTCATGTGAACTCCAAAACAGCCAATCAGAGCTCCTATCTCCTGTGTGAGTTGCAGGTGATATTATACATGCTGCATCCTTAATTAGTATAACGTACAATGGAATTGGTTCCAGATTTGTATACAACAAAGTCACAAAGATCAACTGCTTGTCAGAACCCCTGTAGTATGAGTAAGGAAGTAGTGAGATAGTTACAAAACGTTAGACAAAGCCACCCATAGGTCTTGTTTTGATGGAAGAGGAGAGCAAATTTTCAGAAATGCGAACTGACACCTCAATGTATGGAAGACAAACTTCAGGTTTTTTTTTTGTCCCTGTGAAGCAACATGCACATGACAACATTACACATACAGGTACATGTACATGCACAAACCGTTGGTCAAGGATGAGATATGCCATTGCTGCAGCCTTTGACACAAATGGTTCGTACTGGCCATTGAGGTAAGTGTCGCTTAGCATGATGCTTAAGTTAGTTTTGCCATCATCTATACCACCATAGAATTGCATACTTACAAATTAAGATGACAGGCTTACCCTTACCTGTACTAGGAGTGTCATTCTCACCCATTGGAAGAGATGTAGCTTCAGCTAGTATCGGTCAGCACGCACCATCCATGATGGAAATGGAATAAATTACGTTAACCCTTTCCGTGAGTTCCAAAAGATCGAGATGGGGTTGGCTTTGCAAGTGCTTTTCATTCTTTATTGCTACAGTATACTGCCAAGTGGGGGCACTTACCTTCATGCTCCTCATCTTCCACTTCTGCATCACCTCCAGAAAGTAATGCTGCTAAGTTTTCCATCACCTTTGGGGACAAAAGAAGAAAGTAACTAGCTATGGCTAAGCAATAACCAGCTATACCTATTATTTTCTTTTCTCACAATATCCAATGAAAATAGTAGCAGTTGAGTGCAGTATCCGAACACACTACTAAATATGTATGTGTATGTGTGCATGTATTGTAAATCTGTGTGTTGCACATGTGAGGTATACATATGTGTGTGTGCAAATGCTATGTGTGTACAACACACACAGTGTCAGTAACAACATTCAAAATGAGCACACATGCAGTACCAGACCTACCGTTTATACCAAAGTGATACCACCATCCCACCTCCAGCAGGAAACACACTAACTACATCTTTACGTTTTAAGTAGAAGTACATACTTACATATACATGTAAGTGCTGTTGGGGGAGAGGGTAAGAGGTGGGGGAGGGGTAAGAGGTGGGGGAGGGGTAAGAGGTGGGGGAGGGGTAAGAGGTGACGAGAGACAAAAATAACAATGAAACATTGCTACACAACACATGCACCCCTTCCTGTACCTGTACCCACATGTAGCCTTTATGCACACTTCCTGTACACCATATGCTTACCATTATCCTCATGGGTTCTGAAGAGGTGAACAAGATGGAGTACTTTTCATCATCTTTCTTACCATCTAGAGGCAAAAGACCAGTCCATTTTACACCATCTTTGTGCGACGACCTACCTTCCTGATAATGTTCTTCAAGAAGATACATCAATGATGTACAAATCTACACACACACAAGCACACGCACACACTCACACATGTACGCACACACACAATATATCTGATCCCAGTCTTCGCACACGTTTTACCCTTTGGCTGGTCGGGAGTAGTGGAATCCAAGAAGTCCGTGGCCGTCATGTACAACAACTTCAGCTAGTATATCGGTAAGCATGCACCATCCATCACCGCATGGCGGAAATTGAATCAATCACGCTATCCCTTCTGCGAGTTCAAAATATTCCAGTCTTTTCACATTAGAGATAGAGTTGAGTTTGTAGGTTGCTTTCGTACTTTGACTTCGACGTTCATCTTGAACTAGAAACCATTCCGACAACTGAAAGCAGCCATTTTTAATAGCACGTTATTATCTATTATTGTATGTATTAGTTGGGCGTAGCTAGCTATATACAACTTGTTTCCAATACGCTTCTGATATCGCAGCCGTAACGCCGAAGAAATTTATAGCAATTGCGATACGCCAATTATATTACCCTGCCGTATACTACCCGGTCGATTCACTGGTGTATTGTTTCCAAAATAAGGTACGTCACGCCAGTGATTTAAAATCACTTGTGTATTCATATACGATCATCATAGGCGTAACGCCAGGGTGTGACTTCCTTTGGCGTACAACGTCCGGTAGGAGTTAGCCGTGTAGAAAGACGTACTGCGGCACATGTGGCTAGAGAACTAGATTTATATGCAAACCTTACAACTAAATAGTTGATTTTGTGAGCGGACGAGACGTTTTCGCCATCCTACGGCTACCCACTGGTTGCGGAAAAGGTCTGTGCTATGGCCCATGGGTGCTTGCCTGGGATCCTCGACAGGATGGCTTTCGCGTCCGATCGTACAGCTCACTTAAGTCTTGGCTGTCGCCATCTTGAACGCCTGTTGTCCGTAACATAATTGCATTCCTCACATTCCTCGTAACGTAAGGTAACCTTAATAACTTTTAATATGTTGGAAGTAATCAGAACCGATTTGGTATGGCAATGTCTCCAGACCCTCCGCAAAGCGCGAGGGTATGGCTACGTCAGACTAAGCCGAGATGGCATTTTGACAAAAACAACTTCGCTAGCTAAAAGTGGTGAGCAAAACCAGGGACACTTAATAAAAGTGTCCTTGACAAGGGTGTATACAACCTGCAACAGGATGTTTACAAGGTTGATATAAGAGGTGTAGAACAACTCGGTACACGACCGAAAGGTACCACCCTTGATATATGATGTAGCTAACAACTTGTCTCGATCCAGTCAACAACCTGCAACAGGGTCGTAAACTACCTGTACAAAACCAGATGAAATCCTTATATGGACTTTCACTACCGTAAATCTAATTTAATGACAAAGTTCATTGCAACTGTTGTTATAAAACACAATACAAGTTTTTACAAAACACAATGCCAATCCAGCAACTGTGTCCAGTCATGTAAGAACACAAGCTTGGTATCTGCAACTTGCTCCTGCTCCACAGTGTTAAGAATTACAGATTTTTCAAACTTGCAGTGGTTTCCACATTCGTGTACCATTGAAACTGCTTGTGCTGTCCACAGTAAATAGTGCATGTCCGTGATAGGGTGAAAAGTGGACACTCGAAATCATTCAACAGTGGCTGTCCATTAGGTAGCTGCAGTGCCAAGAAACCTTGTACCAGGCAAAGGGTACGACCCGACTTAAGTTGGATTGTTGTCAGTAGCTGACCATATTTGAACTGGGATAAGAGATGAAATCATAACAAAAACTACATAAAGAATATTTTTACCTCACAGAATGGAGGGTGCAATTTCCAAATGAACAAGCTCTGAACAGTTGGAAACGACCGCTCTGTGCTCTTGTACATTGTCATCCATACTGCCCACGTGTGTATGACACTATAGGGAGTCTTGAGCTGTTGCAGTTCTTCAATGGTCCTTGAGAAGGTTAAGTTTCCCACTGCAGGATGTTGCCTATAAAAATATCATACGTGCTGTTCCAGGTTTATAGATATCTCTGTCTGCATTCAAAACCTTCTTTGGAACGGAGTTAAAAAAAACCTTGTACTTCATGTGGAATAATTGTAAAGGTTTTTACTGCATCTGTGTAAAGCAGGAGTTGACACACATGCACACACATGCACATACATGCACATGCACACACACACATGCATATACACACATGCACACACATGCACATGCACACACACATGCACACACACACATGCACACACACACTATACACACACACACATGCTGCACACACTCTCAAACGCACACTGGCACACACACACACATGCACACACTCTCAAGCGCACACCGGCACACACACACACATGCACACACTCTCAAGCGCACACCGGCACATGCACACACTCTCAAGCGCACACCGGCACACAAACATTGAAATACACAAAACACTAACACACACACAACTGTACATCTGTCTGACGGTCCTCTGTCTCTATGGAATGATGTGGAAAAATGGCCATTTCTAGACGCTCTACGGTAACATCATCATCGGGTACAAGGGCATCCTATATGTGAACAAATAAGTGTGTAAACTTTGTACAATAGATTCACTTAAATACCTCTGCAGGGGATTCGACGCTCAACTGTTGTGCCACGATTGCCAAACTTTCCGCCAGAGATCGATGCGTAGCACTTTCAAAATGCCGATCCAGTCTGTACTGTTTTTCAAAGCCTTTCTGGCATATGTCACAAAAAAGGATCAAAACAAACATTGAAACGGTTACCAACAACTCGCATTGGGCAAACAGAACACACCTTGCCGCCTTCCATTTTCTTGTTGTGTGACCGGAAATTTCCGAATTTTTCCGATTTTGATTAAATCGTGTGGCTGCATTTGGATCGGGTAGTAATAGCTGAGCTATAGTCTCAACAATTACAAGCCGTGATGGCGAAACCACTCAATAACTTACTAACTCTCAGTGCTTCACATCGCTTTATAGTGCATTGCACAATTTGTTTCCTATATTAAATTAAAGTGGGTACGTTTACTATGTAAAGTTTTTTACATAGTTATCACGCGTAAGTACTATTCGGGCGGTCCCTACATAGTAGTAAGGCCCTCCCGACTACGTACGTATACAACGTCACGTGCCGTACAAGTTGGCCCACAGTTGTCAACAGATGGGAGCAATATGTCATCGTATAATGGTACAGAATGTAAACAAGTATTATCAGATTGTAATTACATCTTGTACCTGACTGTACAAACTATGTTGTACCTATATGTCATTCCTCGCGACCCGGTACCAAGTTGTATTACAATAATGTACCAACATGAAACAATATACGGGCCTGTACCGACGTGATAACTTTTGGTTGTGTAAAAACACAATTGAAACACCAATCATATATAACGATACATAATTCTAATTATACGTGAAACATTGTCATGGAAACGGTTTTAATACTCTTAATATATTGATTGGACAAATTACGGGAACGAGCTTTTTTTGTTTACTTAAAGTAAACGGCCTGGCGACTTGACCAAAACATGAAAATTATCGTCTTTCCACTGCGGCTCGATAGCAATAAAGAGCTACACTATCCGTTTCTCGTTTCGTGCGTTATACCGTATACGCGCGTTTTTTATAATGATTTCATGATACAGCACAAATCCTATATGAGAATTATTAACTGCCGTAACTCTCGATACGTGAAAACATTGGTCTGGGAACGAGACTAGCTAGACTACACAAGATGTCCGCTATACTACCGGAAGTAATAGAGACAGTCGGTACGTAACGCCTATTTGACATTTGTCTAATGCACAAATACTATTTTTATACTATAGTATCGGGAGTTGGGTTTCCTCCCCCCCCCCCCCCCTCCACAACTTTTGTAGCACCCACTGACCTAGAGCTAGAGTAGGCGTGGTCGCTATGGCGTAGACCAACTCAACTGTCGTATTCACGTATACTACACTGTGTGCGCATACGTGATGTGTCTTTGATCCTTCAAAACCTCAGAGCAGAAGCTTCGAGATGCGGTATGGCGGGGTGATATTGGCGAGGTGGCGAGGTTGATCAAAAGTGGAGTATCTGTACATTCAACTCGTGAGGTAAGCGGAGATTTTCATGGGGGATCAGAATTTTCCACTTACAGAGTAAATTTGTCTATTGTATGTTAAAAGATATATGAATGCACACTGTAGTTTTCAATCATGATATTATGAGGGAGGGGAGTGTCCATGCTTGAGGGCTATCTCAAGGCTGTACATTTTGCTACCTGCACCTTGAATGGAGACATTGACTTGAAATGTTGGTCCCAAAAACTATCCCATCAGCTGTAATGTACATATATAAATTAGCCTCCTCTTCCTCCTCCCCTTTATTAATGATTGCAATCAATTCATAAATCTTGTATTCATTTGTTTACATGTACCTAATGGCTTCATATTTGAAGGAGCCATGTTGATGACCATGTACTACATGTAGATGTGTACATTGTACCCCCCATGTTGACTGAAATATTATACCCACTTCAGGATGGCAATACTCCATTACACCTTGCTGCAAAGGGAGGTCATACTACTTGTGTGGAATATCTCCTTTCCACTCCTGGTATTGATGTGAACATTACGAATAGGGTGAGTTGTATGTAAAGCTGCACAATCTTCCTCCTATTCATACATCTTTTTACTTTACTTAGCAAATGTGAGCCCCAATACATGCACCCCGTTGGCTGCATGCCATAAAGAGGGGTCAGGCAGAGCACCCCATGAGACCACATGCCCTAATGGCTAGAGGTGGATAAGGGAGGCAAGAGCCAGCCTCCATGGATGTAGCCATTGTTGGGTGAATGGGAGCAGACGTGTTGCGTAGCATTAGGTACTGCCATGCCCTAGACTGCCTGAACCAATGTGGGGCCAATGGGGTGGTGGCCATTGTACCTTAGAGGCCAGCAGAGGTTGTTGCCTTAGCTCTGTGACCTCACCTCAGGGTGTTAGCCCCAGGGTTATGGTAGCCATGTCTTGAGCAGCACCAGCCTTCTTTAATGTGATGAGAGCAGCAGAATACATACATGTATGTGATGCAATAATGAGAGCACACACATACCTACATGTATAAGGTGTCCAAGTCCAGTCAGTCAGGGGTACAATATTACACAAGGGGTAGGAGGGGACTGAGATGATGCCAGTAGCTACTGAGGATATGTGTGTAATGGACTTGCCTATAAGGGGCACCAGGTAGATCTGTGGGGATTGGTAAGCAATGCAATGGGGACACATGTAGACACTAAGTATAGGCACCTGGTACCTTCCATTAAAACACTTCTTAACACTACCATATCACATACTGGTTGTATGTGTGTACTTTGATTAGAGACTTCATGTTTGAAGGGGCCCTGGCATCTAAACATGTGTACATTGTACCCACCATGTTGGCTGAACTATTGTACCCACTACACTGTATGTTGGCTGACCTATTGTACCCACTCCAGTATGGTGATACTCCATTACACCTTGCTGCAATAAATGGTTCTACTACTTGTGTGGAACGTCTCCTTTCTACTCCTGGTATTGACGTCAACATTAAGGATCGTGTAAGTTTGTGTATTGAATGTTACATGAACATTACAGTTATGATAATACTAAGAACAGGAGGGAGTGGAGACATGCCAATAAAGGCATCTCCAATATCTCTTGTTCCCTTCCTTCTTACACCACCATTGCCATAAAATGCAATATACCACTAACTTTCACTATTGTTATGTATGAGATATGACATGTATGTATATATCCTTAGTCTTCTGCCTCAAATTTACTAATAATGGTTGTGGTAAAGTCACGAAGCATGCACATGTATAATGCTGACATACATGTACATGAGTGACTTTGTTTGAAGAGGTCATGGCGGCCATGTTGATGATGACCATGTACTGCATGCACCATGTTGACTGACCCACTCCAGCATGGTCATACTCCATTACACTATGCTGCAAAAGAAGGTCATACAACTTGTGTGGATCGTTTCCTTTCCGTTCCTGGTATTGATATGAACATTAAGGATGAGGTGAGTTGTACAATCTTCTTCCTCCTATTCATAAATCATACATCTCTTTACTTTACTTAGCAAATGTGAGCCCCAATACATGCACCCCGTTGGCTGCATGCCATAAAGAGGGGTCAGGCAGAGCACCCCATGAGGCCACATGCCCTAATGGCTAGAGGTGGATAAGGGAGGCAAGAGCCAGCCTCCATGGATGTAGCCATTGTTGGGTGAATGGGGGCAGACTGGATCCCACTGTGTTGCATAGCATTAGGTACTCTCATGCCCTAGGCTGCCTGAACCAATGTGGGGCCAATGGGGTGGTGGCCATTGTACCTTAGAGGCCAGCAGTGGTTGTTGCCTTAGCTCGGTGACCTCACCTCAGGGTGTTAGCCCAAGGGTTATGATAGCCTTGTGTTGAGCAGCACCAGCCTTCTTTAATGAGATGAGAGCAGCAGAATACGTACATGTATGTGATGCAATAATGAGAGCACACACACACACCTACATGTATAAGGTGTCCAGGTCCAGTCAGTTAGGGGTACAATACTACACAAGGGGTGGGAGGGGGCTGCGATGATGCCAGTAGCTACTGAGGATGTGTGTATAATGGACTTGCCTATAAGGGGCACCAGGTACATGTAGATCTGTGGGGATTGGTAAGCAATGCAATGGGGACACATGTAAACACTAAGTATAAGTACTTGGTACCTTCCATTAAACACTTCTTAACACTGTCATATCACATACTGGTTGTATGTGTGTACTCTAATTAGAGGCTTCATGTTTGAAGGGGCCATGTTGATGACCATGTACTACATGTAGATGTGTACATTGTACCCACCATGTTGACTGAACTATTGTACCCACTTCAGGATGGCAATACTCTATTACACCTTGCTGCAAAGGGAGGTCATACTAGTATTACTTGTATGGAATATCTCCTTTCCACTCCTGGTATTGATGTGAACATTAAAAATAGGGTGAGTTGTATGTAAAGCTGTACAATCTTCCTCCTGTTCGTACATCTTTTTACTTTACTTAGCAAATGTGAGCCCCAATACATGCACCCCGTTGGCTGCATGCCATAAAGAGGGGTCAGGCAGAGCACCCCATGAGGCCACATGCCCTAATGGCTAGAGGTGGATAAGGGAGGCAAGAGCCAGCCTCCATGGATGTAGCCATTTTTGGGTGAATGGGGGCAGACTGGACCCCACTGTGTTGCGTAGCATTAGGTACTACCATGCCCTAGGCTGCCTGAACCAATGTGGGGCCAATGGGGTGCAGGCCGTTGTAATATTGTTGGAATCGTGATGACCGCACACATGCACAATAGAGGCGAGTTAATTTGTTAATTAAATCAAGATTATAATTTTATAACCATTAAATCAGACGATTGAGCGCTAGCGCTGGATAATACATGTACATTGACGTGTTGGTGAAGTTGGATCAATGCCTGCTGCCTGGCGCCCTTCGGTGCCCATGGCGCCCCACGTCATAAACCGGCAGGTGGGTTGGTACCCCCCTGGCCCCCTCCGACCAGGCCGCCACTGATAAGGTGTACAGGTCCAGTCAGTGAGGGGTACAATATTACACAAGGGGTGGGAGGGGGCTGCGATGATGCCAGTAGCTACTGAGGATGTGTGTGTAATGGACTTGCCTATAAGGGGCACCAGCTATAAGGGGCACCAGGTAGATGTGTGGGGTTTGGTAAGCAATGCAATGGGGACACATGTAGACACTAAGTATAGGCACCCGGTACCTTCCATTAAAACACTGCTTAACACTACCGTATCACATACTGGTTGTATGTGTGTACTCTAATTAGAGGCTTCATGTTTGAAGGGGCCATGTTGATGACCATGTAAACATGTGTACATTGTACCCACCATGTTGGCTGAACTATTGTACCCACTACACTGTATGTTGGCTGACCTATTGTACCCACTCCAGTATGGTGATACTCCATTACACCTTGCTGAAATAAGAGGTGATACTACTAGTGTGGAACGTCTCCTTTCTACTCCTGGTATTGATGTGAACGTTAAGGAGCGTGTAAGTTTGTGTATTGAATGTTACATGAACATTACAGTTATGATAATACTAAGAACAGGAGGGAGTGGAGACATGCCAATAAAGGCATCTCCAATATCTCTTGTTCCCTTCCTTCTTACACCACCATTGCCATAAAATGCAATATACCACTAACTTTCGCTATTTTTATGTATGAGATATGACATGTATGTATATATCTATAGTCTTCTGCCTCAAATTTACTAATAATGGTTGTGGTAAAGTCACGAAGCATGCACATGTATAATGCTGACATACATATACATGAGTGACTTTGTTTTAAGAGGCCATGGCGGCCATGTTGATGATGACCATGTACTGCATGCACCATGTTGACTGACCCACTCCAGCATGGTCATACTCCATTACACTATGCTGCTAAGGAAGGTCATACAACTTTTATGGATCATTTCCTTTCTGCTCCTGGTATTGATGTGAACATTAAGGATGAGGTGAGTTGTACAATCTTCTTCCTCCTATTCATAAATCATACATCTTTTTACTTTACTTAGCAAATGTGAGCCCCAATACATGCACCAGGTTGGCTGCATGCCATAAAGAGGGGTCAGGCAGAGCACCCCATGAGGCCACATGCCCTAATGGCTAGAGGTGGATAAGGGAGGCAAGAGCCAGCCTCCATGGATGTAGCCATTGTTGGGTGAATGGGGGCAGACTGGACCCCACTGTATTGCGTAGCATTAGGTACTGCCATGCCTGAACCAATGTGGGGCCAATGGGGTGGTGGCCATTGTACCTTAGAGGCCAGCAGTGGTTGTTGCCTTAGCTCTGTGACCTCATCTCAGGGTATTAGCCCCAGGGTTATGGTAGCCATGTGTTGAGCAGCACCAGCCTTCTTTAATGAGATGAGAGCAGCAGAATACATACATGTATGTGATGCAATAATGAGACCTATCCTAAGGTGTCCAAGTCCAGTCAGTCAGGGGTACAATATTACACAAGGGGTGGGAGGGGGCTGAGATGATGCCAGTAGCTACTGAGGATGTGTGTGTAATGGACTTGCCTATAAGAGGCACCAGGTAGATCTGTGGGGATTGGTAAGCAATGCAATGGGGACACATGTACACTGTAGACACTAAGTATAGGCACCCGGTACCTTCCATTAAAACACTGCTTAATACTGCCATATCACATACTGGTTGTATGTGTGTACTTTGATTAGAGACTTCATGTTTGAAGGGGCCATGTTGATGACCATGTACTACATGTACATGTGTACATTGTACCCACCATGTTGACTGAATTATGTACCCACTCCAGGGTGGTGATACTCCATTACACCTTGCTACAAGGAGAGGTCAAACTGCCTGTGTGGAACATCTCCTTTCCGCTCCTGGTATTGATGTGAACATTACGAATGAGGTGAGTTGTACAATCTTCTTCCTCCTATTCATAAATCATACATCTTTTTACTTTACTTAGCAAATGTGAGCCCCAATAAATGCACCCCGTTGGCTGCATGCCATAAAGAGGGGTCAGGCAGAGCACCCCATGAGACCACATGCCCTAATGGCTAGAGGTGGATAAGGGAGGCAAGAGCCAGCCTCCATGGATGTAGCCATTGTTGGGTGAATGGGGGCAGACTGGACCCTACTGTGTTACGATAGCATTAGGTACTCTCATGCCCTAGGCTGCCTGAACCAATGTGGGGCCAATGGGGTGGTGGCCATTGTACCTTAGAGGCCAGCAGTGGTTGTTGCTATAGCTCTGTGACCCCACCTCAGGGTGTTAGCCCCAGGGTTAGGGTAGCCATGTGTTGAGCAGCACCAGCCTTCTTTAATGTGATAAGAGCAGCAGAATACATACATGTACATCTACATGCACATGTATGTGATGCAATAATGAGACCTATAAGGTGTCCAAGTCCAGTCAGTCAGGGGTACAATATTATACAAGGGGTGGGAGGGGGCTGAGATGATGCCAGTAGCTGCTGAGGATGTGTAGATCTGTGGGGATTGGTAAGCAATGCAATGGGGACACATGTAGACACTAAGTGTAGGCACTTGGTACCTTCCATTAAAACACTGCTTATCACTACCATATCACATACTGGTTGTATGTGTGTACTCTAATTAGAGGCTTCATGTTTGAAGGGGCCATGTTGATGACCATGTACATTGTAAACATGTGTACATTGTACCCACCATATTGGCTGAACTATTGTACCCACTATGTTGGCTGACCTATTGTACCCACTCCAGTATGGTGATACTCCATTACACCTTGCTGCAGAGGGAGGTTATTATACATGGTCTTGTTTGGAACGTCTTCTTTCCACTCCTGGTATTGATGTGAACTTTAAGGGTGATGTAAGTTTGTGTATTGAATGTTACATGAACATTACAGTTATGATAATAACGTTTGAATCGCTATATCGTCCGAACGGTAAAGGCTATTGACTTCCTATTTTCATGACTTCATACTAAACCATTGCTCTATGGTAAAATCACAGCTTTGCAACATTCGATACCGCACCTGGTTCAAACCCAACATAACTTTCAGTAAGAGTAATCAAATCGCTTCAAATTCGGTTTTTAGGTAGAGAGGTCCTATACCTATCTATTTGTTCTGTTCGTTAATTGTATGCTACATGCTATCCGTTACGGAGATACAACTTTTTCCCGCTTGATCATTGGCTCGAATCGAGCGGGAAAAGTGCACGTGGTTTGTTCAACTGTATCTCCGTAACGGATGACATAAAAATTAACGAACAGAGCAAATCAATAGGTATAAGACCTCTCTACCTACAATCCGAATTTGAAGCGATTTGATTACTCCTACAGAAAGTTATGTTGGGTTTGAACCAGGTAGGGTATCGAACGTTGCATTGCTGGCGCGGAGCAAGTGCAAGACACCAAAATGTATTTTACCATAGAGCAATGGTGTAGTATGAAGTGTTGTAAATAAGAAGTCGATAGCCATTACCGTTCGGAAGATGTAGTGATTGAAATGCTATAATACGATTATTTTATAATGTTATAAAACATAGGAAGTTTTCGCGGATACTGTCCCATATAATTATAATCATTATATTATTATTATTATTATTATTATTATTATCTCTTTTGTGCCAATTTCATTGCGTCCAAATGCCATACAGCTAAGAAGTTATTATCCAAACTTGAAGGTATTGCAAGTAGGGACCCACAAGTAGATGTGTAGTGGTTTTTGTCGGTTCAATGACTTGGCTCAAGCTATATATTCCAACTCCATTAGCCTTTGATGCTCTGCATATGTTTGATGTTGATGTGCGCCAGTGTTTCCTTAACTGTATGGCAGTCACCATAACTGATGCTTCATGGTGTCAAGCACAGCTCACTCTACATTTATCAGTGTGGTTTGGGACTTCGCTCCCTCTCCCATCATGCCAGTGCAGCATTCATTGCATCCTATTCTTCATCTGGATGGTGTAATAATGAGGATGCACATTTGAATCGTGCTATTGATACGTGTATGTTCAATGAGCAAGTTGCATTAACTGAGAAGATATCTCTTAGCTCCATCACGTCTGTACCTTGCAGTCAGAAAGGTTTATCTTTGAAACTGGATAGCTTTCAATTCCAGCAACTTATGGAAAAGTCCTCACCTGCTGATAAAGCACGTCTATATTCAGTTTCAGCCAAGCATGCTGCATCATGGCTTTCTGTAGCACCCTCCATAGGGCTAGGCTTCCATCTTGATCCAGAGGAGTTCCATATTGCAGTAAAGTGGTGGTTGGGCTTAGATATCTCGTATGGGTCTCAGTGTGCACTATGCCCTGTTAGTTCTCTTGACTCCCTAGGCCACCATGCAACTACTTGCAAAAGAGGGGGTGATGCTATATTTCGCCATAACAATCTTCGGGATATTTTGGCAGGATCCTTCCATACTGCACATTTGTCTGTCCAGGTTGAAGCAGGTGCAGGGCTCAGCACAGACCTCTCCCAGTCAAGACCAGCAGATATTCTTGTACAGGACTGGGATCGAGGAAAGCCAGCCGCCTTTGACTTTGACATCTCTGTCGACTCACCGCTAAACTCCAATGTTTTGCCTGCAGCAGGAGCAAGAGCAGGTGCAGCATCAGAGGCGGCTGAGCTTAGGAAGCACACTGCAAATGATGCAAAGTGTGCAGAGTTGGGGTGGGTGTCCATCCCTCTTGTGGTGGAGTCTTATGGGGCATGGGGCAAGGTGGCTCAGCAATCATTTTCTAAACTGGCATCTCGCCTTGCTGTCCATGGCTGTGTGCCAAAGTCCATGGCAACCTTTGAACTTTATGCACGGCTAAACATCTCCCTGATGAGGGCAAACTCTAGGGCGATGTTGTCTAGGTCCTAGATTATGTTAATTTTTAGTGTAATATTATCATTAGTGTTATAGCTGTATTCTGCATAGTGTAATATTATTATTATTGTACAAATCATCTATACATTCCCTATTATTATTATATATATATATATTATACTTTAATAGCTGTTGTAATTGTGCATTGACAAATCAGGTTCATAGGACATAAAGCAGATATATAATAATACATGTTAGGTATGGTGATGTTGCTGATGCAACCTCTGTCTAAGCCAGCACTTCCCTCAGTGCTACAATAAAACATGCAATAGCTGCAGAAGCAAGCCTAGAAAAAGTTTTGTCATGCTTCTTTCCGGGTGGTGGCATTTAATAAAAATTCTATGCATGTATGCTGTGCCATGCACATTCTTTCAATATTGGTGAGATAATGATTATACAAAACTAGGGATGGCTCCAATTCATAGCACTTTTTTGTTTTGACCCCCCTCCCCCAAGAATTAATTTATTTGTTCTATATATTTGTACTACATTGCACATGCTACAGTATGGTGCAACTTCATTAATCAAAGCTGCAGAACATGGTCTTGTTACTTGTGTGGATCAACTCCTTTCAGAATCTGCTTCTGGTATCAATGTGGATATTGCATTCCAGAGAATTTTCGCAATTGACATTTCAGAGACAGATCCAGAAGATCTGGAAGAGACCTACATTGTATCCTGATTTACTGATGATCTAGACGAGACAGATCCTGAAGATGACTAGCTATTGTTAACACTTTTTAACTGACTGTATGCTTGCCTGATACAATGGTTTATTACATACCTGTATGTATTATTTTTAGTGTTATTGTCATTATTCAATGAACATACATACATGTAAGTACCCTAATACATGTACTTGTCATTGTGTGGAACATCTGCTTTATCAATGTTAACATAACGAATAGGGTGATTTCGTCCCTATATATTTAGCGGATGTATGACTTCAATCAAAATCAAACTACAGGACAGGACAGACACCAGCTGCATGGGCACCAGTCCATGTACATCAGCTGGGCATATCAGCTGAGTACCAGTACTTGATTTTATACCTCAGTCTGACATTTTTAGGATATGTATTTTGAGCACAAAAAAAATACAAAAGCTTAAAAGCTGAAATTCATTTGGCGAATGACATGTAATCCATCCTACATGTATATACCTGCAGCAAATATATTTAGTGGCAACTTGAGATCAGGTAGGGATTCAGTGTCATCTGTTAGCATTAACAAGCAGCAGATACTTTTAGCTCAGTGATGCATATGCATGATATATATGTACATGATTTGAGCCAGTAACTAGGAAATAAGTTTCACTATTTTTTTAAATTACAACCATATCATGCATATAAGATTATTGTTATTATTTGTATAATGCGTTCTGCATGGAGATGTACAGGCATTGATAAATTCAAAATATCCTAAATTCCAAATTCAGGATCAGTGGGAATTAAGCATCAAATCAGAACTTTCCTGACTTGTTGGCATGAAGTTCACAAGGGACATGAGGCCTGGCAAGCCTGGTTGGGCAATGATTTTTTTTTACTCCTACAAAATTGGGTATGAGCATGATATTATTGTTGGATGCATGATCCATTGATTGCTGGATGGAGGACGGTGGTGATGTTTCTACTTTCAAATTGCAAAGCAAGCTAGCTGCTCTAAACTGAAAAATCACAGTACAGCAAGGTGGCATACCGTCATTGGGGTTACCACTTTATAAATGCGATCTTTCATTGCAACAGTTCTCTGTTTTTTGATGAAGATGTTCTTCATTGCCCATCCCCCCCCCCCCCCCGGCTTGAAGAATGTGCAGACCTTGCATGTATTGGTGCCCAGCTGATGTGCCCAGCTAATGTACTGGTGCCCAGCTGATGTGCCCAGCTAATGTACTGGTGCCCAGCTGATGTGCCCAGCTGATGTGCCCAGCTAATGTACTGGTGCCCAGCTGATGTACTGGTGCCCAGCTGATGTACTGGTGCCCAGCTAATGTACTGGCCGGCATGGTGCCCAGCTAGTGTCTGTCCTGCCCTGCAGCATTTGACCTGGAAGTCATTCATCCGAGCCTCATTTTGGACAGACTATCTTGGAACACTACTCATCATTTTTGGTGTGTTCTGCTCCTTACTACAGACCTGTATTCCTTACATGTAGTGGTTGATGTGTATGCTGGGTGAGGGAATGAAGCTAAAGCCTCTTTCCTAAAAGTAAGCAAAAGGTTTGCACCTCAGTTGGGAATGAGTGTTTGCTGCTCAGGGCAGTTAAGGCATGGGTTCTCAATAGAAACCTTTTTTCTAACATAGTTGCTATGCACTGTGCTATATTTAAATTATGAATGCATAATATTAAAGCCCGGATTAAACTCGATATAATATTGCATTTAATGCGTGATGACGTCACGCGGACACGGGCTATTAATGAATATATACCTTAACCGTATGGAATCAAATACGGAACTGAAGACGTGACAGTAATGTCTTAAAAACTTTAGTATATATTGCACTTACTATGGACTACATAAGTGCCGGTAGGACCTTTCTGAATTCAGTCTTAGCGGACAGATAAATTTAATAATGCTCTAAAGTTTGGACCTTTTTATCAATTTAATCAACTAATACTCACAGTAACTTGGTAATCAAGATCATGATCGTCTGGTCCTACTGCAATTTGGTAAGTACAATGACTCTAGAGTTTTATGGTAGATGTAAAAAAAATTAACTGGCACAGCATCAACTCAGTAAGCGTTGCTTTTGTTGAGTACTACCTCCATTTTCGCGCGCCGCCACGTAACTAGGTTATGCACGCGCGCCGCTATGGCGGGATAAGCCCGCGTTCGTTCGGCTGCTAGAGTAATAGTGGAATAGTGGAGCGTACGCATGTTTTTGTTTTGAATCACCAGCCTTTTTAACTATAATATGCGTTTGTGGGTTCTGCTGAGTCGTGCTGACACGGATACCACCCACAAACCGCATTCTAAACGATTGTGGGTTTTGTGGGTGCTAACGTATACACTCATACACGCACACACATAAACAAAGCGTGTAACGGCTTTCAAAGATAAACACAATAACAACTATTCGATGTCAAATCCGGGAGCTCTCTATGGCAACGCTCCTGAAACTCCTCTGTATACCCCCTACATGTGTTCTCCTGTATGTTATTATATGGTGTGGTATGAGGGAAGATGGGTGTGGTATGAGGGAAGATGGGTGTGGTATGAGGGAAGATGGGTGTGGTATGAGGGAAGATGGGTGTGGTGTGTGTTTAGGGGGAAGATGGGTGTGGTGTGAGGAAGGAAGATGGGTGTGGTGTGAAGAGGGAAGATGGGTGTGGTGTGAGGAGGGAACATGGGTGTAGTGTGAGGATGGAACATGGGCGTAGTGTGAGGAGGGAACACGAGTGTGGTGTGAGGAGGAAACATGGGCGTAGTGTGAGGAGGGAACATGGGTGTAGTGTGAGGTGGGAACATGGGTGTAGTGTGAGGAGGGAACATGGGTAGTGTGAGGAGGAACATGGGTGTAGTGTGAGGAGGGAACATGGGCAAAGTGTGAGGAGGGAACATAGGTGTAGTGTGAGGAGGGAGTGTGTGGAGGGAACATGGGTGTAGTGTGAGGAGGGAGTGTGTGGAGGGAACATGGGTGTAGTGTGAGGAGGGAGTGTGAGGAGGGAACATGGGTGTAGTGTGAGGAGGGAGTGTGAGGAGGGAACATGGGTGTAGTGTGAGGAGGGAGTGAGAGGAGGGAACATGGGTGTAGTGTGAGGAGGGAGTGTGAGGAGGGAACATGGGTGTAGTGTGAGGAGGGAGTGTGAGGAGGGAACATGGGTGTAGTGTGAGGAGGGAGTGTGAGGAGGGAACATGGGTGTAGTGTGAGGAGGGAACATGGGTGTAGTGTGAGGAGGGAACATGGGTGTAGTGTGAGGAGGGAGTGTGAGGAGGGAACATGGGTGTAGTGTGAGGAGGGAGTGTGAGGAGGGAACATGGGTGTAGTGTGAGGAGGGAGTGTGGGGAGGGAACATGGGTGTAGTGTGAGGAGGGAACATGGGTGTAGTGTGAGGAGGGAACATGGGTGTAGTGTGAGGAGGGAACATGGGTGTAGTGTGAGGAGGGAACATGGGTGTAGTGTGAGGAGGGAACATGGGTGTAGTGTGAGGAGGGAACATGGGTGTAGTGTGAGGAGGGAACATGGGTGTAGTGTGAGGAGGGAACATGGGTGTAGTGTGAGGAGGGAACATGGGTGTAGTGTGAGGAGGGAACATGGGTGTAGTGTGAGGAGGGAACATGGGCATAGCATGAGGAGGGAACATGGGCGTGGCCTTCTGTGCACCTTTTGACTCTTCTAGAGCACTCCTGTGGTCCAGCTAGGGCATTGAGAAGGGAACATGGGTGCTGGAGGGAACCATCTACATGTTTGAAGTACGATTATTAAAACACAGTACTACATAGCAGAGAGATAGCCATAGATAGTGGTATAGCACAAACTCCTAAATCACGTATGGGTCGTCTGTACATATATACCATATGTAGCGCTCTAAATATGCAGCAAACACTTAATTGCTTGCAGAATTTTAAATCTAGCCTGCACACCTTCCTCGTAGTACTAGTAGGCCCAGGCAGGTGGGCTTAGGCTAGAATCGATCGATAATTGAATACCTCCCTCAGTTTCAAAACACACCGCACAACGCACACTCACGCAAGATAAACACGCTCGTATGACTCTACAGTTTATTATTATACCAAGCCCGACTAGGCTCCTTTGCACGTAAACATATACTGCATCATACATGCCTACACACACACACACACACACACACACACACACACACACACACACACACACACACACACACTCACACACACACACACACACACACACACACACACACACACACACACACACAAACACACACACACTAAATAACGCCCCCCACACCACAACACTATGTATACGCCCTCCCCCCCCCCCACACACACACGCGCGCACAAGCACACACGACACAAAACACGGGCTCCCACGCGCACCCACATACAAGCACACGAACATAAAATTTATACAACGTACTTAAAGATCGAAACAAAACACACGCACTGGCCCACAGTAGCCGCCCGGCCGCATCGCTTCAAATAAGTCACGTGCGATATCGTATGAATTTCATTAACTCTATAAAATTAAAACCCACGCCTTAACTGCCCTGAGCATGAAGTTGCCGTGTTTTCTCAATAAAAACGTTGTTTAGTTCGCTGCGAGGTTGTTACATTTGTTGCTGTGTGCAGAGATAATATATAGATTATCTCTGCTGTGTGTTCTTAACAGACGCAGCTTGTTTTTACCCATTGAACACCTCTAAGCGGGAGTGTCACTGTACTAGCTCTTTAGTTCCTCTCCATACCGGTACGCATGTATTGTTAGCTTTATTACCGGTAGCCGCGATATCCCCGATCATGTTGCTTTCCTGTATACTTTCCAAAGCCCTCCCTTTGTCTGCATATGCTTTACCCAATCAGAACGGTGTTTGCACGTTGCATTCTGAGCAGTGATAGAAAACCGGACCATATTGTAGGCCTATCAACACGTATGTTACTCTGATTGTACACAATACGAATGAAGGCTTACATTTACATTCGCATTGCTTAACTGCTGAACGTTCTGCTTGTATAAATTATATTTCCTTTAAAAAGTGTGCTCGTTTTTCTTTTCTTGGTACTGGATTTCCCTTTTGTTCCTTTCTCAGCTCTTCAGTGTGGCATTGCACCTAAATCATATTTTAAAACGCTTACACGTTCACCACCACTAAAAATTATAACTGGCATGATTTATTGTAATATCAGGTTCTCCGCATACTTTTGAATTCACCAGAACATCTCAGTTCATCACACAAGACCCATTTAACTATAGCTGTCCTTCTGAAGAAAAAGGTTTGGTATAGTAGACAAAACCAGATATCTAGTTATAATCCTGTAGGGAGCCAAATTTTAGGGTTAGGTTTATACTGCCTTTGGGTTTTGGTTAATAGCCAGATATACATGTGTAAAGGGGCATCACTTGGCATGTCGTAGAAATGGTGTAAAATGGCACAACTAACCCAGCCAAGTGGGTCAGTTGATCTTTGAGCGATATGCTGTCTTAAGCTAAAGTTATGTGCGTATGCTAGCATGAGTAGGCCAAGGCTTTCTTGTCTCTTGTCCAATGTCCAAGCATTGTGAAATAATTGATCAAAGTAAATTCATACACATGCATGACACTTTACCAATGAGAGCCCATAAAATTGATTTGCAGGTGTTTTAACGTGATTCACAACATCATTCTCCATTTTATAAATATAAACAGAATGCCTCTGAGATTGCTTCATAGCCAAACAAGCCTAGCTCACTATTTCTGTTACATGAACCAATAATGCCATATAATTGCAGTTAAAGCATATGGCTCAACTAACCCCTTCAGTTGCAAATGGCTCTTAATCCCACTACTAACTTTTCAAGTAAAGAGGAAAGTTGCATGAAATGGAAGCAAGGTATATAGTTTATTTTAAACATTAATATAGCTGCATACTTGTACTTTCTAACACCCTATAGCTAGACTGAAACGGAAATATCATTGATGAGAGCACAGATTGTAAGAAAATAGAATTTCACTCTGATCAACAAATCTCTTATTTTTGAATATTACATTGTGGGTGGGTTTGTGTCCCATTCGCTGTGGAGACATATTGTAACTGGGGCAAAGAAGCTCACACCACCTTCTCCCACCTTGCATTCTGCATTGCCACCACCTCTTCCTGCCACAAGGTCACATCTTGGCTGAAATATATGGCAGGCTAAACTTCACCCTCATCCCAGCCATTGCAAGGGCCATTCTGGGTAGATATTTACCCACCGAAGACAAATTAGTATTTTAAAGTGTGTTTATGTGAACATTAATGTCAATATACATGTATATACATCTTAGATCTCATCACAAGGGAAGACCTCACTTTCCTCACTAGTGATATTTAAATTGTCTCTCATGGTTGTAATGAATACAAAAACAAAATCCTTATGTAGGACAAAAAGCTAGTCATTGCACTTAATATATGTTAGCATAGTTCAAGTATGTTTTGTCGTAAAGCTAAAAAAAAAGGGGGGGGGGGGGGGGGTGGGGGGGCTCAACTAACCTAGTGGCTCAACTAGCCCACTCCTCCCCTACTTATAATAATTCTCAAAAGGGTTAGGCGAGTCAAGTGTATAATTAATAACTCAATAGTGAAATCCCCTTGTTTAATAATTTCAATTTTCTAGTAGTCCACCAAGAACACTGATTTCTATGCTTACATATAACAACACGATAAAAGTTCCATATAAGAGCTTTCAATGGTTAACATGTACATTTAGATGCAGATGCATAAAAAATTTGGATCTAAAAAACACCACCTTGGGAGTGTAGAAATATCAAGATAATTGAACAAGATTATCTGCAATGAAAGATGACACTTTTCATATTGCATTT
The DNA here is from genome assembly GCA_949361645.1 of Spongilla lacustris. NCBI lineage: Eukaryota > Metazoa > Porifera > Demospongiae > Spongillida > Spongillidae > Spongilla > Spongilla lacustris. Next base: position 5,651,959 of record OX442422.1, read on the forward strand.
ATAATGCATCTTGGGTCTAGTATAGTTAACCAGAAGTTGTGTACAATGTAGATGAAACCTAATGGTTAGGCGAGTTAAGTGCTTGGTGGAATTGAATAGTAGGAATATCCTAAATTGAATATATTTCAGCCATGGAAAATACTGTATTCTGTGCATACCAGTACTTTTCAATTTGATAAGTTATCCTTTAATATACCACTAAAATAATATTAATGAAGCTCATAATTATATTTGTGGCCACCAATCCCCTAAAATATTTGTGTACCGCATAGTACATGCATGAGTTATTATGTGCCACTGACTTTTTAAAAGAATTCATTTGCCTGATTCAGTTTACAATTGCTGTACAAATTAATGTCATTAATGTCCTTTCACCTTTAACCAGACAAGTACACACTGTGGGCTGCACGCAGTTGAAAAAATAATAATCAATACGAAACCAAATGTTTGGGAGGGACAAAAGCAAACTGCTTTTGCACTGATGCAATCATAGTAGCAAGCCTACCTAGACTGTAGTTTACAACGATTACCCCTATACAGAGTAGGACTGAAGGGACAAGTATAATCAAATATACTGCAACCTATTGGGTGTAGGAATGTAGCTATGTTTAGTGCAGTATAGGTATGTGCACATAGTGTGGGTATAGGTGTAGTGCAGTGTATGTGTAGTGTAGTGTATGTGTATGTGTAGTGTATTGTAGTGTAGTGTATGTGTAGTGTAGTGTAGTGTAGTGTAGTGTATGTGTAGTGTAGTGTATGTTTAGTGTAGTGTATGTGTAGTGTAGTGTATGTGTAGTGTAGTGTATGTGTAGTGTAGTGTATGTGTAGTGTAGTGTATGTGTAGTGTATGTGTAGTGTAGTATATGTGTAGTGTAGTGTATGTGTAGTGTAGTGTATGTGTAGTGTATGTGTATGTGTATGTGTATGTGTAGTGTAGTGTAGTGTATGTGTAGTGTAGTGTAGTGTATGTGTAGTGTATGTGTAGTGTATGTGTAGTGTAGTGTATGTGTACTGTAGTGTATGTGTAGTGTAGTGTATGTGCAGTGTAGTGTAGTGTAGTGTATGTGTAGTGTAGTGTAGTGTATGTGTAGTGTAGTGTATGTGTAGTGTAGTATATGTGTAGTGTAGTGTATGTGTAGTGTAGTGTATGTGTACATGTGTGTAGTGGGGGCATAAGTAAGTGCCGTAGTGTAGTGTGGTTTTAGGTAAGTGTATTTTAAGTGTGGGTGTAGATATTTGAGGGTTAATTACAAACTGCATTTATACATGCAATGTGAGTATCAACTTATTGTCTAATGTCCTGGTGTACACTGTGGTAGGTATCTATATGCTAATATGAAGGATTACTGTGTTTTACTAGAAGGCACACTGCAGAAAAACAGCATTAGTAGATGACCTTTTCTATTTTTCTGAGTGTAAAACTGGACTGCCAAATCCACTAAACCATTTTGAAGTAATCCTTATTGGTTAATGCCATACTCTGTGTAGGGTAATCATTGTTAACAACAGTCTGGGTAATGCTTGCTGGTAACATTGCATCAGCACAAAGGAATTCCCTTTTGTTACTCCCAAGTTTGTAGATCAATTGTAAAAAACTCCATTGAATAGTTATTGGCATATAATAATGTATTATGTAGTACACAAGTATTTTGAGGGATTGGTGACCACAAATATAAGTATGAGCCTCGTTAAGTATTATTATAATGGTATGTTAAATTGAATTACTGGATCAGGTATGTACAGAATACAGTATATTCCATGGCTAAAATATTCAATTTAGGATATTCCTACTATTCACTATATAAATTCATTTCACCAAACCATACACATCAGGTTTTGTCAACATTGTATGCAACTTCTGGTGAACTATACTAGGCCCAAGGTGCATTATAAATGCAATATGAAGTGTCATCTTTCATTGTAGATCATCTTGTCCACCAGCAATTATGAGATCTTAATCTTGATATGTTTACACTCCCAAGGTACCGTGCAAATTTCTTTTCAGTTAGAATCATACCGATTTGGAACTCACTGCCTGACACTGTTGTTAAATCATCCTCAGAAAGAACGTTTAGGTTAATGCTGAACAATGTTGATTTATCTATTTTTTGTAAATGCTACGCATTTTAGGCAGTATACAAGTGCATATCTAATTTATGCCATTACTTGCCTATGTGTATATTACATGCACATGAAATTATTATTATTATTATTATTAAGGTGGTGTTTTTTAGATCCAAATTTTAATGCATCTGCATCTAAATGTACATGTTAACTATTGAACGCTCTTATATCTTGTTGTTAAATGTAAGCATAGAAATCAGTGTTCTTGGTGGACTACTAGAAAATTGAAATTATTAAACGAGAGGATTTCACTTTTGAGTTATTAATTATACACTTGACTCGCCTAACCCTTTTGAGAATTATTATAAGTAGGGGAGGAGTGGGCTAGTTGAGCCACCCCCTTTTATTTAGCTACATACTTGAATTATGCTAACATATATTGACATTAAGTCTTACATAAGGATTTTGTTTTTGTATCAGTCATTACAATGTAATATTCAAATATAAGGCCTGCTGATATTCTAGTGTCAAGTTGGGGAATTAAAGATACTGCTGCTTTTGACATCACAGTAACTTCACCGCTAAGTCCCAAAATTGTTTCTGAAGCGGGGATTTCTGCTGGTGTGGCTGCAAAAGCTGCAGAATCAAGAAAACATGAACAAAATGACACAAAGTGTTCAGAGCTTGGTTGGCAGTGCATTCCACTAGCAGTGGAAACATATGGAGCCTGGGGTGAAGAGGCACGCAATGCTTTCTCCTGCATAGCCATGCGCGAAGCCATCCTCACAAACTGTAGCAAATCCCAGTTTTGGGGGATCTATATGGCAGACTGAGCATTGTGCTTGTGAGAGCAAACGCCAGGGCTATCCTTGCTAGATCATTGCAGGTGGCAGACATGCAGGTCGATGCAATGGACTACTGATCTTTCTGTGTGTATATGTGTTTTTAGGGTTAATATATTATAATTATAATCATAAATATTAAAAAAAAAGAAATTTGATGATCAGAGTGAAATTCTATTTTTTTTTCACAGTGTGTGCTCTCATCATTGATATTTCTGCTTCAGTCTAGGGTTTTAGAAAGTACAAGTATGCAGCTATATTAATGAATAAACTATATACTTTGCTTCCGTTTTATGCAACTTTCCTCTTTACTTGAAAAGTTAGTAGTGGGGTTAAGAGCCATTTGCAAAGGGGTTAGCTGAGCCATATGCTTTAACTGCGATTGTATGGCATTATTGGTTCACGTAACAGAAATAGTGAGCTAGGCTTATTTGGCTATGAAACAATCTAAGAGGCATTTTGTTTATATTTGTAATATGGAGAATGATGTCGTGAATCACGTTAAAACACTTGCAAATCAATTTTATGGGCTCTCATCGGTAAAGTGTCATGCATTAGTGTATGAATTTACTTTGATCAATTATTTCACAATGCTTGAACATTGGACAAGAGACAAGAAAGCCTTGGCCTACTCATGCTAGCATATGCACATAACTTTAGCTTAAGACAGCATATGGCTCAAGGCTCAACTGACCCACTTGGCTGGGTTAGTTTTTACACCATTTGATTTTTTATAATGAACTTTTTCTCATGCCCATCCCCAGTCTCTAACATTTCTACGACATGCCAAGTGATGCCCCTTTATATATCTGGCTATTAACCAAAATGAATAACCCCACCCTCCCCTACATGATTATAACTAGATATCTGGTTTTGCCAACTATACCAAACCTATTTCTTCAGAAGGACTGTTATAGTTAAATGGGTCTTGTGTGATGAACTGAGATGTTCAGGTGGATTCAGAAGTATGAGAACTAGATATTAAAATAAATCATGCCAGTTATAATTTTCAGGGCTGTTGCACGTTGGTGAACGTGTAAGCGTTTTAAAAGATGACTTAGGTGCAATGTCACGCTGAAGAGCTGAGATAGGAACTAAGGGAAATCCAGTACCATGAGAATAACAAAGAGCACACTGTAAAGGAAATATAATTTATACAAGCAAAACATTCAGCAGTTAAGCAATGCGCATGTACATGTAAGCCTTCGTCGTATTGTGTACAATCAGAGTAACATATGTGTTGATCTCTTATAGGCCTACACAAGGGGGAAAAAAAGCGTCGGATCAAGTTTGATTTAATAAAGGGTTTTTAAAATCCTCTTTAAAATCGCTGTGTGATTGAACATTTAAATTGATTTGTGTGTGATTTTAATGTTTGATTTCACGCCTTGGTTTTTATCACCGCTCAGAATGCAACGTGCATACACCGTTCTGATTGGGTAAAGCATATGCAGACGAAAGCAGTGGCGTAGGAAAAGGGGGGGCAGGGAAGGCAACTGTCCCCCCACTTTTAAAAGGGGGGGGGGGGGGGGGGGGCCTTGGGGGGCCATGGCCCCCCACTTTTACACCGCCGATACTACAGTGTATCTATGCATACTGTTTTATTTTTATTAAAAACCAAGCGAAACCTACCTTTTGCTCAGAATGGGGACGATCCAAACAAGCTACAACGAACAGGTTTTCAATGGGTAAAAACAAGCCGCGTCTATTTAGAACACACAGCAACAAATGTAACAACCTCGCAGCCAACTAAACAACGTGTTTATTGAGAAAACACAGCAACTTCAAGTAGCGATCAAGACAGTGTTTCTATTTATCGGATAGTATTTTGGATAAAATAAAAATAAAAATAAATACAAAAATAAAATAAAATACTGAAACGCTCTGAATTTTGAGGGCAACGGCGTTCCATACCTATTGTCTTGATTAATGTTTGTGAATATTATATATCAGAGTATGCATTTATTTTTTAAAAATACAAAAAAAAAATATTGAGACGCTCTGAATTTTGAGGGCAACGGCGTTCCATACTCAACCGCCCGCGCGAAAATTTATTATTATTATTGTTTTTTTTCTTCTTTTTTTTTTACTGATGAAACTATTATTATTATTATTATTATTATTATTATTATTATTATTATTATTATGAAACAATACAACAGTTACAAGCAAAGTACAAATGAATATATGTATACATGCAAATGCACAAAACTTGAGACACAACAAAATAAACTACACTACTAAACAAGAGGCTGCCTAGCAACCATTGCACGAGCATTGTTCTTCTGCAAAGCAATGGCAAGCCTTTGATATAGCCAGCAAGATACTGATGAAACTGGCTGATCTGATCTGTTGGCCACCATTCTGGCCAGAGTCTTGAAAATTGGAATACTAGCTGTGCCCCATTATTATTATTATTATTATTATTATTATTAATATTCATCATTGAAAAATTACAATTACAAGTACACATATACACCACGTGAAAAACATGCAAAAATCAAAGTTAAACTCCACCCTCAGACCTGAAAAAGCCTGAGCGTGAAAGTAAAGCTCGAGCATTTGCTCTCACCAGTGTTACATTGAGACGTTGGTAGATGGTAGTGATGGCCTTGGATTTGCTGCACTGCAACTGGATGGCCAGACGGGATGCTAGCCGAGAAATGGTGGACTGGGCTTCTGCCCCCCAGCAACCATAAGTCTCAACTGCTAAGGGTATAGCAACCCATCCAAGCTCTGCACACTTGCGATCATTCACACCATGCTTCCGAACTTCAGCTGCCATAGCTGCTGACCCTCTTGCAACTCCCGCTTCAGTTAAAGTAGTGAGATTAAGCGGTTACAGTTAGGTCAAAAGCTGCTGGTTTGCCGATTATCCAGTTCTGTACAAGAATATCAGCTGGATGACTGTGTCTTTTGTCTGCCCCTAAGCCACAACCTACTTCAAGCTGTCCCCCCAGACATGCTCGATGGCAGAACTGTGAATAGGCATCCCTCAAGCTGTTGTGACGCAGAACGACATCCCCTCCACTTTTACACGTCACTGCATGGTGTCCTAGAGGGTCTAGCTGGTGTTCAGGACAGTATGGACAGCAAGAACCCAAAGATGTGTCCATTCCAAGCCACCACTTCAATGCAATCTGGAACTCGATCATCAGGTTCAAGGTGAAGGTTAAGACCTACTGAAGGAATGACTGACAGCCAGGCTGCAGCATGGTGTGAGGACACAGACAACAAACGTGCACGGTTGGCAGGGGACGACTTAAGTAGCAGTTGATCAAACTGGTGGTTTTCCAACATAGCCGAGAGATCCTTTTGACTATAGCTAGAATTAAGCAAAAGATCTCCTGAAATTGCATGCACTGGTGGGACTATACTGTTAAAAATACTGAATGATTCCAAGGCGTATTCATCAGATGGTATTAGAGACCCGGCCTTAATCAGTGATGCCAAATAAGCAGCTGGAGAATGGAGAGCAAGACTACGAAGGCCAAGACCCCCCCAACCAAGGCTCAGTTGAACTTGCAACCATTCTGTGTCAGCTGTATCAATTCCAGTGCATTCGGAAAAACAATGACGAACGTCAACATCAAACAATGCTAACCCGTCAGAGATAAGTGAGGGTGGAGTTGAACGGGCAAGATGAACTAATTTACAGTACCCTGCACACTGACGCAGGAGGAGGAGTGCAACTTGGGGGTCCAATGAGCCCACAGTAACCAACTGGGATAGCAACTTGGCAGCCTTAGCACGCCTTTGTGCTAAAAACTTTGCACAAAAGATGGTATTATTATTATTATTATTATTATTATTTATAAGCGACTACTACTTGTACTTGTATACTTTGCAACCCGTACATATACTAGTACAATGTTGAAGTAAATACACCGGATTGTATGATAAAATCCAGCCGTTGTAATTCCCGAGCCATGTTTGTTGCCTAGCAACACAATGTTTACAGTTCTGTTACATTTGCTGCTGTTCTAGTTCCAAACTCGCGCGCCATACTTTTCCTCGTTTCTCGTCTTAGTTCAGTTCATAACGCCGCCTCTTAGAAGCTGGCACCACAACAGAATTCTTTTCCTGTCGCCACCTCCATATTTGTTATGTACATGTCACGAGCAGACTGTTCAGCATCAGCATCGTACCGAACTCGGGAGGACTCAGTCTCTAACTCATAGTCTTGATTTAGGAGGTATATTCCTCTCTTCGCTTAGCTTTCCTCTTAGAAGGCATTTTGACAAAAACAACTTCGCTAGCTAAAAGTGGTGAGCAAAACCAAGGACACTAATAAAAGTGTCCTTGGCAAAACTATAAACACAAATGAAACTCCAATCATATAATTATAACGATACATAATTCTAATTATACGTGAAACATTGTCATGGAAACGGTTTAATACTCTAATATACTGATATGGACAAATTACGGTCTGGGAACGAGAAACACGAGCTTTTTTTGTTCTCTTAAAGTAAACGGTCTGGCGACTTGACCAAAGCATGAAAATGATCGCCTTTCCCCATTGTGGCTCGATAGCAATAAAGAGCTACACTATCCGTTTCTCGTTTCGTGAGTTATACCGTATACGCGGGTCGCGTTTTTTATAATGATATTTGTAGTACCTTATTGTATATGTATGTGCATATCTGTACGCGCATGCGCATGCCATTGCATTATGCTCTTTTGTACTATTAGGAACCGTTTGACCCAACGCTAGAGCAGATTGATGACTATAAAGAGCGATTCGACTATTTTTGCATTGCCCATGGCCAGGGCCGGTGAGAGCCGTAGTGAGGCCCGGGGTAGCATCAGTGTTGCCGCGGCTGACTAATTGGAACAAGTCCCGGACCGACGGCTGACCGGATTAGACCCCTGACGGTCACGGTCACGGCCAGCAATGGCCGGCATCAATCCTTCCCGGTCACGGCCACGGCCAGCCGTTAGCAGCCTATCCGACACGGTCACGGCCATTTCTGACCGCCAAAACCGTCAAATTTCGAGTTTGGCGGTCACGGTCGGCGGTCAACCGTCAAGGGCTGCATGAAAACAGATATAGCTTCCTCTATTAACAAGGGGTCTATTCAAAACACTTTATGGGATATAGCAGTGTGGTTTATGATATAATCTTAATAATTATGTCTGTTATAGTAGCAGTTTTATTAACAATTAATTAATCGTGACCGTCAAAGACCGGCTCATATTTTTGACGGTCAGCCGCCAAATATATGACGGCCACCGTACTTCCCGGCTCAGACGGCCAGGCATGTTGGCGGTTCACGATCACTGACGGTCAGCACAAAAATCGGCAATTTTTGACGGTTACCGGACGGCCACGGCTGGCCGCGGCAACACTGGGTAGCATATCATTTGAGGGCCCCATAGGTCCAGAAAATACGAGCGGGGGGGGGGGGGGGGGGGGGGGTCCCCCTTGTAATTGGCCCGCCGGGCCCCCTATTATGCCTTGGGGCCCCTATTATACCTTGGGGCCCCTATTATACCTTGGGGCCCCTATTATACCTTGGGGCCCGGGGTAAGTAACCCCGCTTACCCCCCCCCCCCCCCTCTCACCGGCCCTGCCCATGGCATAACTGAAGGAAAACAAAGGCGCTATTCCTTACAAGGATTGCATGGGCTGACGATGTATCTGAAGCTAAAGACCTGGGTGAGCCCAAAGAAACGTTCTGACCTCTCCATTGACGAGATAGTGGCTCAACTTAAAAGTCAAACCAGTGCTGCAACAGTTGAGATAGCAGAGCGATATCGCTTTTTTAAGCGCCTCCAAAGAGACGACGAAAGTACTAGTGTTGTAGAATATATGTCTCAGCTGCGCAGCTTGGCGAAGACCTGCAAGTTTGAGTCATATTTGGATACGGCGTTGAGAGATCAATTTGTCTGTGGTCTAAAGGTCCAGCGCATACAACAGGAGCTGCTGTGCATAAGTGATTTGACGCTAACAAAAGCCTTGGATAAAAGTCGTTCAATGGAAGTTGTCCATAAGGAGACACAGAGTATACGGGAACTAGGGAATCCTACAGCAGAAAGTAAACTTGACGATGCAGCTGCCCATAGAGTGTTCGCCTCCAAGAATAAGGACAGTTGTTACAGATGTGGGGGGACGGGCCGCTCAGCATCTATACATGTTTTTATAAGGATAAAACCTGCAGCTCCTGTGGAAAACTGGGTCACTTATCCAGAGTATGTAGAAGCAAGTTGTCAGCAGGACGTCACAAGGGGGATGCATGTCATGCAGCTCGTAAAGCACATTTAGTGGAACCAGATGAGGACCTCAGTGATTGCCAAACCAGTGATGAAGAGGCGCTAGTATGTGTACATACAGTAGCTAATAGGGATAGATATCCCAAGCTAACTGCTGATTTGGACATCAATGGTAGTATAGTAAATTCGAAGTTGACAGGAGCAGAAGTATCTACGATTCCAGAAAGGACGTACAGGCAAAAGCTGAAACAAGTAAATCTGCAACCAACGTCAATAGTGCTCTGTCAATATGATGGAACAATCCTTCCTACCTTGGGGGAGTTGAGAGCAAGGGTTTCGATCGAAAACCAGTCAGCAGAAGGCTGCTTCATCGTTGTGGAGAATTCATGCGGACAAGCAACTTCCTTTGCTGGGCCGTGATTTGTTGTGTAATCTTCGTTTGGACTGGTCTAAAATGCTAAGGAGTAACAAAGCAGATAGTTCCAGGATACATGCTATCCACAATGTAAACTTCCCTGATGTAATGGATGAAACGTTGGGGCTATTAAAAGGAACCAAGGCTGATCATGAGATTGGGCACAGTCCCAGTGTTTTACAAGTACAGACCAGTGCCATTCATAGAAGTCATAGACCACTTCTTACGAAATGCTCCCTACAAGTGGATGCCACTGCTGGTACCATACTGTCATCAGTTGGTCCTTTGCACTACACTGTCAGCACTCAAGGGGGCTCACAGAGGAAAGCACATGTTGATCATTTACTGAGTCGGTCTGAATCATTGGTACAGGACTCCCCTGATGTACCACAGGATACTATAGATGTCACAGAGCAGTTTGATCCATGTACAACAAGGAAGCCACTGACACCATTGCAAGGAAATACTCAGCCAAGAGCAGCACAACAGGAAACGATAGATGTTACAACAACTGGTCCACCTGAGTCTGATTCACAGCCAGGGTCTAGCCTAGGAAAGACTGTTGTGAAGACCAGAGACATTGGCAGGCCAGAAACTGCTAGGTACCACCGGCACCAGAGGCATCGGTGGGCGCTGGGCCGGAAACTGATACCACTGGCACAACTCAGGAGAGCCACATGTCACCACCTAGGGGACACTCTACTAGGCCATCAAGGTCTCATTGAAGAGCTCTGAATGTCTGAATTTTAGGGGGGAGGAAACTGTAATGTATGTGCATATCTGTACGCGCATGCGCATGTCATTGCATTATGCTCTTTTGTAATACAGTCATGCGGTTGTTTAGCCTCGTCCCCAGGCCCTGTTTTTTATAAGTTGTGGGGGCGTAACCCCTGCAACTTAAAAAAAAAACAGAGCCTGGGGACGAGGCTAGGCGTTGTTAACATAACAATTTCATGATACGGCACAAATCCTATATTAGAGTTACTGCCGCAACGCGAAAACATTGCGTCATATTGGTCTGGGAACGAGACTAGCTAGACTACACAAGATGTCCGCTATACTACCGGAAGTAATAGAGACAGTCGGTACGTAACGCCTATTTTACATTTGTCTAATGGACTAATACTATTTTTATACTATAGTATCGGGAGTTGGGTTTCCCACCCCCCCCCCCCCCCCCCCCCTCCACAACTTTTGTAGCACCCACTGACCTAGAGTACTAGTAATAAGAGCTAGAGTAGGCGTGGTCGCTATGGCTTAGACCAACTCAACTGTCGTGTTCACGTATACTACACTGTGTGCGCATATCCGAACGTGATGCGTCTTTGATCCCTCAAAACCTCAGAGCAGAAGCTTGGAAATGCGGTAAGGCGGGGTGATATTGGCGAGGTGGCGAGGTTGATCAAAAGTGGAGTATCTGTACATACAACTCGTGAGGTAAGCGGAGATTTTCATGGGGGATCAGAATTTTCCACTTATACTCTGAACAGAGTAAATTGGTCTATTGTATGTTACAAGAGATATGAGTGCACACTGTAGTTTTCAATCATGATATTATGAGGGAGGGGAGTGTCCATGCTTGAGGGCTATGTCAAGACTGTACATTTTGCTACCTGCACCTTGAATGGAGACATTGACTTGAAATGTTGGTCCCAAAAACTATCCCATCAGCTGTAATGTACATATATCAATTAGCCTCCTAATCCTCCTCCCCTTTATTAATGATTGCATAAAGCTTGTATACATTTGTTTACATGTACCTAATGGCTTCATATTTGAAGGAGCCATGTTGATGACCATGTACTACATGTAGATGTGTATATTGTACCCACCATGTTGACTGAAATATTGTACCCACTTCAGGATGGCAATACTCCATTACACCTTGCTGCAAAGGGAGGTCATACTATTTGGGTGGAATATCTCCTTTCCACTCCTGGTATTGATGTGAACATTACGAATATGGTGAGTTGTATGTAAAGCTGCACAATCTTCCTCCTATTCATACATGTTTTTACTTTACTTAGCAAATGTGAGCCCCAATACATGCACCCCGTTGGCTGCATGCCATAAAGAGGGGTCAGGCAGAGCACCCCATGAGGCCACATGCCCTAATGGCTAGAGGTGGATAAGGGAGGCAAGAGCCAGCCTTCATGGATGTAGCCATTGTTGGGTGAATGGGGGCAGACTGGACCCCGCTGTGTTACGTAGCATTAGGTACTGCCATGCCCTAGGCTGCCTGAACCAATGTGGGGCCAATGGGGTGGTGGCCATTGTACCTTAGAGGCCAGCAGAGGTTGTTGCCTTAGCTCTGTGACCTCACCTCAGGGTGTTAGCCCCAGGGTTATGGTAGCCATGTGTTGAGCAGTACCAGCCTTCTTTAATGAGATGAGAGCAGCAGAATACATACATGTATGTGATGCAATAATGAGAGCACACACACACCTACATGTATAAGGTGTCCAAGTCCAGTCAGTCAGGGGTACAATATTACACAAGGGGTGGGAGGGGGCTGAGATGATGCCAGTAGCTACTGAGGATGTGTGTGTAATGGACTTGCCTATAAGGAGCACCAGGTATATCTGTGGGGATTGGTAAGCAATGCAATGGGGACACATGTAGACACTAAGTATAGGCACCTGGTACCTTCCATTAAAACACTGCTTAACACTACCATATCACATACTGGTTGTATGTGTGTACTCTAATTAGAGGCTTCATGTTTGAAGGGGCCATGTTGATGACCGTGTAAACATTTGTACATTGTACCCACCATGTTGGCTGAACTATTGTACCCACTACACTGTATGTTGGCTGACCTATTGTACCCACTCCAGTATGGTGCTACTCCATTACACCTTGCTGCAGTATATGGTTCTACTACTTGTGTGGAACGTCTCCTTTCTACTCCTGGTATTGATGTCAACATTAAGGATCGTGTAAGTTTGTGTATTGAATGTTACATGAACATTACAGTTATGATAATACTAAGAACAGGAGGGAGTGGAGACCTGCCTATAAAGGCATCTCCAATATCTCTTGTTCCCTTCCTTCTTACACCACCATTGTCATAAGATACAATATACCACTGACTTTCGCTATTTTTATGTATGAGATATGACATGAACTGTCCCCTATGTATGTATATATCCTTAGTCTTCTGCCTCAAATAGTAAAATAATGGTTGTGGTAAAGTCACGAAGCATGCACATGTATAATGCTGACATACATGTACATGAGTGACTTTGTTTGAAGAGGCCATGGCGGCCATGTTGATGATGACCATGTACTGCATGCACCATGTTGACTGACCCACTCCAGCATGGTCATACTCCATTATACTATGCTGCAAAGGAAGGTCGTAAAACTTGTGTGGATCGTTTCCTTTCCGTTCCTGGTATTGATATGAACATTAAGGATGAGGTGAGTTGTAAAATCTTCTTCGTCCTATTCGTAAATCGTACATCTTTTTACTTTACTTAGCAAATGTGAGCCCCAATACATGCACCCCGTTGGCTGCATGCCATAAAGAGGGGTCAGGCAGAGCACCCCATGAGGCCACATGCCCTTATGGCTAGAGGTGGATAAGGGAGGCAAGAGCCAGCCTCCATGGATGTAGCCATTGTTGGGTGAATGGGGGCAGACTGGACCCCGCTGTGTTACGTAGCATTAGGTACTGCCATGCCCTAGGCTGCCTGAACCAATGCGGGGCCAATGGGGTGGTGGCCATTGTACCTTAGAGGCCATCAGAGGTTGTTGCCTTAGCTCTGTGACCCCACCTCAGGGTGTTAGCCCCAGGATTATGGTAGCCATGTGTTGAGCAGTACCAGCCTTCTTTAATGAGATAAGAGCAGCAGAATACATACATGTACATGTACATGTACATGTGTATGTGATACAATAATGAGACCTATAAGGTGTACAGGTCCAGTCTTATAATATTACACAAGGGGTGGGAGGGCCCGGCTGAGATGATGCCAGTAGCTACTGAGGATGTGTGTGTAATGGACTTGCCTATAAGGGGCACCAGGTAGATCTGTGGGGATTGGTAAGCAATGCAATGGGGACACATGTAGACACTAAGTATAGGCACCTGGTACCTTCCATTAAAACACTGCTTAACACTGCCATATCACATACTGGTTGTATGTGTGTACTCTAATTAGAGGCGTCATGTTTGAAGGAGCCATGTTGATGACCATGTACTACATGTAGATGTGTACATTGTACCCACCATGTTGACTGAACTATTGTACCCACTTCAGTGTGGCAATACTCTATTACACCTTGCTGCAAAGGGAGGTCATACTACTTGTGTGGAACATCTCCTTTCCACTCCTGGTATTGATATTGATGTGAACATTACGAATAGGGTGAGTTGTATGTAAAGCTGCACAATCTTCCTCCTATTCATACATCTTTTTACTTTACTTATGTGTAGCAAATGTGAGCCCCAATACATGCACCCCGTTGGCTGCATGTCATAAAGAGGGGTCAGGCAGAGCACTCCATGAGGCCACATGCCCTAATGGCTAGAGGTGGATAAGGGAGGCAAGAGCCAGCCTCCATGGATGTAGCCATTGTTGGGTGAATGGGGGCCCGCTGTGTTATGTAGCATTAGGTACTACCATGCCCTAGGCTGCCTGAACCAATGTGGAGCCAATGGGGTGCAGGCCGATGTAATATTGTTGGAATCGTGATGACCGCACACATGCACAATAGAGGCGAGTTAATTTGTTAATTAATTCAAGATTATAATTTATAACCATTAAATCAGACGATTGAGCGCTAGCGCTGGATAATATATGTACATTGACGTGTCAGGGAACGCCTGCTGCCTGGCGCCCTTCGGTGCCCATGGCGCCCCACGTCATAATCGGCAGGTGGGTTGGTGACCCCCCCCCCCCGACCAGGTCGCCACTGATAATAATTAAGATCCAGTCAGTGAGGGGTACAATATTACACAAGGGGTGGGAGTGGGCTGAGATGATGCCAGTAGCTATTGAGGATGTATGTGTAATGGACTTGCCTATAAGGGGCACCAGGTAGATCTGTGGGGATTGGTAAGCAATGCAATGGGGACACATGTAGACACTAAGTATAGGCACCTGGTACATGTACCTTCTATTAAAACACTGCTTAACACTGCCATATCACATACTGGTTGTATGTGTGTACTCTAATTAGAGGCTTCATGTTTGAAGGGCCCATGTTGATGACCATGTAAGCATGTGTACATGTACATTGTACCCACTATGTTGGCTGACCTATTGTACCCGCTCCAGTATGGTGATACTCCATTACACCTTGCTGCAGTATATGGTTCTACTACTAGTGTGGAACGTCTCCTTTCTACTCCTGGTATTGATGTGAACGTTAAGGAGCGTGTAAGTTTGTGTATTGAATGTTACATGAACATTACAGTTATGATAATACTAAGAACAGGAGGGAGTGGAGACATGCCAATAAAGGCATCTCCAATATCTCTTGTTCCCTTCCTTCTTACACCACCATTGCTGTAAAATACAATATACCACTGACTTTCGCTATTTTTATGTACATGGTGTATGAGATATGACATGAACTGTCCCCTATGTATGTATATATCCTTAGTCTTCTGCCTCGAATTTACTAATAATGGTTGTGGTAAAGTCACGAAGCATGCACATGTATAATGCTGACATACATGTACATGTACATGAGTGACTTTGTTTGAAGAGGCCATGGCGGCCATCTTGATGATGACCATGTACTGCATGCACCATGTTGACTGACCCACTTCAGGTTGGTGGTCATACACCATTACACTACGCTGCAAGGAGAGGTCATACAACTTGTGTGGAACATCTCCTTTCGGCTCCTGGTATTGATGTGAACATTAAGGATAAGGTGAGTTGTACAATCTTCTTCCTCCTATTCATAAATCATACATGTACATCTTTTTACTTTACTTAGCAAATGTGAGCCCCAATACATGCACCCCATTGGCTGGCAGAGCACCCCATGAGGCCACATGCCCTAATGGCTAGAGGTGGATAAGGGAGGCAAGAGCCAGCCTCCATGGATGTAGCCATTGTTGGGTGAATGGGGGCAGACTGGACCCCGCTGTGTTCCGTAGCATTAGGTACTGCCCTGCCCTAGGTTGCCTGAACCAATGTGGGTCCAATGGGGTGGTGGCCATTGCACCTTAGAGGCCATCAGAGGTTGTTGCCTTAGCTCTGTGACCTCACCTCAGGGTGTTAGCCCCAGGGTTATGGTAGCCATGTGTTGAGCAGTACCAGCCTTCTTTAATGTGATAAGAGCAGCAAAATACATACATGTACATGTACATGTGTATGTGATACAATAATGAGAGCACACACACACCTACATGTATAAGGTGTCCCAGTCAGGGGTACAATATTACACAAGGGGTGGGAGGGGGCTGAGATGATGCCAGTAGCTACTGAGGATGTGTGTGTAATGGACTTGCCTATAAGGGGCACCAGGTAGATCTGTGGGGATTGGTAAGCAATGCAATGGGGACACATGTAGACACTAAGTATAGGCATTTGGTACCTTCCATTAAAACACTGCTTATCACTACCATATCACATACTGGTTGTATGTGTGTACTCTAATTAGAGGCTTCATGTTTGAAGGGGCCATGTTGATGACCGTGTAAATATGTGTACATAGTACCCATCTTATTGGCTGAACTATTGTACCCACTATGTTGGCTGACCTATTGTACCCACTCTAGAATGGTGATACTTCATTCGACCTTGCTGCAAATGGAGGTTATACTACATGGGATTGTTTGGAACATCTTCTTTCTACTCCTGGTATTGATGTGAACATTAAGGATCGTGTAAGTTTGTGTATTGAATGTTACATGAACATTACAGTTATGATAATTACGTTTGAATCGCTATATCGTCCGAACGGTAAAGGCTATTGCTATCCTTTTTTCATGACTTCATACTACACCATTGCTCCTTGGTAAAATACATTTTGGTGTTACGCACTTGCTCCGTGCCAGCATTGCAACATTCCAATAAAGCACCTGGTTCGAACCCAACATACGATTCCTTTCAGTAAGAGTAATCAAATCGCTTCAAATTTGGTTTTTAGGTAGAGAGGTCCTATACCTATCTATTTGTTCTGTTCGTTAATTGTATGCTATCCGTTACGGAGATACAACTTTTTTCCGCTTGATCATTGGCTCGAATCGAGCGGGAAAAGTGCACGTAGTTTGTTCAACTGTATCTCCATAACGGATGACATAAAAATTAACGAACAGGTACAATGTATAAGACCTCTCTACCTACAATCCGAATTTGAGATGATTTGATTACTCCTACACAAAGTTATGTTGGGTTTGAACCAGGTGCGGTATCGAACGTTGCAATGCTGGCACGGAGCAAGTGCAAGACACCAAAATGTATTTTACCATAGAGCAATGGTGAAGTATGAAGTCATGAAAATAGGTAGTAGATATACAACTGTAGCCTTTACCATTCGGACAATATCGCGATTCAAACGTTATTTTATAATGTTATAAAACATAGGAAGTTTTCGCAGATACTGTCCCATATAATTATAATCATTATATTATTATTATTATCATTATTATTATTATTATATATATACATGTATATATTATATTTTAATAGCTGTTGTAAATGTGCATTGACAAATCAGGTTCAATGGGACATAAAGCAGATATACATGTATAATAGGTATATGGAGATGTTGCTGATGCAACCTCTGTCTAAGCCAGCACTTCCCTCAGTGCTACAATAAAACATGCAATAGCTGCAGAAGCAAGCCTAGAAAAAGTTTTGTCATGCTTCTTTCCGGGTGGTGGTATTTAATTAATAACTCCCAACATCCTATGCATGTATGCTGTGCCATGCACATTCTTTCAATATTCATGGTGAGGTAATGATTATACAAAACTAGGGATGGCTCCAATTCATTGCACTTTTTTGTTTTGACCCCCCTCCCCCAAGAATTAATTTATTTGCTCTATATATTTGTACTACATTGCACATGCTACAGTATGGTTCAAGTTCATTAATCATGGCTGCACTATATGGTCGTGTTACTTGTCTGGATCAACTCCTTTCTACTTCTGATATCAATGTGGATATTGCATTCCAGAGAATTTTCGAACTTTACATTTCAAAGACAGATCCAGAAGATCTGGAAGAGACAGATCCTTATTGTTCAGATTTCCTGACGATATAGAAGAGACAGATCCTGAAGATGACTAGCTATTGTTAACACTTTTAAACTGACTGTATGCTTGCCTGATAGAATGGTTTATTATTTATTATTGAATTATTACGTACTTGTATGTATTATTTTTAGTGTTATTATCAAAAGTGGTTATTATGATTTTGGTAATTCTACATGTATACACCACACATCTAAATCTACAATGCACTTCTACTCAACATCGCTCTTGAGTTGGCCCTAATTAGGGACATGTTCAGACGACCATATAGATTTAAAATAACTCTGGACATCATTTGGTTGGTTTTGATGCAGAGCCTGCGGGCCAAACGTGAGATGTTCCGTCGTGCTTCTATGCCCCATGCACCATAGGCTTCCACTGCTAAGGGCACACAGATCCATCTAAGTTCCTCACACTTTGGATCGTTTTCAATGTGCTTTCGGACTTCAGCAGATGCAGCTGCTGACCCCCCTGTGAATCCTGCTTCGGCAATGACATTTGAGTTAAGTGGTGAAATCACAGTGAGGTCTAGGGGCTGCTGGTCTGCTGCAGAACCAGTTATTATCATTATTCAATGAACATACATACTTGTAAGTACATGTACCCTATTACATGTATACATATGCATGTACTTAGGCTAGTCATTGTGTGGAACATCTGCTTTATCAATGTTAGCATAACGAATAAGGTAATTTCGTCCCTATATATTTAGCGGATGTATGACTTCAATCAAAATCAAATGCTACAGGACAGGACAGACACCAGCTGCATGGGCACCAGTCCATGTACATCAGCTGGGCATATCAGCTGAGTTCCAGTACTTGATTTATACCTCAGTCTGACATTTTTAGGATACGTATTTTTAGCACAAAAAAATTCCAAAAGCTTAAAAGCTGAAATTCATAAGGTGAATGACATGTATTCCATCCTATATACCTGCAGCAAAATATATTTAGTGGCACAGCCCAATTCAACTTGAGATCAGGTTGGGATTCAGTGTCATCTGAGCTGTAAGCATTAAACAAGCAGCAGATACTTTTCGCTCAGTGATGCATGATATATATGTACATGATTTGAGCCAGTAACTAGGAAATACGTTTCACTATTTTTTTTTTCATTACAACCATATATCATGCATATAAGCTTATTGTTATTATTTGTATAATGCGTTCTGCACGGAGATGTACAGGCATTAATATCCTAAATACAAAATTCGGGATCATACAGTGGGGAGCATACAATCAGAACTTTCCTGACTTGTTGGCATGAGGGACATGAGGCCTGGCAAACCAGCTGGTTGGGCAATGATGGTTTTTTACTCCTACAAGTATTGAAAATTGGATATGAGCATGATATTATTGTTGGATGAATGATTCATTGATTGCTGGATGGACAGTGGTGATCTTTCTACTTTCAAATTGCAAAACAAGCTAGCTGCTCTTAATCACAGTACAGCAAGGTGGCATACTGTCATTGTGGTTACCACTTTATTAATGCGATCTTTCATTGCAACAGTTCCCTGTTTTTCTGATGAAGATGTTCTTCATTGCCCATCCCCCCCCTCCCCCCCTCCCCCCCCCCCCCCCCCTCACCAGCTTGAAGAATGTGCAGACCTTGCATGTACTGGTGTCCAAGGCCAGCTGATGTGCCCAGCTGATGTGCCCAGCTAATGTACTGGTGCCCAGCTGATGTACTGGTGCCCAGCTGATGTACTGGTGCCCAGCTAATGTACTGGTGCCCAGCTGATGTACTGGTGCCCAGCTAATGTACTGGCCGGCATGGTGCCCAGCTAGTGTCTGTCCCGCCCTGCAGCATTTGACCTGAAAGTCATTCATCCGAGCCTCATTTTGGACAGACCATCTTGGAACACTATTTGGTGTGTTTCTGTTCTTTACTACAGACCTGTATTCCTTACGTGGAGTGGTTGATGTGTATGCTGGGTGGGGGAATGAAGCTAAAGCCTCTTTCCTAAAAGTAAGCAAAAGGTTTGCACTTCAGTTGGGAATGAGTATTTGCTGGGAACCATTTTGATGAGGCAGGAAAGAACTTGACTAGTAGTGTCTAGTACTTATTTCTTGTTTGCTGTCTATGAAGGTACACTTTATGATGATTATTATTAATAAGACCTCTGTACCAAGATCGGAAGCACTGTCCAGCATATATACATGAATGATGCTGGTCAGAGCCAATGCAAAGACCCTGCTAAGCAGATAAGAGTTTACCTAGGGATAAACTAGGACTTTAGTTAGTTAAAATATTGCGACTATATACCACTTGAAATTCAGAACATATAGGCACCATTTGCGTCATTTGAAACGGTTCTTACGGTGGCCCGGTAGGTCGCGGAACAAAGCAGTCGACATAGAGCATTGTGCGCTCGACATAGAGCGCTCGACATAGAGCAGTTGACATAGAGCAGTCGACATAGAGCAGTCGACATAGAGCAGTTGACATAGAGCAGTTGACATAGAGCAGTCGACACAGAAACGTCGACATAGAAACGTCGACACAGAAACGCCGAACTATGGGCGTGGCCCAGCGGAAGTACTATTTAGGCGTGACCCTTGTGAAGCGGATAAATTAGTGCGTGGCCATCGGAAGTCGACACCGCCTACGGAAGTATAGTTGGTTTAATAGGCTAGCGATAATGGCGATCCATCGTACGCGTGACGATGGGGAAGTTGAGAGTAAGCCGTAAAGGCCAGAGATATTGGATTGGCAACGCGTCACGTGAGCCATAGAGATTGGCGATTTTTACTGTGCCATCCGACCTGGTGTAAATCGCACGTGCGTGTAAGTGTGAAACCTGTAAACTTCATCACAGATATAGCACCAGCGTTAAGAGCAATGAAGATGTTCTATTATTTTGGTCGATGCTAAATTGTAGTTGGGATGAGGAATCAATCAAAACTTTGTTTCAAATGGTTGTAGATTTATGGCTAACAGTTCGTGGTTATTCACACTCAAGTGCTTGGGTAGAAAAGTACAAGGTTGCCCAAAAGAAATCAACATAGAAGTCTAAAGGCATTAGGAAGCAGCTGTAGGCTATTGTCCATGTATGGGGTAGCTCGAGTGTTTAATGCATTTGTACGGATTCGTCAACGGATGGCACACGTTAATAAGTGTTAAGTGGGTCCGTTGCCAATCCCTTTATATATTATCTCTGGTAAGGCTTATACCACACATCGGGCCAACCATGCACTACGCAAATCTGCCATTTTCATTCTCTAGGGATCATAGTGCGATACTGGAGGCAGCGCAAACCTATTGCCGTTTTATTGGCGTACTTGCGCTGGGTGTATACTCCGTGTCTTGCGGATATACGTGGCTGAAGGCAAAAATTAGCAGCCTCGGATTGAAACGACGAGGTGCTATTGAAACGTTAACCAACCTTCTTCATTTGCAACAAGCCATTAAGGTAACAACAGCACATATATTGGTTAGTTCTCTTAACAAAATTTTGACTTATATAACGTGTAGGTGGAATTAACAACGTCAAACTGCCTATTAGGCTATAGGGCTATGTGGCGATTGCTCCAAACCAAGTATGGTTACACCGTGAAAAGGTAAAAATGTTACACTAATCCTATCTGTTGAGCACTGGTGGAGCCAGTATTTTTTTTATTGGGTGGCCCAACTTTAGGCCGATTCAACCAATAAGGGGGAGGGGGGTATGGGGGCCAGGGGGGGCCAACTGCAGACGTCACTGTACAAGCTTAAATCACAGGGGGTCCAACTGCAGACTTGACTGTACAAGCTTAAATCACAGGGGGGACCAAGCCCTCTCCAGCCCCCCCCCCCCCCCCTCCCCACCCCCCTTGCTCCGCCACTGCTGTTGAGACAGCTTGTGTATACTTCCATTTTAGAGGCACCGTCATGATGCTACTTGCACTGATGGACCCTCAAGGCACAAGTGATAGGAAGAAACATAGACTTAAAAGGCGAAATTACATCAATAAGGTATAACACTGAAAGGTGCTATACAGAATGGCAATTTACCTTCTCTGTTTTAAAAGGGACCAAATTGGTGAGACCGAGTCTCACCGAGGATATCCCGTAGGTGCTCTTGGGGCCGTTCCACAGCGCTAAGGGCAGAGTCCCTGATATCCCGCTACCGGAGCTTCGACCGACTATGTCGGTCCAGGCTCTAGCCGCATCTCTGATGCCTATAAGGCGATATGACGTAACTCCTAGTCCTAGCCAGCGCCTCGAGGTGCCGCACGTAGTGTTGGATGTGGCACCTAGATGGGTACGATAAGCTTAAACCATATGGTTTCCCCATTCATGGTTGCATAGACGGGTAACATTTCTGACACTTTTGAAGGTATGTGTTAAAATTATATAAATTGTAGTTTTTCCAGAAAAATTATCTGGTTGGAGGTATCAACTACTATTAACGACCCTTGTGTAGTGCTGATCGAACTATTACTTAGATGCACTAAAGAAGTTGGAAGGTCAGAACACTATACAATACACTTCTATTTTGCTAGGTTGTACATAAGTATGGTTTGATGATAATACTTAGGGTGTCCTATGCGAATAAGAAGTGACTGTGGAACTGAGAATACTTGTATCGCCAAATGCCAAATGACATTTAGGCATCATGGTACAGATCAATATGCTGGTCCTAACAGTTTTGTGTTTGGAACTTCGGTCCTAAATACAGTATGTTGTAATATTGTAGCGGTTATCATGATATGTAAGTATGATATAAATTTATTGTATGTACGCATTGAAAGCTGGTGGTCAAGGTTAAGAATTTTTAAAACACAATGGTGGATTACTCTTTTTAAGGTATTGTTATCATAAATGTGGTAGATCTAAATTTGTGGTTTAAAGTTCATGGAAACCATCTATTCATAAGGATTTGTTAGAAGATGAGCTGTATGATCCAGACAATGTGGTCCATCGGTAAGATTGGGTTGCATACACTACAGTGGTTATATGTATAATTATTATTATATAGCCACATAGCTGGATATGTGTTCATGCCTATTGAAAAGGGAACTGAATGAGTTCAAACACAGATGGAATAATCACAGGATACGTTTTAATAGATTTGCATCATGTCCCAGTGATACTCCCAATGATGTATATTACATGTAATAGACTGTGTGCAGGTTTTAACCCTGTTTTCTTTTTTAAGATGGTGATTACAAGTGTGACATTGATCCTGATCTTCTCGCTCATTGTATGGTGCATGTTGCACATGATCCACCACCATTTTATCCTCCACCATTTCAACTGCTAGCAGATCACATTCTTTCATATTTGAATTTGACACAAGAGCAGATCACTGCCAACAATTGCAAATTTGTGTATCTTTATTTGTCATATGTTGTAAGTTATGTTATATAATTTCATGTTGTTCATGATACATTTTCATGAAAACCTATATGAAGTAAGCTAGACACTGCACAGCATTTTACAAACACTTCAGCCAACAATACATGAGTTCATTTTGCTGGATCACTTGATGGCCGTTATAGAATTGAACTACTGATCAAAAAACTTGAGAAGTGACATTGCTCTTGGTCTTGTCTTAGGATCTATGTTTGTGCATTGACAGCATATATCTTTAAATTCATCAGGTACAGCTTCACAAGATAGGATTAGTGTAACATTTTTACCTTTTCACGGTGTAACCATACTTGGTTTGGAGCAATCGCCACATAGCCCTATAGCCTAATAGGCAGTTTGACGTTGTTAATTCCACCTACACGTTATTTAAGTCAACATTTTGTTAGAGAACTAACCAATATATGTGCTGTTGTTACCTTAATGGCTTGTTGCAAATGAAGAAGGTTGGTTAACGTTTCAATAGCACCTCGTCGTTTCAATCCGAGGCTGCTAATTTTTGCCTTCAGCCATGCACGTATATCCGCAAGACACGGAGTACACCCAGCGCAAGTACGCCAATATAACGGCAATAGGTTTGCGCTGCCTCCAGTATCGCACTATGATCCCTAGAGAATGAAAATGGCAGATTTGCGTAGTGCATGGTTGGCCCGATGTGTGGTATATAAGCCTTACTCTCAACTTCCACATCGTCACGATGGATCGCCATTATCGCTAGCCCCAACTATACTTCCGTAGGCGGTGTCGACTTCCAATGGCCACGCACTAATTTATCCGCTTCCTAAGGGCCACGCCTAAATAGTACTTCCGCTGGGCCACGCCCAAATACGTCGACGTTTCTGTGTCGACGTTTCTGTGTCGACGTGTCTGTGTCAACTGCTCTATGTCGACTGCTCTATGTCGACTGCTTTATGTCGACTGCTCTATGTCAACTGCTCTATTTCGACTGCACAATGCTCTATGTCGACTGCCCAATGCTCTATGTCGACTGCTTTGTTCCGCGACCTACCGGGCCACCGTAGATATGGACAAATTACGGTCTGGGAACGAGAAACACGAGCTTTTTTTGTTCTCTTAAAGTAAACGGTCTGGCGAGTGGCGACTTGACCAAAGCATGAAAATGATCGTCTTTCCATTGTGGCTCGATAGCAATAAAGAGCTACACTATCTGTTTCTCGTTTCGTGAGTTATACCGTATACGCGGGTCGCGTTTTTTATAATGATATTTGTAGTATCTTATTGTATATGTACATGTATGTGCATATCTGTACGCGCATGCGCATGCCATTGCATTATGCTCTTTCGTACTGTTAGTCATGACGAGCTCTCTTAGAACATAACAGTGGCAACAGAATGGAACCTTCACGCGGCGTAGAACCGTTTGACCCAACGCTAGAGCACATTGATGACTATATAAAGAGCGATTCGACTATTTTTGCATTGCCCATGGCCAGGGCCGGTGAGAGCCGTAGTGAGGCCCGGGGTAGCATATCATTTGAGGGCCCCATAGGTCCAGAAAATACGAGCGGGGGGGGGGGGGGGGGGGAGAGAGTCCCCCTTGTGATTGGCCCGCCGGGCCCCCTATTATGCCTTGGGGCCCCTATTATACCTGGGGGCCCGGGGTAAGTAACCCCGCTTACCCCTCCTCTCACCGGCCCTGCCCATGGCATAACTGAAGGAAAACAAAAGGCGCTATTCCTTACAAGGATTGGGCAGACGATGTATCTGAAGCTAAAGACCTGGGTGAGCCCAAAGAAACTTTCCGACCTCTCCCTTGACGAGATAGTGGCTCAACTTAAAAGTCAAACCAGTGCTGCAACAGTTGAGATAGCAGAGCGATATCGCTTTTTTAAGCGCCTCCAAAGAGACGACGAAAGTAGAATATATGTCTCAGCTGCGCAGCTTGGCGAAGACCTGCAAGTTTGAGTCATATTTGGATACGGCGTTGAGAGATCATGGTCTAATGGACCAGCGCATACAACAGGAGCTGCTGTGCATAAGTGATTTGACGCTAACAAAAGCCTTCTTGGATAAAAGTCGTTCAATGGAAGTTGTCCATAAGGAGACACAGAGTATACGGGAACTAGGGAATCCTACAGCAGAAAGTAAACTTGACGATGCAGCTGCCCATAGAGTGTTCGCCTCCAAGAATAAGGACAGTTGTTACAGATGTGGGGGGACGGGCCGCTCAGCATCTATACATGTTTTTATAAGGATAAAACCTGCAGTTCCTGTGGAAAACTGGGTCACTTATCCAGAGTATGTAGAAGCAAGTTGTCAGCAGGACGTCACAAGGGGGATGCACGTCATGCAGCTTGAAAAGCACATTTAGTGGAACCAGATGAGGACCTCAGTGATTGCCAAACCAGAGATGAAGAGGCGCCAGTATGTGTACATAGAGTAGCTAATAGGGATAGATATCCCAAGCTAACTGCTGATTTGGGCATCAATGGTAGTATAGTAAAATTCGAAGTTGATACAGGAGCAGAAGTATCTACGATTCCAGCAAGGACGTACAGGCAAAAGCTGAAACAAGTAAATCTGCAACCAACGTCAATAGTGCTCCGTCAATATGATGGAACCATCCTTCCTACCTTGGGGGAGTAGAGAGCAAGGGTTTCGATCGAAAACCAGTCAGCAGAAGGCTGCTTCATCGTTGTGGAGAATTCATGCGGACAAGCAACTTCCTTTGCTGGGCCGTGATTTGTTGTGTAATCTTCGTTTGGACTGGTCTAAAATGCTAAGGAGTAACAAAGCAGATAGTTCCAGGATACATGCTATCCACAGTGTAAACTTGTTGAACGAGTTCCCTGATGTAATGGATGAAACGTTGGGACTATTAAAAGGAACCAAGGCTGAGATTCAACTGAAAGAGGGCACAGTCCCGGTGTTTTGCAAGTACAGACCAGTGCCATTTGCATTAAGGGAACAGGTGGAAGAGATGATAAGGCAACAAGTCATAGAAGGAGAGCTGGAGCCAGTGGAAAGTAGCGACTGGGCAGCCCCTATTGTCATTGCAAGAAAGAAGGATAGCAATACTCGAATATGGGCTGATTTCAAAATGAATATTAATCCCCTTTCCGTTACCTACTGTGGACGAAATGTTCTCCACCTTAGCAGCAGGGGAATCCTTCTCAAAGATAGATCTGGCTCGAGCGTATAAACAGATGTAAGTGCTTGAAAGTCATAGACCACTTCTTACGAAATGCTCCCTACAAGTGGATGCCACTGCTGGTACCATACTGCCATCAGTTGGTCCTTTGCACTACACTGTCAGCACTCAAGGGAAAGCACATGTTGATCATTTACTGAGTCGGTCTGAATCATTGGTACAGGACTCCCCTGATATGTACCACAGGATGCTATAGATGTCACAGAGCAGTTTGATCCATGTACAACAAGGAAGCCACTGACACCATTGCAAGGAAATACTCAGCCAAGAGCAGCACAACATGTACAGGAAACGACAGATGTTAAAACAACTGGTCCACCTGGGTCTGATTCATAGCCAGAGTCTAGCCTAAGAAAGACTGTTGTGAAGGCCAGAGACATTGGCAGGCCAGAGACATTGGCAGGCCAGAAACTGGTACCACTGGCACCAGAGGCATTGGTGGGCC
This sequence comes from Spongilla lacustris, assembly GCA_949361645.1. Lineage (NCBI taxonomy): Eukaryota > Metazoa > Porifera > Demospongiae > Spongillida > Spongillidae > Spongilla > Spongilla lacustris. Next base: position 5,678,692 of record OX442422.1, read on the forward strand.
GGAAAGGAGAGCCACATGTCACTACCTAGGGGACACTCTAATAGGCCATCAAGGCCTCCGCGGCGTCTCATTGAAGAGCTCTGAATGTCTGAATTTTAGGGGGGAGGAAACTGTAGTATCTTATTGTATATTTATGTGCATATCTGTACGCGCATGCGCATGCCATTGCATTATGCTCTTTTGTAATAGTCATGGCGTAGTTTAGCCTCGTCCCCAGGTCCTGTTTTTTATAAGTTGCGGGGGAGAAAACCTTTTCGCCCCCGCACTTATAAAAAACAGGGCCTGGGGACGAGGCTAGACATAGCAATTTCAAGATACGGCACAAATCCTATGCGAGAGTTACGCCGTAACTCTCGATACGCGAAAACATTGCGTCATATTAGTCTGGGAACGAGACTAGCTAGACTACACAAGATGTCCGCTATACTACCGGAAGTAATAGAGACAATCGGTACGTAACGCCTATTTGACATTTGTCTAATGGACAAATACTATTTTTATACTATAGTATCGGGAGTTGGGTTCCCCCCCCCCCCCCCTCCACAAGACCACAACTTTTGTAGCACCCATGCACTGACCTAGAGTAATAAGAGCTAGAGTAGGCGTGGTCGCTATGGCGTAGACCAACTCAACTGTCGTGTTCACATATACTACACTGTGTGCGCATACGTGATGTGTCTTTGATCCCTCAAAACCTCAGAGCAGAAGCTTCGAGATGTGGTATGGCGGGGTGATATTGGCGAGGTGGCGAGGTTGATCAAAAGTGGAGTATCTGTACATTCAACTCGTGAGGTAAGCGGAGATTTTCATGGGGGATCAGAATTTTCCACTTATACTCTGAACAGAGTAAATTGGTCTATTGTATGTTAAAAGAGATATGAATGCACACTGTAGTTTTCAATCATGATATTATGAGGGAGGGGAGTGTCCATGCTTGAGGGCTATGTCAAGACTGTACATTTTGCTACCTGCACCTTGAATGGAGACATTGACTTGAAATGTTGGTCCCAAAAACTATCCCATCAGCTGTAATGTACATATATAAATTAGCCTCCTCTTCCTCCTCCCCTTTATTAATGATTGCAATCAATTCATAAATCTTGTATACATTTGTTTACATGTACCTAATGGCTTCATATTTGAAGGGGCCATGTGGATGACCATGTACTACATGTAGATGTGTACATTGTACCCCCCATGTTGACTGAACTACTGTACCCACTTCAGGGTGGCAATACTCTATTACACCTTGCTGCAAAGGGAGGTCATACTGCATGTGTGGAATATCTCCTTTCCACTCCTGGTATTGATATTGATGTGAACATTACGAATAGGGTGAGTTGTATGAAAGCTGCACAATCTTCCTCCTTAGAGGCCAGCAGAGGTTGTTGCCTTAGCTCTGTGACCTCACCTCAGGGTGTTAGCCCCAGGGTTATGGTAGCCATGTGTTGAGCAGCACCAGCCTTCTTTAATGAGATGAGAGCAGCAGAATACATACATGTATGAATGAGAGCACACACACACCTATAAGGTGTCCAAGTCCAGTCAGTCAGGGGTGCAATACTACACAAGGGGTGGGAGGGCCCGGCCGAGATGATGCCAGTAGCTACTGAGGATGTGTGTGTAATGGACTTGCCTATAAGGGGCACCAGGTAGATCTGTGGGGATTGGTAAGCAATGCAATGGGGACACATGTACATGTAGACACTAAGTATAGGCACCTGGTACCTTCCATTAAAACACTGCTTAACACTACCGTAACACATACTGGTTGTATGTGTGTACTTTGATTAGCGACTTCATGTTTGAAGGGGCCATGTTGATGACCATGTACTACATGTAGATGTGTACATTGTACCCACCATGTTGACTGAAATATTGTACCCACTTCAGGATGGCAATACTCCATTACACCTTGCTGCAAGGGGAGGTCATACTACTTGTGTGGAATATCTCCTTTCCGCTCCTGGTATTGATATTGATGTGAACATTACGAATAGGGTGAGTTGTACATGTATGTAAAGCTGTACAATCTTCCTCCTATTCATACATCTTTTTACTTTACTTAGCAAATGTGAGCCCCAATGCATGCACCCTGTTGGCTGCATGCCATAAAGAGGGGTCAGGCAGAGCACCCCATGAGGCCACATGCCCTAATGGCTAGAGGTGGATAAGGGAGGCAAGAGCCAGCCTCCATGGATGTACAGTGTGTAGCCATTTTTGGGTGAATGGGGGCAGACTGGACCCCGCTGTGTTGCGTAGCATTAGGTACTACCCTAGGCTGCCTGAACCAATGTGGGGCCAATGGGGTGCAGGCCGTTGTAATATTGTTGGAATTGTGATGACCGCACACATGCACAATAGAGGCGAGTTAATTTGTTGATTAAATCAAGATTATAATTTTATAACCATTATATCAGACGATTGAGCGCTAGCGCTGGATAATACATGTCGGTGAAGTTGGATGAACGCCTGCTGCCTGGCGCCCTTTGGTGCCCATGGCGCCCCACGTCATAAAGCGGCAGGTGGGTTGGTGCCCCTCCTGGTCCCCCCCCCCCCCCGCGACCAGGTCGCCACTGATAAGGTGTACAGGTCCAGTCAGTCAGGGGTACAATACTACACAAGGGGTGGGAGGGGGCTGAGATGATGCCTGTAGCTACTGAGGATGTGTGTGTAATGGACTTGCCTATAAGGGGCACCAGGTAGATCTGTGGGGATTGGTAAGCAATGCAATGGGGACACATGTAGACACTAAGTATAGGCATTTGGTACCTTCCATTAAAACACTGCTTAACACTACCATATCATATACTGGTTATATGTGTGTACTCTAATTAGAGGCTTCATGTTTGAAGGGGCCATGTTGATGACCATGTAAACATGTGTACATTGTACCCACCATGTTGGCTGAACTATTGTACCCACTACACTGTACCTATTGTACCCACTCCAGTATGGTGATACTCCATTGCACCTTGCTGCAATAAGAGGTCATACTACTTGTGTGGAACGTCTCCTTTCTACTCCTGGTATTGATGTGAACATTAAGGAGCGTGTAAGTTTGTGTATTGAATGTTACATGAACATTACAGTTATGATAATACTAAGAACAGGAGGGAGTGGAGACGTGCCAATAAAGGCATCTCCAATATCTCTTGTTCCCTTCCTTCTTACACCAGCATTGCCGTAAAATACAATATACCACTGACTTTTGCTATTTTTATGTATGAGATATGACATGAACTGTCCCCTATGTATGTAAATATCAGGCAGTCTGCTTAGACTTCTGCCTCGAATCTAATACTATAATTTCCAACGTCCGTACGTCCGTCCGTACGTCCGTACGTCCGCGTAACCACCTATTTATAAACTCCGCCTAGCGTCTACAATTGAACATAACTAGCAACGCGTACCTAGGGGCCGTTCATAAATTACGTCACGCAAAAGGGGGGGGGGGGGGAGGGGGTCTGAACAATTGTGACGGTTTGTGACGGGGGGGGGGGGGGGGGGGTTTAGGCTGGCGTGATGTCACATTTTGAATTAAAATTCATTGTCGTGGTCTATGATGCACGATGGTATTTAGCGGTTACTAAAATTGATTCATGTCGTGGGTAATATTGATCTACGCGTTCGATGATGGCAGGCAGTCCACTTGCATTTGCTTTTTCGGCCGGTCGTGTAAGATCTGCTCTCTCTATTTCGCTTTAAACGTGATGCTGTAGAAACATATGGTGATTCATAAGCGAGACTAGCCAAATAAGAGCTAGTTGCTGCCTAGTTGGGCATTGCTTGACTACCGGCGCGTTTGACCAAACCGAGTAATTATTACATTAATTAGAGTCACGCGCATCAAGTTGCTGCCCTATCCCCTGAGGCACAGAGATGAGATAAAGTTGACTGCCTGAAACAGGCTAGGCAGTCTGGATTGGTAAAAATCACTTTGACCTCGAAGGAGTTATGCCGGGTAGCCCCGCGGCCTAGAATGAAGAAGACCTGCATGCTTGCGACGATGTATGATATATTATTGACAGTAGTGTGGTCGAATTCAATGGAGTAGCCCGCATGCGAAAACTGTTTCTTTGAGCTTTGCTTGCATTACGCGCGTATACGGCGCGAAACTGGCCAAATATGCACGCTCGAAGCGATTTATGATTATTCATGAAGACCGGAAGTAGTACTATTATTGCACGCGCGGGCTATTAAATAGGTTGCGTAGTAACCGTATATTACAACAGGTGGTAGATTACTGTATGTAAAAAAAAAAAAACATTGTGCACTTCTTATAGAACCACTTCCGTGATTTTTCACGGGGTAACGCTAGTTTACTAATAATGGTTGTGGTAAAGTCACAAAGCATGCACATGTATAATGCTGACATACATGTACATGAGTGACTTTGTTTGAAGAGGTCATGGCGGCCATGTTGATGATGACCATGTACTGCATGCACCATGTTGACTGACCCACTCCAGCATGGTCATACTCCATTACACTACGCTGCAAGGGAAGGTCATACAACTTGTGTGGATCATCTCCTTTCCGCTCCTGGTATTGATGTGAACATTAAGGATAAGGTGAGTTGTACAATCTTCGTCCTCCTATTCATAAATCATACATCTTTTTACTTTACTTAGCAAATGTGAGCTCCAATACATGCACCCCGTTGGCTGCATGCCATAAAGAGGGGTCAGGCAGAGCACCCCATGAGGCCACATGCCCTAACGGCTAGAGGTGGATAAGGGAGGCAAGAGCCAGCCTCCATGGATATAGCCATTGTTGGGTGAATGGGGGCAGACTGGGCCCCGCTGTGTTCCGTAGCATTAGGTACTGCCATGCCCTAGGCTGCCTGAACCAATGTGGGGCCAATGGGGTGGTGGCCATTGTACCTTAGAGGCCAGCAGAGGTTGTTGCCTTAGCTCTGTGACCTCACCTCAGGGTGTTAGCCCCAGGGTTATGGTAGCCATGTGTTGAGCAGCACCAGCCTTCTTTAATGAGATGAGAGCAGCAGAATACATACATGTATGTGATGCAATAATGAGAGCACACACACACCTACATGTATAAGGTGTCCAAGTCCAGTCAGTCAGGGGTACAATATTACACAAGGGGTGGGAAGGGGCTGAGATGATGCCAGTAGCTACTGAGGATGTGTGTGTAATGGACCTGCCTATAAGAGGCACCAGGTAGATCTGTGGGGATTGGTAAGCAATGCAATGGGGACACATGTAGACACTAAGTATAGGCACCTGGTACCTTCCATTAAAACACTTCTTAACACTGCCATACCACATACTGGTTGTATGTGTGTACTTTGATTAGAGACTTCATGTTTGAAGGGGCCATGTTGATGATCATGTAAACATGTGTACATTGTACCCACCATATCGGCTGAACTATTGTACCCACTATGTTGGCTGACCTATTGTACCCACTCCAGAATGGTGATACTTCATTAGACCTTGCTGCAAGGGGAGGTTATACTACATGGGATTGTTTGGAACGTCTTCTTTCTACTCCTGGTATTGATGTGAACATTAAGAATCGTGTAAGTTTGTGTATTGAATGTTACATGAACATTACAGTTATGATAATAACGTTTGAATCGCTATATCTTCCGAACGGTAAAGGCTATTGACTTCCTATTTTCATGACTTCATACTACACCATTGCTCCTTGGTATAATACATTTTGGTGTCTCGCACTTGCTCCGTGCCAGCATTGCAACATTCCAATAAAGCACCTGGTTCAAACCCAACATACAGTACCTTTCAGTAAGAGTAATCAAATCGCTTCAAATTCGGTTTTTAGGTAGAGAGGTCCTATACCTATCTATTTGTTCTGTTCGTTAATTGTATGCTATCCGTTACGGAGATACAACTTTTTCCCGCTTGATCATTGGCTCGAATCGAGCGGGAAAAGTGCACTTGGTTTGTTCAACTGTATCTCCATAACGGATGACATAAAAATTAACGAGCAGAGCAAATCAATTGGTACAATGTATAAGACCTCTCTACCTACAATCCGAATTTGAAGCGATTTGATTACTCCTACACAAAGTTATGTTGGGTTTGAATCAGGTGCGGTTTCGAACGTTGCAATGCTGGCACGGAGCAAGTGCAAGACACCATAATGTATTTTACCATATACATGTAGCAATGGTGAAGTATGAAGTCATGAAAATAGGTAGTAGATGCCTTTACCGTTTCGACAATATCGCGATTCAAACGTTATTTTATAATGTTATAAAACATAGGACATTTTCGCGGATACTGTCCCATATAATAATAATTATTATTATTATCATTATTATTATGAAACAATACAACGGTTACAAGCAAAGTACAAATGAATATATGTATACATGCAAATGCACAAAACTTGAGACACAACAACACAATAAACTACACTATACTAAACAAGAGGCTGCCTAGTAATCATTGCACGGGCATTGTTCTTCTGCAAAGCAATGGCAAGCCTTTGGTATAGCCAGCAAGATATTGATGAAACTGGCTGATCTGATCTGTTGGCCACCATTCTGGCTAGAGTCTTGAAAATTGTTATTATTATTATTAATATATATATATTATGCTTTAATAGCTGTTGTAAATGTGCATTGACAAATCAGGTTCAATGGGACATAAAGCAGATATATAATAATACATGTTAGGTATGGTGATGTTGCTGATGCAACCTCTGTCTAAGCCAGCACTTCCCTCAGTGCTACAATTAAGTTAATTTGTTAATTAAATCAAGATTATAATTTTATAACCATTAAATCAGACGATTGAGCGCTAGCGCTGGATACTACATGTACATTGACGTGTCGGTGAAGTTGGATGAATGCCTGCTGCCTGGCACCCTTCAGTGCCCATGGCGCCCCACGTCATAAACCGGCAGGTGGGTTGGTGCCCCCCCCTGCCACCCCCCCGACCAGGCCGCCACTGATAAGGTGTACAGGTCCAGTCAGTCAGGGGTACAATATAAGGGGCACCAGGTAGAGCAATGGGGACACATGTAGACACTAAGTATAGGCACCTGGTACCTTCCATTAAAACACTGCTTAACACTACCGTATCACATACTGGTTGTATGTGTGTACTTTGATTAGAGGCTTCATGTTTGAAGGGGCCATGTTGATGACCATGTACTACATGTAGATGTGTACATTGTACCCACCATGTTGACTGAACTACTGTACCCACTTCAGAATGGAAATACTCTATTACACCTTGCTGCAAAGGGAGGTCATACTGCTTGTGTGAAATATCTCCTTTCCACTCCTGGTATTGATGTGAACATTAAAAATAGGGTGAGTTGTATGTAAAGCTGTACAATTTTCCTCCTATTCATACATCTTTTTACTTTACTTAGCAAATGTGAGCCCCAATGCATGCACCCTGTTGGCTGCATGCCATAAAGAGGGGTCAGGCAGAGCACCCCATGAGGCCACATGCCCTAATGGCTAGAGGTGGATAAGGGAGGCAGGAGCCAGCCTCCATGGATGTAGCCATTGTTGGGTGAATGGGGGCAGACTGGACCCCGCTGTGTTGCTTAGCATTAGGTACTGCCATGCCCTAGGCTGCCTGAACCAATGTGGGGCCAATGGGGTGGTGGCCATTGTACCTTAGAGGCCAGCAGAGGTTGTTGCCTTAGCTCTGTGACCTCACCTCAGGGTGTTAGCCCCAGGGTTATGGTAGCCATGTGTTGAGCAGCACCAGCCTTCTTTAATGTGATGAGAGCAGCAGAATACATACATGTACATGTACATGTGTATGTGATGCAATAATGAGAGCACACATACCTACATGTATAAGGTGTCCAAGTCCAGTCAGTCAGGGGTACAATATTGCACAAGGGGTGGGAGGGGGCTGAGATGATGCCAGTAGCTACTGAGGATGTGTGTGTAATAGACTTGCCTATAAGGGGCACCAGGTAGATCTGTGGGGATTGGTAAGCAATGCAATAGGGACACATGTAGACACTAAGTATAGGCACCTGGTACCTTCCATTAAAACACTGCTTAACACTACCATATCACATACTGGTTATATGTGTGTACTCTAATTAGAGGCTTCATGTTTGAAGGGGCCATGTTGATGACCATGTACTACATGTACATGTGTACGTTGTACCCACCATGTTGACTGAATTATGTACCCACTCCAGGGTGGTGATACTCCATTACACCTTGCTACAAGGAGAGGTCAAACTACCTGTGTGGAACATCTCCTTTCCGCTCCTGGTATTGATGTGAACATTACGAATGAGGTGAGTTGTACAATCTTCTTCCTCCTATTCATAAATCATACATCGTTTTACTTTACTTAGCAAATGTGAGCCCCAATACATGCACCAGGTTGGCTGCATGCCATAAAGAGGGGTCAGGCAGAGCACCCCATGAGACCACATGCCCTAACGGCTAGAGGTGGATAAGGGAGGCAAGAGCCAGCCTCCATGGATGTAGCCATTGTTGGGTGAATGGGGGCAGACTGGACCCCGCTGTGTTGCGTAGCATTAGGTACTCCATGCCCTAGGCTGCCTGAACCAATGTGGGGCCAATGGGGTGGTGGCCATTGTACCTTAGAGGCCATCAGAGGTTGTTGCCTTAGCTCTGTGACCTCACCTCAGGGTGTTAGCCCCCAGGGTTATGGTAGCCATGTGTTGAGCAGTACCAGCCTTCTTTAATGAGATGAGACCAGCAGAATACATACATGTATGTGATGCAATAATGAGACCTGTCCTAAGGTGTCCAAGTCCAGTCAGTCAGGGGTACAATATTACACAAGGGGTGGGAGGGGGCTGCGATGATGCCAGTAGCTGCTGAGGATATGTGTGTAATGGACTTGCCTATAAGGGGCACCAGGTAGATCTGTGGGGATTGGTAAGCAATGCAATGGGGACACATGTAGACACTAAGTATAGGCACTTGGTACCTTCCATTAAAACACTGCTTAACACTACCATATCACATACTGGTTATATGTGTGTACTCTATTTAGAGGCTTCATGTTTGAAGGGGCCATGTTGATGACCATGTACTACATGTAGATGTGTACATTGTACCCACAATATTGCCTGAACTACATGTATTGTACCCATTTGACCTATTGTACCCACTCCAGAATGGTGATACTCCATTTGACCTTGCTGCAAAGAGAGGTTATTCTACATGGAAGTGTTTGGAACGTCTTCTTTCTACTCCTGGTATTCATGTGAACATTAAGGGTGATGTAAGTTTGTGTATTGAATGTTACATGAACATTACAGTTATAATAATAACGTTTGAATCTCTATTGTCCGAATGGTAAAGGCTATCGACTTCCTATTTTCATGACTTCATACTACACCATTGCTCTATGGTAAAATACATTTTGGTGTCTTGCACTTGGTCTGTGCCAGCATTGCAACGTTCGATACCACACCTGGTTCAACTTTCAGTAAGAGTAATCAAATCGCTTCAAATTCGGTTTTTAGGTACACAATGTAGAGGTCCTATACCTATCTATTTGTTCTGTTCGTTAATTGTATGCTATCCGTTACGGAGATACAACTTTTTTCCACTTGATCATTGGCTCGAATCGAGCGGGAAAAGTGCACGTGGTTTGTTCAACTGTATCTCCGTAACGGATGACATAAAAATTAATGAACAGAGCAAATCAATAGGTATAAGACCTCTCTACCTACAAATTTGAAGCGATTTGATCACTCCTACAGAAAATTATGTTGGGTTTGAACCAGGTAGGGTATCAAACGTTGCAATGCTGGCACGGAGCAATTGCAAGACACCAAAATGTATTTTCCCAAGGAGCAATGGTGTAGTATGAAGTCATGAAAATAGAGAATAGATAGCCTTTACCGTTCGGACGATATCGCGATTCAAACGTTACAAAACGATTATTTTATAATGTTATAAAACATAGGAAGTTTCCGCAGATACTGTCCCATATAATTATAATCATTATACATGTATTATTATTATTATTATTATACTTTAATAGCTGTTGTAAATGTGCATTGACAAATCAGGATCAATGGGACATAAAGCAGATATGTAATAGTACATGTTAGGTGTGGTGATGTTGCTGATGCAACCTCTGTCTAAGCCAGCACTTCCCTCAGTGCCATGCAATAGCTGCAGAAGCAAGCCTAGATAAAGTTTTGTCATGCTTCTCTCCGGGTGGTGGCATTTAATTAATAACTCCCAACAACTCCCATGTATGCTGTGCCATGCACATTCTTTCAATATTGGTGAGATAATGATTATACAAAACTCGGGATGGCTCCAATTCATTGCACTTTTTTGTTTTGACCCCCCTCCCCCAAGAATTAATTTATTTGCTCTATATATTTGTACTACATTGCACATGCTACAGTATGTAATCAAAGCTGCAGAATATGGTCTTGTTACTTGTCTGGATCAACTCCTTTCTACTTCTGATACCAATGTGGATATTGCATTCCAGAGAATTTTCGCACTTGACATTTCAGAGACAGATCCAGATCTAAGATCTGGAAGAGACAGATCATGATGGTTCATATTTCCTGATGATCTAGAAGAGACAGATCCTGAAGATGACTAGCTATTGTTAACACTTTTAAACTGACTGTATTCTTGCCTGATAGAATGGTTTATTACATACCTGTATGTATTATTTTTAGTGTTATTATCATTATTCAATGATTATACATACACGTAAGTACCCTAATACATGTACTAGTCATTGTGTGGAATATCTGCTTTATCAATGTTAACATAACGAATAAGGTGATTTCGTCCCTATATATTTAGCGGATGTATGACTTCAATCAAAATCAAATGCTACAGGACAGGACAGACACCAGCTGCATGGGCACCAGTCCATGTACATCAGCTGGGCATATCAGCTGAGTACCAGTACTTGATTTATACCTCAGTCTGACATTTTTAGGATACGTATTTTGAGCACAAAAAAATTCCAAAAGCTTAAAAGCTGAAATTCATAAGGCGAATGACATGTAATCCATCCTATATACTTGCAGCAAATATATAGTGGCACAGCCCGATTCAACTTGAGATCAGGTTGGGATTCAGTGTCATCTGTAAGCATTAATTAACAAGCAGCAGATACTTTTAGCTTGATCAGTGATGCATGATATACATGTACATGATTCGAGCCAGTAACTAGGAAATAAGTTTCACTATTTTTTTTCATTACAACCATATATCATGCATATAAGCTTATTGTTATTATTTGTATAATGCGTTCTGCACGGAGATGTACAGGCATTAATATCCTAAATACAAAATTCGGGATCAGAACTTTCCTGACTTTTTGGCATGAAGTTCACAAGGGACATGAGGCCTGGCAATTAAGCCAGTTGGTTGGGCAATGATTGTTTTTTACTCCTACAAGTATTGAAAATTGGGTATGAGCATGATATTATTGTTGGATGCATGATCCATTGATTGCTGGATGGACAGTGGGGATCATTCTACTTTCAAATTGCAAAGCAAGCTAGCTGCTCTTAACTGAAAAATCACAGTACAGCAAGGTGGCATACTGTCATTATTGTGGTTACCACTTTATTAATGCGATCTTTCATTGCAACAGTTCCCTGTTTTTTGATGAAGATGTTCTTCATTGCCCATCCCCCCCCCCCCCCCCCCTAGCTTGAAGAATGTGCAGACCTTGCATGTACTGATATCCAGCTGATGTGCCCAGCTGATGTGCCCAGCGAATGTACTGGTGCCGAGCTAATGTACTGGTGCCCAGCTAATGTACTGGTGCCCAGCTGATGTACTGGTGCCCAGCTGATGTACTGGTGCCCAGCTAATGTACTGGTGCCCAGCTAATGTACTGGTGCCCAGCTAATATACTGGCCGGCATGGTGCCCATGCAGCTAGTGTCTGTCCCGCCCTGCAGCATTTGACCTGGAAGTCATTCATCCGAGCCTCATTTTGGACAGACCATCTTGGAACACTACTCGGCATCGTATTTGGTGTGTTTCTGTTCTTTACTACAGACCTGTATTCCTTACGTGGAGTGGTTGATGTGTATGCTGGGTGGGGGAATGAAGCTAAAGCCACTTTCCTAAAAGTAAGCAAAAGGTTTGCACCTCAGTTGGGAATGAGTGTTTGCTGGGAACCATTTTGATGAGGCAGGAAAGAACTTGACTAGTAGTGTCTAGTACTTATTTCTTGTTTGCTGTCTATGAAGGTACACTTTATGATGATTATTATTATTAAGACCTCTGTACCAAGATCGGAAGCACTGTCCAGCATATATACATGAATGATGCTGGTCAGAGCCAATGCAAAGACCCTGCTAAGCAGCTAAGAGTTTACCTAGGCATAAACTAGGACTTTAGTTAGTTAAAATATTACTACTATATACCACTTGAAATTCAGAACATATAGGCACCATTTGCATCCTTTGAAACGGTTCTTATCTAGAGTTCTTTACAAATCAAGAAAGAAGGGGAAAAAATGGCGCTATTCCGTCTGAGGACGAGGAAAAACAGGATCCCTTTTGTTGTCTTGAACTACACGGGTTTGTAACATCAAACAAACATGTAACGGGTCTATTTCGACTTCTTGTTTAATACTGACAACTACCTAAATCCCACAGGACTAAGGGATAACCCAACAGGACTAAGGGATAACCCCATAGGACTAAGGGATAACCCCATAGGACTAAGGGATAACCCCATAGGACTAAGTGATAACCCCACAGGACTAAGGGATAACCCCATAGGACTAAGGGATAACCCCATAGGACTAAGGGATAACCCCACAGGACTAAGGGATAACCCCATAGGACTAAGGTTTTGACATGACAGGGTTTGTTTTATATCAGAAAGCTCTAAGAGAAAAAATCCGTGTGATTTTTCAGGAGTGTGACAGTTTTCAAGAAGCTACATAGCCAATTCTGAAAGTAAAAGGATCCCAATTCCGGCTTGATCCGGAAAGTAAGGATAGCGTAAAGGCCTAATACAATCAAAATCAAGAACTCCAAACAAGCTCAATATCAGACATGTACATGTTGCAAGATGCACACACGCTCCTCCTTTCACATGACATGTGATCAACAGAAGCCCCACACCCAACCATGTGCTGGCTGATTGGTTGTTCATTGGTTAGTTATATTTTTGTAAACTGCGATATAAGCTGTACATCTCCATCTTGGTACATGTATCCAAAATGGTAACCTTGTATTAGGTTAATACATGTAGCAAGAGCGATTCATACCACAGTTATTTCGATTGGCGCCCTAGTATTTAATGCATGAGGGAGGGAGGGAGGTGGTGCAAATCAATGTGAATGAATGAAATGTGTCCCTAACATCAATTTAAACACAATATATAATAAAATGTACATTTTGGTCATGAATGTGCATTTGACATATATCATGTACACACATATATTTCCAAGATGTCCCTTCAGCGTCGAGGCTCTGCTTGACGACTGCCAAAATATGCTACAGTCAGACCACCTGCTGCCAAGCCAATACCAGCTCCAATCATTGCACCAGCAATAGTACCCACTCCAGGTACGATGCTCCCTACTCCCGCTCCAATTAGAGCGCCTGCACCAATGCCAGGTCCTCCACCAGCTGCTGCTCCTGCCATCGTTGCTTGGCCTTGGTTGTTATTGCTCATGGTTTGATGCCTAATTGACAGCAGATTTAAAAGCCAGCATGAATTAATGGAGGGAAAATGTGTACGACAAGTTAAATAACATAGATCTACATCTACAATCCAAGCATCCTAAAAATATAGTTGCACTAAATGTGTGTTTTGGTTCGTCACTTCTACATGTACATGCTGTATATCAAAACTAAATTACTTAGAGAAGTTTAAAAAAAAAATTGTAAAAGTATACATGTAGTTGTCATTGCAAAGGGTAAGGACTTGTACATGTACATCAGACACGTACAAACCATAATCTTGTGACAAAACATGTCATGTGGCTTGTGGTGATTGCCATACATGTATGTGATAACGTTAGGAGTGTTCCCCATCCACCTGTTTATTCTACAATAAACACATGAATCCACTTCAGGTACTCCACTTTTATCAGCTGTGCTTCCTATTACAACCCTATCTGCACTTCCCCCCCCCCCCCCCCCCCCCCCCCCCCGTTCACCTAGCTCCATAAGAAGGGTTGGTAGTTGCAGCAATATGTACCAGCATAGATATTAAATTAGATCACTATGGTACCAGGATATATATGCACTTGACACTGAAATGTGTGCATGCACGCAGTTTACATTTCTAGTACCTAACTGAGACAGGGCAAAATCAGTCAAAGCACACATATGGGACGCGAGTATGATAACGCCATATACAATAGCTGGCGTACGCATGGTTGTGACAATCTACTTCGGAGTGTACTTGAGTCTTCCCCCCGCTTCTTCAAATTCTTAATTGCCTTGTGGGCGGATCCTAGCTGGCCTAGTGTCTGACCTAGCTGCCAGGCCAAGCGGAAAGTCCGTCAGGCCACAATTAAAGCTGCAGTGCCTGTTAATAACATATACTAGCTATATCAGACGGATCCAGGTAGTATTCTGTATGGTACGCCATGCAAACGCGAAGTCGGGCTATAATTTGCGCCTAACTAATGCGGCAGTGTTAATAATATATGGGGACCGGGAATTGCCTTTGACTCGTGCAAATTATAACGTAAATGTACACACACACTCACAAACACACACACATGCGCACACACGTACACATGCAAACACACACACACAAACACACACACATACACACACATTCACAGAAAAAATCCTACATTTGGGCACGAGACTAGGAACTGCATAAGCCTGATATAGTCACATGCAATCGCATCACCAGCCTGTATAACATATACCAAGAGCTGCCTAGCTTACCTAACTTCACTGGTGTGTTTGCGGCCCAAGGTTTTGTGGACACTATTACATCATTTCTGGATATGGGTTGCATAATGAAAAATTGCTAACCACTACAAGTCCTTTGTGGAAGCACTTGCACAATCAGTTCTCTTCCATCAGAACAAGAAGTATGGGTGGCTTGGTCTAAGGTATGCACATATACGTGTTTCGTAACTACTTCGCAATTCACTACTTCCTGGCTCTTTTGTGACTTTGTTGTATACAAATCTGGATCCAATTTCACTGTACGTTATACTTCAATAATTCAGTGTACTAGAAGTGAAATGATGATGTAATGCCCTTAACAACATCTACATGTACTGTTCTTTAAAAAAAAATAGTTTTATAACTGAAATACTCAACTTGAATCCATGTTAAAAGTTACAGAAAAATGTCTGCAACTACATGTAACAGAGGCCGCATTTCCTCTTTGCACTGCAAGTCTGCAGCCAATAGCCTTTCACTTGTAATGCCAGCTTATTAGATCCCAATGCCTCAGCATGCGTGACTAAAGATGCAATTGTTATGTTTCTTCAATTTCTTTCCATTCACTCATGCAGACCAAAAGTTCAAGTCTACCAACTGGAATATTAAATTTGAACCACCAAGACATTTTTAGGCACAAGTAGTATAATTTTGCCCCCTTCGCGGTTTGTTCCAATGGCAATTTTGTGGATCCCGCTGTAAAATGTGGGACAAATATCGGGACCTACGTTAGTAGGTCCTATGTAGGATTTGAAGTGTGTTGAATACGATTAGCAAAACACCAGATTCCATTATTGCCGATGCGCCGTAGAATCAGTTGGAATTTAGCGAGCGTATTTGGATACAGCCAACGATTACCTACAATGTAGTAAAACTGCCGACGCTTAGAAAGCTCAGACAACAGAGATAACGCTCACTCGTTCCCACACTAGAACCTGAAAACATGGGAAAACACGATTCCTTCTTCTTCCGGATCTGATAAGATAAGATTCGCTCGGATAAGAGGTTTATTGCATTGTATCTTTGTCACGATTGAAGCGCAATGTTTGCGATTATGAAAAGGAACTGTAGGAGATAAGTTAGAAACTTTCTGCCGAATTTGTTTGGTACTATTACTTTCCTATTTTGAGTTATACTGAACACAATTTCGATCTTTAGCAAACTTTGTTATGTTATTAACACATAGCCCACAACAGATTTTATCAGCTTCTGATGCCTTATATGGAGGTTGTGGCCAGATGCCGCTGGTGCCTTAGCTGCACCGGAAACACGTGTACATGTACAGACATAATAGTAGAAGCCATTTTTTGACGAAAGTTGTGTAGAGGAGTCGCAAGATGAATGTGAGGAGTGTGACAGTATTCAAGAAGCGCATGAAACAAAGAGAGGTAGGAGTATAATTTAGACATAATTTACAACAATGCTAATCCGTGGTGCTACATGATGCCTAGCTAATAAATTTTTGAAAATGAATAAAACTAGAACTTTTATGCATAGCCTAAAAGAGCAAATTGAATGCATCAAAAATATGCTTTTGCCACGGAAAACAGATTACTATTTCAAAAGTTATAACGTTTCAAACATTACGTCGCTGGTGACTAACAATGTACGCAATGTGAATGGACCGCGATATAAAAAACTGTGACCGCTTGACTTCTCCATGCAACTACTGTAAAAGTATTCAAGATAATGATGCCATATTTGCATAAAATACAACATAGGTACTCTTTATAAGGTTCACAGAGTCAAATACACATTACATCTAAATTTAGCTGTCTCATTATATAATCTAGCTGCCAATACGGCAATAGCCCGTATAGCGATATCATAATGTTCTCCCCTATTTATTCACATTCATCATTCTTCCAATGTGTAATAATTACTTTAGGAACTTGAGACTTCTTTGATTGATTTACACATATTATATGTCCATTGTATAGCACATTTTGATGATCCACATACCATAGGTGTGTTCAATATACAGACCATTAATAACTGATCACGCCAATAGCCATTGAGACATCAGGAGAGAGCTTGACCATCACCTTAGGCAGGCATCGGGAGAGTGCAATGTAGGCTCTTACTTGCTACAAAGGCTAGTCAGTTGCAGTACAATGTGGAAATGCTGCTTCTGTTATGGATTCTGTATCGTTTTATTAGTATAGTTACTTATTTTGCATTGTTTATGCTTACCTTTATTATTTTATTATTACAAATAACTGAAACGTTGGATAAAACGCTTCAAAAATATTACATTAATTTTTTTTTCATTATGAGATATTAGGAAACTCATTTGATAATTCTAACTTCCTTTTCTGCCACACATTGCAACTACTTTTCTATCTTCCTCCTTGAACTGTTCTCATTCTTTTGAATCTTATCTTTAAGTTGCTGATCTTGCAATATAGTGTTCATGTTGTTTACTAACTAACTTTACTCTCTAAGCTTGTCAGATGCAAAATTTAACCAGGCTATATTTTCTTGCTTGTTCTGAGAGTGTGCACACAACTACTGCATTGTTCCATTAATTTTACATCTTACGTTTCCATCATTTAACATTAGATGCTTTTCTATAAAGGTAATCAGCCAGGCCAAGGGTGCATTGTGTTCAGCAAACATACTTGGTGAACAATGGATGGTGATATAGATGAGCTAAAGTACCTTCAAGGTAGCCATGCAACTGTGTCTACTATATTACACATACTTCAAGTAGCTAGTGTACTACAATATCTATTATCTTATCTTGTTCTGTTGTAGCATGCAGAATTTTGTAGTTCAAGGTTCAGGGAGAGCACCTGCCATTTGATCCAAAGCTACTTCAATAACTGGGCATATGCTGGTTATGGGTAGATGTATTTCTCAATGTTACTGCATAGCTAGGATACACTAACATGAAAATATTGTCTTGAAAAATACGCTGTGTGGGCACCATCATATTTTTATGATTGAGCTGTTTTTAATGATATGGCGGTCCATGCTGTACAATACTTTCCATAACTAACGCGTGCCTTGACGAATTCGGTGCGTATTAAATAGAACTATCACACAACTCTTTGACACATAAACAAAATAGATTGTGTATGCGTTGAAAATACAAAAAATAAGTTTAATTCACTGGGCTCTAACACAGAAATACCAGGTTAAGCATTATTATGTCAAGCTCTAAGCAATCCAACAGTAAACGCCTGTGCCGATAAATGGACCCTTGGGCACCATCCAAAGCTCATGAAATTTTATCCTGATATAGGCTAGGACCTAATAAACATGGGAAACGCTTCCTCAAGTGAGTGCTTTAAGAATCTAGAGAATGGCTAATCGCGACCGATTACTATGGAAATCAACGAGGCACACAAAATAACGCCGTATGCTGGCTTACATTTAGATACCAATAGTGTATCGGGCAACCCCTTTTGTTCTGTATTATAGCAATAAAGTCCTAAATACCTTGCAAACAACTTTACAAAGCGCGCGTCTTCTTAAGCACTCGTAGAGAAATCCTAAATACGGTCACAATTTTCGACGAAATTTAGATCACCAACTTCCGCCTACGCAAACGCAATTTATTAAAGTACCTACTAATGATATGGACACAGTTCTTAATTTGGCTCCCACCTGCCTGTAGTTTATCGCTACTTCGCTGGTACGCGATACTAAGTTGATCGCTTGAAGATGTAATCTCGCGGAATGAGCCCTTTTCGACTAATAGCCATGCATGGGAATAACATTTACGCTCATCGGCCATAATTACCGTGCAGCTATAATTGCATAGATCTTCGTGCACCATCGTTTTTTTTTTTAAAAGCGGGTGGCAAAACCTGTGTTTATGCAACAACCCTCTGATGTGGTTGTTCCTAATTAGGTACCTTTGCCGTACATATACATTGAGGTATGTTTGCCCAGAGATAGTATAGAGAGGATTGGAAACTAATCACGTGAGCCATAGAGTCCCATACATTCCGCGTGGACAATCCGAAACGTGAGAATCTCACCTCGTAAAAGGTGTCGGGGGGAGGCTTTAAACTTTAGTAGCGAGCGCTGTGGCCGTTTCTTGGTGAGTTTGTGTTGGATTTTGAATATCTAGTATCCCTATCTACCTTTTGATCGTTTAAAACATCTGGTGTCAGGAGTTTAATTCGCTGTTTTTCTGCGAAAAAGATACTTGCCGTGACCAAATTTTTGTGTGCGACTGTTTCTTGTGCAGGTTACGTGCCATAAGGTAACTAATAACGTCTCGTTAGTACAAATGGGTTGTACTAATCGACTGTAACAGTTTTATGGCCTGAAACGGTTTGATGGCAATGTGGCAGTAACAGGGATACCCCTTGTTTGTCCGACAGTGGTACCGTCAAGAAAGAACGTATAGCATTTCTAAGGGGCCAGCTAAAACAGAAAATGCCTGTTGTAGTCGAAGATATATATATATATTTATATTTCCCCTCCCAGGACCGTTCTATGGGTCGATCAAAGTTTCGCATGTGTTCAATTAAGAACGCGAAAAGGAAAAAGGCACAACTACGTAGCTTAGTTGTATCTGTTTCGCGGCACCTTGTGAACCTATCTGTAACTCCTAGCGATCTCACCATCTCTGTTGTCCCCAACATTCAGCAGTTAGTTGTGTTGCTGCGTACCCATGGATTAAAGGCGTCCATCAGGCACCATAAAAACCCCTCTACGCCTCTGGAAGCCATAGTGTGTATTCCTAGGATTGTCCGTGTTGATTGGTGTTGATTAATGAGTTTCCAATCCCTCTCTATACTATCTCTGGTTTGCCGAAAAGTAAGTCTTCAGTACCAAGGATTCATGAAACATTTCCTACGGATAGTCTATCCACATCAGTCAAGGGAAGTCGATTGTTCCTGTTAAGGTTCCCTTGCTCTACATGTAATTGCAACCCGCTGCTATTTTTTTTGTTTCTAATTTTTAAAACCTTACCAGTTACATTTGTGATTTTATAAATTTCTATAAATCACCTCACTAAGTACAACTTCCTGCCTAAACGAGCGTTTGGTGCATTATTTTGCACTGAGAGGAGTATATATTCAGTTGAGTATACTGATAAAGAATGTTGTTCGGAACTTTGATTCATATACATCATGCAGGGGAAGATTTCATGGCCACATAGCAATTTTGCTGCCAAAAATGCCTCTCAGATTCGAGGAAATGCGTTAGCTTCTGGGGTTCCGCCCCAGACCCCCTAGCTGCAATTTTTTTCGGTCCTGTTACCAGCCTGACCACTTTTCCGATGCTGCCTACGGGCATGACTGATACATTCGTGATTGTGGTTGAAGGACTCTACAAATGTGTGGTCGCGATCGAAAGGTGTAAGGTACCAGTACTACCGGTAGTACCAGTCGACATACCGGTAGCCAAGATGCGTGCATGGTGACCGTGTTTTATAGGCAAAACAGGGCATACTATTGTGCTGCATGCCATAAGGAGGGGTCAGGCAGAGCACCCCATGAGGCCACATGCCCTAATGGCTAGAGGTGGATAAGGGAGGCAAGAGCCAGCCTCCATGGATGTAGCCATTGTTGGGTGAATGGGGGCAGACTGGATTGCACTGTGTTGCGTAGCATTAGGTACTGCCCTGCCTGAACCAATGTGGGGCCAATGTGGTGGTGGCTATTGTACCTTAGAGCCCAGCAGTGGTTGTTGCCTTAGCTCTGTGACCCCACCTCAGGGTGTTAGCCCCAGGGTTATGGTAGCCATGTGTTGAGCAGCACCAGCCTTCTTTAATGAGATGAGAGCAGCAGAATACATACATGTACATGTACATGTGTATGTGATGCAATAATGAGAGCACACATACCTACATGTATAAGGTGTCCAAGTCCAGTCAGTCAGGGGTACAATATTACACAAGGGGTGGGAGGGGGCTGCGATGATGCCAGTAGCTGCTGAGGATATGTGTGTAATGGACTTGCCTATAAGGGGCACCAGGTAGATCTGTGGGGATTGGTAAGCAATGCAATAGGTACACATGTAGACACTAAGTATAGGCACCTGGTACCTTCCATTAAAACACTGCTTAACACTACCATATCACATACTGGTTATATGTGTGTACTCTATTCAGAGGCTTCATGTTTGAAGGGGCCATGTTGATGACCATGTACTACATGTAGATGTGTACATTGTACCCACCATATTGCCTGAACTACATGTATTGTACCCATTTGACCTATTGTACCCACTCCAGAATGGTGATACTCCATTAGACCTTGCTGCAAAGGGAGGTTATTCTACATGGAAGTGTTTGGAACGTCTTCTTTCTACTCCTGGTATTCATGTGAACATTAAGGGTGATGTAAGTTTGTGTATTGAATGTTACATGAACATTACAGTTATGATAATAACGTTTGAATCTCTATTGTCCGAATGGTAAAGGCTATCGACTTCCTATTTTCATGACTTCATACTACACCATTGCTCTATGGTAAAATACATTTTGGTGTCTTGCACTTGGTCTGTGCCAGCATTGCAACATTCGATACCGCACCTGGTTCAAACCCAACATAACTTTCAGTAAGAGTAATCAAATCGCTTCAAATTCGGTTTTTAGGTACACAATGTAGAGGTCCTATACCTATCTATTTGTTCTGTTCGTTAATTGTATGCTATCCGTTACGGAGATACAACTTTTTCCCGCTTGATCATTGGCTCGAATCGAGCGGGAAAAGTGCACGTGGTTTGTTCAACTGTATCTCCGTAATGGATGACATAAAAATTAATGAACAGAGCAAATCAATAGGTACAATGTATAAGACCTCTCTACCTACAAATTTGAAGCGATTTGATCACTCCTACAGAAATTTATGTTGGGTTTGAACCAGGTAGGGTATCAAACATTGCAATGCTGGCACGGAGCAATTGCAAGACACCAAAATGTATTTTACCAAGGAGCAATGGTGTAGTATGAAGTCATGAAAATAGGGAGTAGATAGCCTTTACCGTTCGGACGATATCGCGATTCAAACGTTACAAAACGATTATTTTATAATGTTATAAAACATAGGAAGTTTCCGCAGATACTGTCCCATATAATTATAATCATTATACAAAAATATAATTATAATTATTAAAACTAATAATACAAGACTCTCAGTTGCCGTCCAACGTGGCAATGCAGCTTCCGTGTTGGGAACAATGAAGATGGGCAGTCAGGAGGAAGAGTTTTTTGTATAGTATATTGTGTGAGTGAGTGAGTGTTAGGATAAGTATCATGTTGTTTGTTTTGTTCATTTATCTCTTTATACTACACCATTTATCTGTACATAATACATGTATGTATTATTATTTTTTTTATTGATAATAATAATCATAATAGTGTACAAAGATTACACGTACAACGAAGCAAAACCCCTAAGTAGTGTACAGCACACCAAAAAGACCAAAGAACACCCACCCTAACCCACATGTCTCAATTAACCCTTGTCTACTGACTGCAACAGCCTTGCCCGGGATAGCATGGCTCTTGCATTACAACGAACTAAAGTCAGGTTAAGTCTCTGGTATATGGTTGTTGTGGCTTTGGACTTGCTGCACTGTAACTGCAAAGCCAGGCGGGCTGCAAGGCGAGAAAATGCTTCTTCCCCCCAGCACCCATAAGACTCGACCGCTAAGGGAATGCAGACCCACCCCAGCTCCCTGCACTTGGGGTCGTTGGCATTGTGCTTGCGCATTTCGGCCTTACCTGCTGCTGACCCACTTGTAGCTCCCGCTTCAATCAATGTATTGAAGTTAAGCGGTGAGACTACAGTTAGGTCAAACGCAGCTGGCTTGCCCAGTGTCCAGTTGGGGTATTATTAGTATTATTATTATTATACATTAATAGCTGCTGTAAATGTGCATTGACAAATCAGGATCAATGGGACATAAAGCAGATATGTAATAGTACATGTTAGGTGTGGTGATGTTGCTGATGCAACCTCTGTCTAAGCCAGCACTTCCCTCAGTGCCATGCAATAGCTGCAGAAGCAAGCCTAGATAAAGTTTTGTCATGCTTCTCTCCGGGTGGTGGCATTTAATTAATAACTCCCAACAACTCCCATGTATGCTGTGCCATGCACATTCTTTCAATATTGGTGAGATAATGATTATACAAAACTAGGGATGGCTCCAATTCATAGCACTTTTTTGTTTTGACCCCCCTCCCCCAAGAATTAATTTATTTGCTCTATATATTTGTACTACATTGCACATGCTACAGTATGATGCAACTTCATTAATCATGGCTGCAGAACATGGTCGTGTTACTTGTGTGGATCAACTCCTTTCTACTTCTGATATCAATGTGGATATTACATTCCAGAGAATTTTCGCACTTGACATTTCAGAGACAGATCCAGAAGATCTGGAAGAGACAGATCCTGATGGTTCATATTTCCTGATGATCTAGAAGAGACAGATCCTGAAGATGACTAGCTATTGTTAACACTTTTAAACTGACTGTATGCTTGCCTGATAGAATGGTTTATTATTTATTATTGAATTATTACGTACTTGTATGTATTATTTTAGTGTTATTATCATTATTCAATGAACATACATACATGTAAGTACCCTAATACATGTACTAGTCATTGTGTGGAACATCTGCTTTATCAATGTTAACATAACGAATAGGGTGATTTCGTCCCTATATATTTAGCGGATGTATGACTTCAATCAAAATCAAATGCTACAGGACAGGACAGACACCAGCTGCATGGGCACCAGTCCATGTACATCAGCTGGGCATATCAGCTGAGTACCAGTACTTGATTTATACCTCAGTCTGACATTTTTAGGATACGTATTTTGAGCACAAAAAAATTCCAAAAGCTTAAAAGCTGAAATTCATAAGGCGAATGACATGTAATCCATCCTATACATGTATACCTGCAGCAAAATATATTTAGTGGCACAGCCCGATTCAACTTGAGATCAGGTTGGGATTCAGTGTCATCTGTAAGCATTAACAAGCAGCAGATACTTTTAGCTCAGTGATGCATGATATCAATACATGTACATGATTTGAGCCAGTAACTATAGGAAATACGTTTCATTATTTTATTTCATTACAACCATATATCATGCATAAGCTTATTGTTATTAATTGTATTATGCGTTCTGCATGGAGATGTACAGGCAAAATTGTGGTGTAAATAAATTCACAATATCTTAAATGCAAAATTCGAGATCAGTGGGAAGCATCCAATCAGAACTTCCGTGACTTTTTGGCATGAAATCCACAAGGGACATGAGGCCTGGCAAGCCAGCTGGTTGGGAAATGATGGTAAGTTGAACATGAATATGTATTTACAGATATGAGTTGGCCATTTGAATGGAGAGTAGCTGTGGTATGAATAATACAGCCCCATGCACTTAGAACAGATGCACACCCCATAGCAACAGATACATGCATGTACATGTACATGTACATATTTGTGTATGTCATGATATAGGTACATGTTTGTGGGAGATGCAGACATAATGGTTGTAAATCGCACTATGCATTTCCCCTACATGTACATGTATTAGGAAACTGATATACATGTACATGTATTAGTGTATGTGCATTCTCAGTATATTACATGTATATCAAATCAGTTGACACTCATTACGTCCATGAAACGTGAAGCAGAGCTATAATAATAATAATATTAATACATGTATGTTACATTTAGGTATTTTGATGTTGCATAACCTTTAGCTGTGCCAACACTGTCCTCAGTGTTAAAATAATTCAGGCAGCAGCTACATCTATCCCAAACTTAGAAAAAAATTATCATGCCTCTTTCAGGTGGTGGTACATGTATATAATTAATAAGCACTCACAACTATGCATTATACTAAGCACAGAATGACAGGTTTACATTTAGGTCACCAATATGGAAAGATATGCCCTACTAAGCCTGAAAATGGGTGGGGTAATAAATTAAGTGTAGACATGAAAAAACAAATCAAGTGTTACAATGTACATGTATATTATGGAATTTTATATAAATTTTTCACATGTTCAGTGTACATATACATGTGTGGGCATTTTTGTGAGCACAACTAAATTTAAAATCAGTCTTGTAAGCCTAATGTGAGAGGGGGTCTATTGTCTCATTGCACCATTTGGGAAGAGGCATGAGCAGACTATGAGTCATTCCTGCTTCTGCCAGATTAACTTTAGCAATTGTACGAAATACATGTACATCTTAGCAAAATTATATACATGTATATAAAGAACAAGCATTACCAACCTTTGGTCACATCAGTTTTTACATCCGGGATGCCATTTCATAGTGCACTCCACTGAACTGATATATAATATTGTCACATGCATGTTAGATCTATCGCAGGAGCATACACATGTATTTTGGAGTCGATAGTCCCTCCTTTGCTATTAAAAAAAATTGCGTATACCTGAAGTCCTCTCTATCCAGGCAGGCAGGACTGTTTTTAGATATCATTCCTCCTCCACCATGTACCCAGGCTTCACGTTTGAAGGTCCATGTTGATGTTCATGTGTTTACTTGTACATGTATAAGCAGTGCAATGTCGCTCATGACTTACAGATACATGTATGATGCGCTAACATACAATGAAGCCATATATTAGTTGCAGGTCACTGCACTATGTTACATGTACATGTATGTGTATTTACTGTACAGGTGTGCACCTACATGTACATGCATGTACATCTAAGTGGCTTTTTCAAGTTCATGCTATCAATTGTACCATTTCTAAATGTACATGTGTGATTATACTCCATTACATCTTGCTATACATAATGATCATACTACTTATAATTAAGTGGAAAATCTCCTTTCCACTCCTGGTATTGATGTGAACATTACCAATATGGTGAGTAGGCCTACTCGATCACTGTTGTATGTCCCTTATATGAACAGATACATGAACATGTACATTTAAGTGTCATGGGGATGGTATACACTGTACATGCACGTGCACATTGAAACTACTAAATGTACATGTAGATTGTCCTGGTAGGGAGTGTTGTTTGGCGGTGAATCATATGACCTCAGGTTGTTATTGACAACCTCTGTGGGTAGAGGGTGTCCTGGGAAAGGTCTCTAATACTGTTCTGACTTATACTCTAGGGATGATTAGTAAAAACGTGCATGTATGTCTTGTAGGAGCTAGTATACATGTACATGAATAACCAGCAGGGGTGATATGTGGCCTGTGGAGTGTGACAACTGATTGCAGATGTAATGGAGGTACATGTACATGTATGCATGCACAAGTAAGTCGTATTATGCATTTCCCCTATTAGGCAATATTATTTTGCATACACATCCGATTATTTGCTTGTGTATTCTCAGTATATATTATATATTATTAATTGTATAATATAATATCAATTATATAATATAACAAGATATAAAAAACATTCTCTCTGAGAAAGTTAGTGGTATATAGGATTTGAAGGCAATGGTGGTGTAAAAAGGAAGGGAACAAGGGAGTGGAGATATTAGCACTATATTTAGCACTTAGTAGAACGGCATGCATTATATTTATGTTGCTAATTACAGGAATAATTATTGTATCTCCACTCCCTTGTTCCCTTCCTTTTCACACCACCATTGCCTTCAAATCCTATATACCATTAACTTTCTCAGAGAGAATGTTTTCTATATCTTGTTTCATTCACTTTTTTACTACTAGTATACTTACAACCGGCCCTTACTGACGTTTGTATGACAAGCCTTATTGCCTAGCAACACAATGTTTATCATTTGGACCTGTTCTACATCGAAACTCGCGCGCCAAGCTTTATGCACTCAGGGATATTAAATACATGGATTGGAAACGGTTCCGTAATCTACGTGTACCGGAAAACCATCCGTGTTGGATTCTGAATTGGTGAGTTTGCTGTTGACTCGGACGAATATGACATGGATGCTGATCCCAGTGGACGGGTTTCAGGGGTGTAGTTCAAAGTTTTCAGATCTATTGTACGGGTAGTTGTTCAGGAGATTTCGTAACTCGAAGCTTAAGCGATCCGAACGCTTTAACAAGCTTATACATTGCTTTCAAAAGTAAAGCTTGACTGATCCCATTAGTAAAACCTGCCTCTTAATTAGAAAGAAACCAACTTACCAAGTGTAGCTTTTCGTTTCTGCGATTTCGCGACTTTAAGAATAGCCCTCAAGCGCATCACGGATGGAAATTAGGAATACCGTAATTCAGCCGTATATCAGCCTCGTTTCCAATCCATGTATTTAATATCCCTGATGCACTGTAGCAGACGCTCGCTTTTTTTCAGGATCCGCGCGCATTGTACGTTGCTAAATATAGGACTATTCCCAAATGACGTTGATCCAAATCGTAACTCTGCTCATCACAGCATACACTTCTTTGAATAGAAGCGCGGTTCGCATAACCATTGTACCGAACCCGGGAGGTTTCTAATTCACCGTCTCGGTTTTGGATGTATTCCTCTCTACGTTTGGCTCTTCCCTGTCGTTCCCGTGAAGGCATTTTGCCAACGCTAGTTAAACATGGCGAACAAACAACAAACCATTATGGTACCATAAGTTTCTAATTATACGTATAGGTATTGTCATGGGAACGCTTGAGTTAAGTACTCAATATGGCGTAGTTATTGCTTTGTACCAAAGCTGTGTATCTGACACCAATGGGCAGTCGGTAGAAAAATTCTACGATTTTTGGTGTAACTGGCGCTCTCTAAAACCGTTCCTATCTCGAGTTATACTCACCCAGGAAAAACTGTCGGAGGAGAAATTTGGGACTGGGAACGAGAACTACGAGCTATTTTGTTCTCTTAAAGCAAACTGTTTGGCGACTTGAACAAAACGTTTAAATGATCGTCTTTCCATTTTGGTCCGATAGCAACAAAGAGCTAAACTATCCGTTTCTCGGTTCGTGAGTTATACGCGGGTCGCGGTTTTTTAATGATATTCATGATACGGCACAAATCCTATATGAGAGTTTCTGCCGTAACTCTCGATATCAGTTATATGGGACAGTATCCGGGAAATCTTCCTATGTTTTATTACATTATAAAAATAATCGTGTTACAAGATATTCTCTCTGAGAAAGTTAGTGGTATATAGGATTTCAAGGCAATGGTGGTGTAAAAAGGAAGGGAACAAGAGATTCAGTGGAGATACACTATATTTAGCACTTTATAAAACATCATTACAGTTATGTTGCTAAATATAGGAATAATTATTGTATCTCCACTGAATCCCTTGTTCCCTTCCTTTTTACACCACCATTGCCTTCAAATCCTATATACCACTAACTTTCTCAGAGAGAATGTTTATTATATCTTGTTTCATTATTATTATTATTATTTATAAGCGACTACTACTTGTACTTGTATACTTTGCAACCCGTACATATACTAGTACAATGTTGAAGTAAATACACCGGATTGTATGATAAAATCCAGCCGTTGTAATTCCCGAGCCATGTTTGTTGCCTAGCAACACAATGTTTACAGTTCTGTTACATTTGCTGCTGTTCTAGTTCCAAACACGCGCGCCATACTTTTCCTCGTTTCTCGTCTGAGTTCAGTTCATAGCGCCGCCTCTTAGAAGCTCGCACCGCAACAGAATTCTTTTCCTGTCGCCACCTCTTAGAAGATCGGTTCGACTCCATATTTGTTATGTATATGTCACGAGCAGACTGTTCAGCATCAGCATCGTACCGAACTCGGGAGGACTCTAACTCATAGTCTTGATTTAGGAGGTATATTCCTCTCTTCGCTTAGCTTTCCTCTTTTGTAGCCGAGATTAGTCTGACGTAGCCATACCCTCGCGCTTTGCGGAGGGTCTGGAGACATTGCCATACCAAATTGGTTCTGATTACATGTACTTCCAACATATTAAAAGTTATTAAGGTTACCTTACGTTACGAGGAATGCAATTATGTTACGGCACACGTGTACGATACACGGCCAACGATTGGAGTCCGTATCGGAAGCGAATACACTGGCGTGACGTCAACGTGACCATAGTGGCGTATCATCGCCGATCGGCACCGCTTTTTTTTTTTAACGTAAGATTATTTGGCGTATCGGTAGCGTGAACGGGTCCAATTTAGGAGCGTGAACCTTGGCGTAACGCAAGTCTTGAGAAAAATCCGATACGGCAGCGTTTTACGTATCCCTTTCGTCCCTATACTTTCCAGACTCTTTATTATATAAAAACATTTAATAAACAACAAACAAACATGACATTACATACATGTACACGTTCAACAATACAAGTCATTGTTCCAATTATGCAGAAGTCTTTTAGCAGACACCTCCTGTCGTTCAACAGTGGTGGTAGTGTCAGTGTCAGCTGTTGTACATCGATGATCATATTGAGGAACAGACCTGAGGACTTTGTCCGATGAACCACACCATTTTTGAAATGGCAGTCATATTCACTCAGGAGAGGCACTCTGGCAGGTGATGACAGGGTCCATGTGATGCACAATGTCATGTGAACTCCAAAACAGCCAATCAGAGCTCCTATCTCCTGTGTGAGTTGCAGGTGATATTATACATGCTGCATCCTTAATTAGTATAACGTACAATGGAATTGGTTCCAGATTTGTATACAACAAAGTCACAAAGATCAACTGCTTGTCAGAACCCCTGTAGTATGAGTAAGGAAGTAGTGAGATAGTTACAAAACGTTAGACAAAGCCACCCATAGGTCTTGTTTTGATGGAAGAGGAGAGCAAATTTTCAGAAATGCGAACTGACACCTCAATGTATGGAAGACAAACTTCAGGTTTTTTTTTTGTCCCTGTGAAGCAACATGCACATGACAACATTACACATACAGGTACATGTACATGCACAAACCGTTGGTCAAGGATGAGATATGCCATTGCTGCAGCCTTTGACACAAATGGTTCGTACTGGCCATTGAGGTAAGTGTCGCTTAGCATGATGCTTAAGTTAGTTTTGCCATCATCTATACCACCATAGAATTGCATACTTACAAATTAAGATGACAGGCTTACCCTTACCTGTACTAGGAGTGTCATTCTCACCCATTGGAAGAGATGTAGCTTCAGCTAGTATCGGTCAGCACGCACCATCCATGATGGAAATGGAATAAATTACGTTAACCCTTTCCGTGAGTTCCAAAAGATCGAGATGGGGTTGGCTTTGCAAGTGCTTTTCATTCTTTATTGCTACAGTATACTGCCAAGTGGGGGCACTTACCTTCATGCTCCTCATCTTCCACTTCTGCATCACCTCCAGAAAGTAATGCTGCTAAGTTTTCCATCACCTTTGGGGACAAAAGAAGAAAGTAACTAGCTATGGCTAAGCAATAACCAGCTATACCTATTATTTTCTTTTCTCACAATATCCAATGAAAATAGTAGCAGTTGAGTGCAGTATCCGAACACACTACTAAATATGTATGTGTATGTGTGCATGTATTGTAAATCTGTGTGTTGCACATGTGAGGTATACATATGTGTGTGTGCAAATGCTATGTGTGTACAACACACACAGTGTCAGTAACAACATTCAAAATGAGCACACATGCAGTACCAGACCTACCGTTTATACCAAAGTGATACCACCATCCCACCTCCAGCAGGAAACACACTAACTACATCTTTACGTTTTAAGTAGAAGTACATACTTACATATACATGTAAGTGCTGTTGGGGGAGAGGGTAAGAGGTGGGGGAGGGGTAAGAGGTGGGGGAGGGGTAAGAGGTGGGGGAGGGGTAAGAGGTGACGAGAGACAAAAATAACAATGAAACATTGCTACACAACACATGCACCCCTTCCTGTACCTGTACCCACATGTAGCCTTTATGCACACTTCCTGTACACCATATGCTTACCATTATCCTCATGGGTTCTGAAGAGGTGAACAAGATGGAGTACTTTTCATCATCTTTCTTACCATCTAGAGGCAAAAGACCAGTCCATTTTACACCATCTTTGTGCGACGACCTACCTTCCTGATAATGTTCTTCAAGAAGATACATCAATGATGTACAAATCTACACACACACAAGCACACGCACACACTCACACATGTACGCACACACACAATATATCTGATCCCAGTCTTCGCACACGTTTTACCCTTTGGCTGGTCGGGAGTAGTGGAATCCAAGAAGTCCGTGGCCGTCATGTACAACAACTTCAGCTAGTATATCGGTAAGCATGCACCATCCATCACCGCATGGCGGAAATTGAATCAATCACGCTATCCCTTCTGCGAGTTCAAAATATTCCAGTCTTTTCACATTAGAGATAGAGTTGAGTTTGTAGGTTGCTTTCGTACTTTGACTTCGACGTTCATCTTGAACTAGAAACCATTCCGACAACTGAAAGCAGCCATTTTTAATAGCACGTTATTATCTATTATTGTATGTATTAGTTGGGCGTAGCTAGCTATATACAACTTGTTTCCAATACGCTTCTGATATCGCAGCCGTAACGCCGAAGAAATTTATAGCAATTGCGATACGCCAATTATATTACCCTGCCGTATACTACCCGGTCGATTCACTGGTGTATTGTTTCCAAAATAAGGTACGTCACGCCAGTGATTTAAAATCACTTGTGTATTCATATACGATCATCATAGGCGTAACGCCAGGGTGTGACTTCCTTTGGCGTACAACGTCCGGTAG
This sequence comes from Spongilla lacustris, assembly GCA_949361645.1. Classification (NCBI taxonomy): domain Eukaryota; kingdom Metazoa; phylum Porifera; class Demospongiae; order Spongillida; family Spongillidae; genus Spongilla; species Spongilla lacustris. Next base: position 5,710,194 of record OX442422.1, read on the forward strand.
GAGTTAGCCGTGTAGAAAGACGTACTGCGGCACATGTGGCTAGAGAACTAGATTTATATGCAAACCTTACAACTAAATAGTTGATTTTGTGAGCGGACGAGACGTTTTCGCCATCCTACGGCTACCCACTGGTTGCGGAAAAGGTCTGTGCTATGGCCCATGGGTGCTTGCCTGGGATCCTCGACAGGATGGCTTTCGCGTCCGATCGTACAGCTCACTTAAGTCTTGGCTGTCGCCATCTTGAACGCCTGTTGTCCGTAACATAATTGCATTCCTCACATTCCTCGTAACGTAAGGTAACCTTAATAACTTTTAATATGTTGGAAGTAATCAGAACCGATTTGGTATGGCAATGTCTCCAGACCCTCCGCAAAGCGCGAGGGTATGGCTACGTCAGACTAAGCCGAGATGGCATTTTGACAAAAACAACTTCGCTAGCTAAAAGTGGTGAGCAAAACCAGGGACACTTAATAAAAGTGTCCTTGACAAGGGTGTATACAACCTGCAACAGGATGTTTACAAGGTTGATATAAGAGGTGTAGAACAACTCGGTACACGACCGAAAGGTACCACCCTTGATATATGATGTAGCTAACAACTTGTCTCGATCCAGTCAACAACCTGCAACAGGGTCGTAAACTACCTGTACAAAACCAGATGAAATCCTTATATGGACTTTCACTACCGTAAATCTAATTTAATGACAAAGTTCATTGCAACTGTTGTTATAAAACACAATACAAGTTTTTACAAAACACAATGCCAATCCAGCAACTGTGTCCAGTCATGTAAGAACACAAGCTTGGTATCTGCAACTTGCTCCTGCTCCACAGTGTTAAGAATTACAGATTTTTCAAACTTGCAGTGGTTTCCACATTCGTGTACCATTGAAACTGCTTGTGCTGTCCACAGTAAATAGTGCATGTCCGTGATAGGGTGAAAAGTGGACACTCGAAATCATTCAACAGTGGCTGTCCATTAGGTAGCTGCAGTGCCAAGAAACCTTGTACCAGGCAAAGGGTACGACCCGACTTAAGTTGGATTGTTGTCAGTAGCTGACCATATTTGAACTGGGATAAGAGATGAAATCATAACAAAAACTACATAAAGAATATTTTTACCTCACAGAATGGAGGGTGCAATTTCCAAATGAACAAGCTCTGAACAGTTGGAAACGACCGCTCTGTGCTCTTGTACATTGTCATCCATACTGCCCACGTGTGTATGACACTATAGGGAGTCTTGAGCTGTTGCAGTTCTTCAATGGTCCTTGAGAAGGTTAAGTTTCCCACTGCAGGATGTTGCCTATAAAAATATCATACGTGCTGTTCCAGGTTTATAGATATCTCTGTCTGCATTCAAAACCTTCTTTGGAACGGAGTTAAAAAAAACCTTGTACTTCATGTGGAATAATTGTAAAGGTTTTTACTGCATCTGTGTAAAGCAGGAGTTGACACACATGCACACACATGCACATACATGCACATGCACACACACACATGCATATACACACATGCACACACATGCACATGCACACACACATGCACACACACACATGCACACACACACTATACACACACACACATGCTGCACACACTCTCAAACGCACACTGGCACACACACACACATGCACACACTCTCAAGCGCACACCGGCACACACACACACATGCACACACTCTCAAGCGCACACCGGCACATGCACACACTCTCAAGCGCACACCGGCACACAAACATTGAAATACACAAAACACTAACACACACACAACTGTACATCTGTCTGACGGTCCTCTGTCTCTATGGAATGATGTGGAAAAATGGCCATTTCTAGACGCTCTACGGTAACATCATCATCGGGTACAAGGGCATCCTATATGTGAACAAATAAGTGTGTAAACTTTGTACAATAGATTCACTTAAATACCTCTGCAGGGGATTCGACGCTCAACTGTTGTGCCACGATTGCCAAACTTTCCGCCAGAGATCGATGCGTAGCACTTTCAAAATGCCGATCCAGTCTGTACTGTTTTTCAAAGCCTTTCTGGCATATGTCACAAAAAAGGATCAAAACAAACATTGAAACGGTTACCAACAACTCGCATTGGGCAAACAGAACACACCTTGCCGCCTTCCATTTTCTTGTTGTGTGACCGGAAATTTCCGAATTTTTCCGATTTTGATTAAATCGTGTGGCTGCATTTGGATCGGGTAGTAATAGCTGAGCTATAGTCTCAACAATTACAAGCCGTGATGGCGAAACCACTCAATAACTTACTAACTCTCAGTGCTTCACATCGCTTTATAGTGCATTGCACAATTTGTTTCCTATATTAAATTAAATAGTGGGTACGTTTACTATGTAAAGTTTTTTACATAGTTATCACGCGTAAGTACTATTCGGGCGGTCCCTACATAGTAGTAAGGCCCTCCCGACTACGTACGTATACAACGTCACGTGCCGTACAAGTTGGCCCACAGTTGTCAACAGATGGGAGCAATATGTCATCGTATAATGGTACAGAATGTAAACAAGTATTATCAGATTGTAATTACATCTTGTACCTGACTGTACAAACTATGTTGTACCTATATGTCATTCCTCGCGACCCGGTACCAAGTTGTATTACAATAATGTACCAACATGAAACAATATACGGGCCTGTACCGACGTGATAACTTTTGGTTGTGTAAAAACACAATTGAAACACCAATCATATATAACGATACATAATTCTAATTATACGTGAAACATTGTCATGGAAACGGTTTTAATACTCTTAATATATTGATTGGACAAATTACGGGAACGAGCTTTTTTTGTTTACTTAAAGTAAACGGCCTGGCGACTTGACCAAAACATGAAAATTATCGTCTTTCCACTGCGGCTCGATAGCAATAAAGAGCTACACTATCCGTTTCTCGTTTCGTGCGTTATACCGTATACGCGCGTTTTTTATAATGATTTCATGATACAGCACAAATCCTATATGAGAATTATTAACTGCCGTAACTCTCGATACGTGAAAACATTGGTCTGGGAACGAGACTAGCTAGACTACACAAGATGTCCGCTATACTACCGGAAGTAATAGAGACAGTCGGTACGTAACGCCTATTTGACATTTGTCTAATGCACAAATACTATTTTTATACTATAGTATCGGGAGTTGGGTTTCCTCCCCCCCCCCCCCCCTCCACAACTTTTGTAGCACCCACTGACCTAGAGCTAGAGTAGGCGTGGTCGCTATGGCGTAGACCAACTCAACTGTCGTATTCACGTATACTACACTGTGTGCGCATACGTGATGTGTCTTTGATCCTTCAAAACCTCAGAGCAGAAGCTTCGAGATGCGGTATGGCGGGGTGATATTGGCGAGGTGGCGAGGTTGATCAAAAGTGGAGTATCTGTACATTCAACTCGTGAGGTAAGCGGAGATTTTCATGGGGGATCAGAATTTTCCACTTACAGAGTAAATTTGTCTATTGTATGTTAAAAGATATATGAATGCACACTGTAGTTTTCAATCATGATATTATGAGGGAGGGGAGTGTCCATGCTTGAGGGCTATCTCAAGGCTGTACATTTTGCTACCTGCACCTTGAATGGAGACATTGACTTGAAATGTTGGTCCCAAAAACTATCCCATCAGCTGTAATGTACATATATAAATTAGCCTCCTCTTCCTCCTCCCCTTTATTAATGATTGCAATCAATTCATAAATCTTGTATTCATTTGTTTACATGTACCTAATGGCTTCATATTTGAAGGAGCCATGTTGATGACCATGTACTACATGTAGATGTGTACATTGTACCCCCCATGTTGACTGAAATATTATACCCACTTCAGGATGGCAATACTCCATTACACCTTGCTGCAAAGGGAGGTCATACTACTTGTGTGGAATATCTCCTTTCCACTCCTGGTATTGATGTGAACATTACGAATAGGGTGAGTTGTATGTAAAGCTGCACAATCTTCCTCCTATTCATACATCTTTTTACTTTACTTAGCAAATGTGAGCCCCAATACATGCACCCCGTTGGCTGCATGCCATAAAGAGGGGTCAGGCAGAGCACCCCATGAGACCACATGCCCTAATGGCTAGAGGTGGATAAGGGAGGCAAGAGCCAGCCTCCATGGATGTAGCCATTGTTGGGTGAATGGGAGCAGACGTGTTGCGTAGCATTAGGTACTGCCATGCCCTAGACTGCCTGAACCAATGTGGGGCCAATGGGGTGGTGGCCATTGTACCTTAGAGGCCAGCAGAGGTTGTTGCCTTAGCTCTGTGACCTCACCTCAGGGTGTTAGCCCCAGGGTTATGGTAGCCATGTCTTGAGCAGCACCAGCCTTCTTTAATGTGATGAGAGCAGCAGAATACATACATGTATGTGATGCAATAATGAGAGCACACACATACCTACATGTATAAGGTGTCCAAGTCCAGTCAGTCAGGGGTACAATATTACACAAGGGGTAGGAGGGGACTGAGATGATGCCAGTAGCTACTGAGGATATGTGTGTAATGGACTTGCCTATAAGGGGCACCAGGTAGATCTGTGGGGATTGGTAAGCAATGCAATGGGGACACATGTAGACACTAAGTATAGGCACCTGGTACCTTCCATTAAAACACTTCTTAACACTACCATATCACATACTGGTTGTATGTGTGTACTTTGATTAGAGACTTCATGTTTGAAGGGGCCCTGGCATCTAAACATGTGTACATTGTACCCACCATGTTGGCTGAACTATTGTACCCACTACACTGTATGTTGGCTGACCTATTGTACCCACTCCAGTATGGTGATACTCCATTACACCTTGCTGCAATAAATGGTTCTACTACTTGTGTGGAACGTCTCCTTTCTACTCCTGGTATTGACGTCAACATTAAGGATCGTGTAAGTTTGTGTATTGAATGTTACATGAACATTACAGTTATGATAATACTAAGAACAGGAGGGAGTGGAGACATGCCAATAAAGGCATCTCCAATATCTCTTGTTCCCTTCCTTCTTACACCACCATTGCCATAAAATGCAATATACCACTAACTTTCACTATTGTTATGTATGAGATATGACATGTATGTATATATCCTTAGTCTTCTGCCTCAAATTTACTAATAATGGTTGTGGTAAAGTCACGAAGCATGCACATGTATAATGCTGACATACATGTACATGAGTGACTTTGTTTGAAGAGGTCATGGCGGCCATGTTGATGATGACCATGTACTGCATGCACCATGTTGACTGACCCACTCCAGCATGGTCATACTCCATTACACTATGCTGCAAAAGAAGGTCATACAACTTGTGTGGATCGTTTCCTTTCCGTTCCTGGTATTGATATGAACATTAAGGATGAGGTGAGTTGTACAATCTTCTTCCTCCTATTCATAAATCATACATCTCTTTACTTTACTTAGCAAATGTGAGCCCCAATACATGCACCCCGTTGGCTGCATGCCATAAAGAGGGGTCAGGCAGAGCACCCCATGAGGCCACATGCCCTAATGGCTAGAGGTGGATAAGGGAGGCAAGAGCCAGCCTCCATGGATGTAGCCATTGTTGGGTGAATGGGGGCAGACTGGATCCCACTGTGTTGCATAGCATTAGGTACTCTCATGCCCTAGGCTGCCTGAACCAATGTGGGGCCAATGGGGTGGTGGCCATTGTACCTTAGAGGCCAGCAGTGGTTGTTGCCTTAGCTCGGTGACCTCACCTCAGGGTGTTAGCCCAAGGGTTATGATAGCCTTGTGTTGAGCAGCACCAGCCTTCTTTAATGAGATGAGAGCAGCAGAATACGTACATGTATGTGATGCAATAATGAGAGCACACACACACACCTACATGTATAAGGTGTCCAGGTCCAGTCAGTTAGGGGTACAATACTACACAAGGGGTGGGAGGGGGCTGCGATGATGCCAGTAGCTACTGAGGATGTGTGTATAATGGACTTGCCTATAAGGGGCACCAGGTACATGTAGATCTGTGGGGATTGGTAAGCAATGCAATGGGGACACATGTAAACACTAAGTATAAGTACTTGGTACCTTCCATTAAACACTTCTTAACACTGTCATATCACATACTGGTTGTATGTGTGTACTCTAATTAGAGGCTTCATGTTTGAAGGGGCCATGTTGATGACCATGTACTACATGTAGATGTGTACATTGTACCCACCATGTTGACTGAACTATTGTACCCACTTCAGGATGGCAATACTCTATTACACCTTGCTGCAAAGGGAGGTCATACTAGTATTACTTGTATGGAATATCTCCTTTCCACTCCTGGTATTGATGTGAACATTAAAAATAGGGTGAGTTGTATGTAAAGCTGTACAATCTTCCTCCTGTTCGTACATCTTTTTACTTTACTTAGCAAATGTGAGCCCCAATACATGCACCCCGTTGGCTGCATGCCATAAAGAGGGGTCAGGCAGAGCACCCCATGAGGCCACATGCCCTAATGGCTAGAGGTGGATAAGGGAGGCAAGAGCCAGCCTCCATGGATGTAGCCATTTTTGGGTGAATGGGGGCAGACTGGACCCCACTGTGTTGCGTAGCATTAGGTACTACCATGCCCTAGGCTGCCTGAACCAATGTGGGGCCAATGGGGTGCAGGCCGTTGTAATATTGTTGGAATCGTGATGACCGCACACATGCACAATAGAGGCGAGTTAATTTGTTAATTAAATCAAGATTATAATTTTATAACCATTAAATCAGACGATTGAGCGCTAGCGCTGGATAATACATGTACATTGACGTGTTGGTGAAGTTGGATCAATGCCTGCTGCCTGGCGCCCTTCGGTGCCCATGGCGCCCCACGTCATAAACCGGCAGGTGGGTTGGTACCCCCCTGGCCCCCTCCGACCAGGCCGCCACTGATAAGGTGTACAGGTCCAGTCAGTGAGGGGTACAATATTACACAAGGGGTGGGAGGGGGCTGCGATGATGCCAGTAGCTACTGAGGATGTGTGTGTAATGGACTTGCCTATAAGGGGCACCAGCTATAAGGGGCACCAGGTAGATGTGTGGGGTTTGGTAAGCAATGCAATGGGGACACATGTAGACACTAAGTATAGGCACCCGGTACCTTCCATTAAAACACTGCTTAACACTACCGTATCACATACTGGTTGTATGTGTGTACTCTAATTAGAGGCTTCATGTTTGAAGGGGCCATGTTGATGACCATGTAAACATGTGTACATTGTACCCACCATGTTGGCTGAACTATTGTACCCACTACACTGTATGTTGGCTGACCTATTGTACCCACTCCAGTATGGTGATACTCCATTACACCTTGCTGAAATAAGAGGTGATACTACTAGTGTGGAACGTCTCCTTTCTACTCCTGGTATTGATGTGAACGTTAAGGAGCGTGTAAGTTTGTGTATTGAATGTTACATGAACATTACAGTTATGATAATACTAAGAACAGGAGGGAGTGGAGACATGCCAATAAAGGCATCTCCAATATCTCTTGTTCCCTTCCTTCTTACACCACCATTGCCATAAAATGCAATATACCACTAACTTTCGCTATTTTTATGTATGAGATATGACATGTATGTATATATCTATAGTCTTCTGCCTCAAATTTACTAATAATGGTTGTGGTAAAGTCACGAAGCATGCACATGTATAATGCTGACATACATATACATGAGTGACTTTGTTTTAAGAGGCCATGGCGGCCATGTTGATGATGACCATGTACTGCATGCACCATGTTGACTGACCCACTCCAGCATGGTCATACTCCATTACACTATGCTGCTAAGGAAGGTCATACAACTTTTATGGATCATTTCCTTTCTGCTCCTGGTATTGATGTGAACATTAAGGATGAGGTGAGTTGTACAATCTTCTTCCTCCTATTCATAAATCATACATCTTTTTACTTTACTTAGCAAATGTGAGCCCCAATACATGCACCAGGTTGGCTGCATGCCATAAAGAGGGGTCAGGCAGAGCACCCCATGAGGCCACATGCCCTAATGGCTAGAGGTGGATAAGGGAGGCAAGAGCCAGCCTCCATGGATGTAGCCATTGTTGGGTGAATGGGGGCAGACTGGACCCCACTGTATTGCGTAGCATTAGGTACTGCCATGCCTGAACCAATGTGGGGCCAATGGGGTGGTGGCCATTGTACCTTAGAGGCCAGCAGTGGTTGTTGCCTTAGCTCTGTGACCTCATCTCAGGGTATTAGCCCCAGGGTTATGGTAGCCATGTGTTGAGCAGCACCAGCCTTCTTTAATGAGATGAGAGCAGCAGAATACATACATGTATGTGATGCAATAATGAGACCTATCCTAAGGTGTCCAAGTCCAGTCAGTCAGGGGTACAATATTACACAAGGGGTGGGAGGGGGCTGAGATGATGCCAGTAGCTACTGAGGATGTGTGTGTAATGGACTTGCCTATAAGAGGCACCAGGTAGATCTGTGGGGATTGGTAAGCAATGCAATGGGGACACATGTACACTGTAGACACTAAGTATAGGCACCCGGTACCTTCCATTAAAACACTGCTTAATACTGCCATATCACATACTGGTTGTATGTGTGTACTTTGATTAGAGACTTCATGTTTGAAGGGGCCATGTTGATGACCATGTACTACATGTACATGTGTACATTGTACCCACCATGTTGACTGAATTATGTACCCACTCCAGGGTGGTGATACTCCATTACACCTTGCTACAAGGAGAGGTCAAACTGCCTGTGTGGAACATCTCCTTTCCGCTCCTGGTATTGATGTGAACATTACGAATGAGGTGAGTTGTACAATCTTCTTCCTCCTATTCATAAATCATACATCTTTTTACTTTACTTAGCAAATGTGAGCCCCAATAAATGCACCCCGTTGGCTGCATGCCATAAAGAGGGGTCAGGCAGAGCACCCCATGAGACCACATGCCCTAATGGCTAGAGGTGGATAAGGGAGGCAAGAGCCAGCCTCCATGGATGTAGCCATTGTTGGGTGAATGGGGGCAGACTGGACCCTACTGTGTTACGATAGCATTAGGTACTCTCATGCCCTAGGCTGCCTGAACCAATGTGGGGCCAATGGGGTGGTGGCCATTGTACCTTAGAGGCCAGCAGTGGTTGTTGCTATAGCTCTGTGACCCCACCTCAGGGTGTTAGCCCCAGGGTTAGGGTAGCCATGTGTTGAGCAGCACCAGCCTTCTTTAATGTGATAAGAGCAGCAGAATACATACATGTACATCTACATGCACATGTATGTGATGCAATAATGAGACCTATAAGGTGTCCAAGTCCAGTCAGTCAGGGGTACAATATTATACAAGGGGTGGGAGGGGGCTGAGATGATGCCAGTAGCTGCTGAGGATGTGTAGATCTGTGGGGATTGGTAAGCAATGCAATGGGGACACATGTAGACACTAAGTGTAGGCACTTGGTACCTTCCATTAAAACACTGCTTATCACTACCATATCACATACTGGTTGTATGTGTGTACTCTAATTAGAGGCTTCATGTTTGAAGGGGCCATGTTGATGACCATGTACATTGTAAACATGTGTACATTGTACCCACCATATTGGCTGAACTATTGTACCCACTATGTTGGCTGACCTATTGTACCCACTCCAGTATGGTGATACTCCATTACACCTTGCTGCAGAGGGAGGTTATTATACATGGTCTTGTTTGGAACGTCTTCTTTCCACTCCTGGTATTGATGTGAACTTTAAGGGTGATGTAAGTTTGTGTATTGAATGTTACATGAACATTACAGTTAACGTTTGAATCGCTATATCGTCCGAACGGTAAAGGCTATTGACTTCCTATTTTCATGACTTCATACTAAACCATTGCTCTATGGTAAAATCACAGCTTTGCAACATTCGATACCGCACCTGGTTCAAACCCAACATAACTTTCAGTAAGAGTAATCAAATCGCTTCAAATTCGGTTTTTAGGTAGAGAGGTCCTATACCTATCTATTTGTTCTGTTCGTTAATTGTATGCTATCCGTTACGGAGATACAACTTTTTTCCCGCTTGATCATTGGCTCGAATCGAGCGGGAAAAGTGCACGTAGTTTGTTCAACTTTATCTCCATAACGGATGACATAAAAATTAATGAACAGAGCAAATCAATAGGTATAAGACCTCTCTACCTACAATCCGAATTTGAAGCGATTTGATTACTCCTACAGAAAGTTATGTTGGGTTTGAACCAGGTAGGGTATCGAACGTTGCATTGCTGGCGCGGAGCAAGTGCAAGACACCAAAATGTATTTTACCATAGAGCAATGGTGTAGTATGAAGTGTTGTAAATAAGAAGTCGATAGTCATTACCGTTCGGAAGATGTAGTGATTGAAATGCTATAATACGATTATTTTATAATGTTATAAAACATAGGAAGTTTTCGCGGATACTGTCCCATATAATTATAATCATTATATTATTATTATTATTATTATTATTATTATCTCTTTTGTGCCAATTTCATTGCGTCCAAATGCCATACAGCTAAGAAGTTATTATCCAAACTTGAAGGTATTGCAAGTAGGGACCCACAAGTAGATGTGTAGTGGTTTTTGTCGGTTCAATGACTTGGCTCAAGCTATATATTCCAACTCCATTAGCCTTTGATGCTCTGCATATGTTTGATGTTGATGTGCGCCAGTGTTTCCTTAACTGTATGGCAGTCACCATAACTGATGCTTCATGGTGTCAAGCACAGCTCACTCTACATTTATCAGTGTGGTTTGGGACTTCGCTCCCTCTCCCATCATGCCAGTGCAGCATTCATTGCATCCTATTCTTCATCTGGATGGTGTAATAATGAGGATGCACATTTGAATCGTGCTATTGATACGTGTATGTTCAATGAGCAAGTTGCATTAACTGAGAAGATATCTCTTAGCTCCATCACGTCTGTACCTTGCAGTCAGAAAGGTTTATCTTTGAAACTGGATAGCTTTCAATTCCAGCAACTTATGGAAAAGTCCTCACCTGCTGATAAAGCACGTCTATATTCAGTTTCAGCCAAGCATGCTGCATCATGGCTTTCTGTAGCACCCTCCATAGGGCTAGGCTTCCATCTTGATCCAGAGGAGTTCCATATTGCAGTAAAGTTAGATATCTCGTATGGGTCTCAGTGTGCACTATGCCCTGTTAGTTCTCTTGACTCCCTAGGCCACCATGCAACTACTTGCAAAAGAGGGGGTGATGCTATATTTCGCCATAACAATCTTCGGGATGTTTTGGCAGGATCCTTCCATACTGCACATTTGTCTGTCCAGGTTGAAGCAGGTGCAGGGCTCAGCACAGACCTCTCCCAGTCAAGACCAGCAGATATTCTTGTACAGGACTGGGATCGAGGAAAGCCAGCCGCCTTTGACTTTGACATCTCTGTCGACTCACCGCTAAACTCCAATGTTTTGCCTGCAGCAGGAGCAAGAGCAGGTGCAGCATCAGAGGCGGCTGAGCTTAGGAAGCACACTGCAAATGATGCAAAGTGTGCAGAGTTGGGGTGGGTGTCCATCCCTCTTGTGGTGGAGTCTTATGGGGCATGGGGCAAGGAGGCTCAGCAATCATTTTCTAAACTGGCATCTCGCCTTGCTGTCCATGGCTGTGTGCCAAAGTCCATGGCAACCTTTGAACTTTATGCACGACTAAACATCTCCCTGATGAGGGCAAACTCTAGGGCGATGTTGTCTAGGTCCTAGATTATGTTAATTTTTAGTGTAATATTATCATTAGTGTTATAGCTGTATTCTGCATAGTGTAATATTATTATTATTGTACAAATCATCTATACAATCCCTATTATAATATATATATATATATATATTATACTTTAATAGCTGTTGTAAATGTGCATTGACAAATCAGGTTCATAGGACATAAAGCAGATATATAATAATACATGTTAGGTATGGTGATGTTGCTGATGCAACCTCTGTCTAAGCCAGCACTTCCCTCAGTGCTACAATGAAACATGCAATAGCTGCAGAAGCAAGCCTAGAAAAAGTTTTGTCATGCTTCTTTCCGGGTGGTGGCATTTAATAAAAATCCTATGCATGTATGCTGTGCCATGCACATTCTTACAATATTGGTGAGATAATGATTATACAAAACTAGGGATGGCTCCAATTCATTGCACTTTTTTGTTTTGACCCCCACCCCCAAGATTTAATTTATTTGCTCTATATATTTGTACTACATTGCACATGCTACAGTATGGTGCAACTTCATTAATCAAAGCTGCAGAACATGGTCTTGTTACTTGTGTGGATCAACTCCTTTCAGAATCTGCTTCTGGTATCAATGTGGATATTGCATTCCAGAGAATTTTCGCAATTGACATTTCAGAGACAGATCCAGAAGATCTGGAAGAGACCTATCCTGATTTACTGATGATCTAGACGAGACAGATCCTGAAGATGACTAGCTATTGTTAACACTTTTTAACTGACTGTATGCTTGCCTGATAGAATGGTTTATTACATACCTGTATGTATTATTTTTAGTGTTATTGTCATTATTCAATGAACATACATACATGTAAGTACCCTAATACATGTACTAGTCATTGTGTGGAACATCTGCTTTATCAATGTTAACATAACGAATAGGGTGATTTCGTCCCTATATATTTAGCGGATGTATGACTTCAATCAAAATCAAACTACAGGACAGGACAGACACCAGCTGCATGGGCACCAGTCCATGTACATCAGCTGGGCATATCAGCTGAGTACCAGTACTTGATTTTATACCTCAGTCTGACATTTTTAGGATATGTATTTTGAGCACAAAAAAAATCCAAAAGCTTAAAAGCTGAAATTCATTTGGCGAATGACATGTAATCCATCCTACATGTATATACCTGCAGCAAATATATTTAGTGGCAACTTGAGATCAGGTAGGGATTCAGTGTCATCTGTTAGCATTAACAAGCAGCAGATACTTTTAGCTCAGTGATGCATATGCATGATATATATGTACATGATTTGAGCCAGTAACTAGGAAATAAGTTTCACTATTTTTTTAAATTACAACCATATCATGCATATAAGATTATTGTTATTATTTGTATAATGCGTTCTGCATGGAGATGTACAGGCATTGATAAATTCAAAATATCCTAAATTCCAAATTCAGGATCATGCAGTGGGAATTAAGCATCAAATCAGAACTTTCCTGACTTGTTGGCATGAAGTTCACAAGAGACATGAGGCCTGGCAAGCCTGGTTGGGCAATGATTTTTTTTTACTCCTACAAGTATTCAAAATTGGGTATGAGCATGATATTATTGTTGGATGCATGATCCATTGATTGCTGGATGGAGGACGGTGGTGATGTTTCTACTTTCAAATTGCAAAGCAAGCCGGCTAGCTGCTCTAAACTGAAAAATCACAGTACAGCAAGGTGGCATACTGTCATTGGGGTTACCACTTTATAAATGCGATCTTTCATTGCAACAGTTTTCTGTTTTTTGATGAAGATGTTCTTCATTGCCCATCCCCCCCCCCCCCCCCCCCCTCCCCGGCTTGAAGAATGTGCAGACCTTGCATGTATTGGTGCCCAGCTGATGTGCCCAGCTAATGTACTGGTGCCCAGCTGATGTGCCCAGCTGATGTGCCCAGCTAATGTACTGGTGCCCAGCTGATGTACTGGTGCCCAGCTGATGTACTGGTGCCCAGCTGATGTACTGGTGCCCAGCTAATGTACTGGCCGGCATGGTGCCCAGCTAGTGTCTATCCTGCCCTGCAGCATTTGACCTGGAAGTCATTCATCCGAGCCTCATTTTGGACAGACTATCTTGGAACACTACTCATCATTTTTGGTGTGTTCTGTTCCTTACTACAGACCTGTATTCCTTACATGTAGTGGTTGATGTGTATGCTGGGTGAGGGAATGAAGCTAAAACCTCTTTCCTAAAAGTAAGCAAAAGGTTTGCACCTCAGTTGGGAATGAGTGTTTGCTGCATGGGAACCATTTCATGAGGCAGGAAAGAAACTGACTAGTAGTGTATAGTACTTACATGTATTATTTCTTGTTTGCTGTCTATGAAGGTACACTTTATGATGATGATTATTATTATTAAGACCTCTGTACCAAGATCGGAAGCACTGTCCAGCATATATACATGAATGATGCTGGTCAGAGCCAATGCAAAGACCCTGCTAAGCAGATAAGAGTTTACCTAGGCATAAACTAGGACTTTAGTTAGTTAAATATTACTATTCATTTTAACTGTATACCGCTTGAAATTTAGAACATATAGGCACCATTTGTGTCCTTCGAAACGGTTCTTTAGTCCTATGGGGTTATCCCTTAGTCCTGTGTAGTCCTGTGGGGTTATCCCTTAGTCCTGTGTAGTCCTGTGGGGTTATCCCTTAGTCCTGTGGGGTTATCCCTTAGTCCTGTGGGGTTATCCCTTAGTCCTATGGGGTTATCCCTTAGTCCTGTGGGATTATGCCTTTGTTCTGTGCGGTTATCCCTTAGTTTTGTGACTTCTAACGGGATTTCTATGAATCGGATTATTGAACAAGAAGTCGAAATAGAACCGTTTCATGTTAGTTTGATGTTACAAAGGCGTGTAGTTAAAGAGAACAAAAAGGATCCTGTTTTCCTCGTCCCCAAATGGAATAGTTTTTTTTAATTTGTAAAGAACTCTAGATAAGGGAAAACCCCACAGGACTAAGATATAACCCACAGATAATTATTTACGGAATAAAGGATATAAAAATATGCACATATCGGACCTACATTAGAAGATCCTATGTAGATTTGAAGTGTCATGAATTCCACTATTGCCGATGTACTGTAGAATGAGTTGGACTTTAGCCAGCGTATTTGGATAGAGCCGTCGAATACCTACAATGTAGCAAAACTGCCAGCGCTTAGAAAGCTCAGACAACAGAGATAATGCTCACTCCATAGTGTAGGGAAGTTGCATAATGTAGCAAACAAGGCAGTTTGAAAAAAGGGTCACTTAAGTTGAGTTTGAAAGTGGTGGGTCACGTTTTCAAGTTGATTTATGGTTACGGTGCGGGTAGGTATTAGGGTTTTTTTTTTTTACATGACAGGGTTTGTTTTATATCAAAAAGCCTTTATATTAGAAAGCTCTAAGAGAAAAAATCCGTGCTGAGATTTCAGGAGTGTGATAGTTTTCAAGAAGCTACAAAGCCAACTCCCTCCTGACACATGACATGTGCTCAACAGAAGCCCCACCCCCAACCATGTGCTGGCTTATTGGTTGTTCAATGGTTAGTTATACTTTTTAAAACTGCGATACAAGCTGTACATCTCCATCTTGGTAAATGTATCCAAAATGGTAACCTTGTATCAGGTTAATACATGTAGCAAGAGTGATTCATACCACAGTTATTTCGATTGGCGCACTAGTATCTAATGCATGAGGGAGGGAGGGAGGTGGTGCAAATCAATGTGAATGAACGAAATGTGTCCCTAACATCAATGTAAACACAATACAAATTGTACATTTTGGTTTGACATATATCACATATATTTCCAAGGTGTCCCATCAGCGTCGAGGCTCTGCTTGACGACTGCCTAAATATGCTCCAGTCAGACCACCTGCTGCCAAGCCAATACCAGCTCCAATCATTGCACCAGCAATAGTACCCACTCCAGGTACGATGCTCCCTACTCCCGCTCCAATTAGAGCACCTGCACCAATGCCAGGTCCTCCACCAGCCGCCACTCCTGCCATCGTTGCTTGGCCTTGGTTGTTATTGCTCATGGTTTGATGCCTAATTGACAGCAGATTTAAAAGCCAGCATGAATTAATGGAGGGAAAATGTGTACGACAAGTTAAATAACATAGGTAGTATAGATCTACATCTACAATCCAAGCATCCTAAAAATGTAGTTGCACTAAATGTGTGTTTTGGTTCGTCACTTCTACATGCTGTATATCAAAACTAAATTAATTAGAGAAGTTAAAAAAAAAAAAAATTGTAAAAGTATAGTTGTCCTTGCAAAGGGTAAGGACTTGTACATATGTACATCAGACATGTACAAACCATAATCTTGTGACAAAACATGTCATGTGGCTTGTGGTGATTGCCATATGTGATAACGTTAGGAGTGTTCCCCATCCACCTGTTTATTCTACAATAAACACATGAATCCACTTCAGGTACTCCACTTTTATCACCTGTGCTTCCTACAACCCTATCTGCACCCCCCCCCCCCCCCCCCCCCCCGTTCATCTAGCTCCATAAGAAGGGTTGGTAGTTGCTACAATATGTACCAGCATAGATATTAAATTAGATCACTATGGTACCAGGATATATATGCACTTGACACTGAAATGTGTGCATGCACGCAGTTTACATTCCTAGTACCTAACTGAGACAGGGCAAAATCAGTCAAAGCACACATATAGGACGCGAGTATGATAACGCCATATACAATAGCTGGCGTACGCATGGTTGTGACAATCTACTTCGGAGTGTACTTGAGTCTTCCCCCCGCTTCTTCAAATTCTTAATTGCCTTGTGGGCGGATCCTAGCTGGCCTGTTAGGTCAGTGTCTGACCTAGCTGCCAGGCCAAGCGGAAAGTCCGTCAGGCCAAAATACATGTACCGCGCGCGATTTGTGGTCACGTGGTATTAAATAGTCCACAATTAAAGCTGCAGTGCCTGTAAATAACATATACTAGCTATATCAGACGGACACGGATCCAGGTAGTATTCTGTATGGTACGCCATGCAAACGCGAAGTCGGGCTATAATTTGCGCCTATAACTAATGCGGCAGTGTTAATAATATATGGGGACCGGGAATTGCCTTTGACTCGTGCAAATTAACGTAAATGCACACACACACTCACAAACACACACACATGCGCACACACGTACACATACAAACACACACACACACATACACACACATGTACAGAAAAAATCCTACATTTGGGCACGAGACTAGGAACTGCATAAGCCTGATATAGTCACATGCAATCGCATCACCAGCCTGTATAACATACCAAGAGCTGGCTAGCTTACCTAACTTCACTGGTGGGTTTACGGCCCAAGGTTTTGTGGACACATGTACTAGGAAAAATTGAAATGATGATGTAATGCCCTTAACAACATCTACATGTACTGTACTTTAAAAAAAAAAATTTGTTTTATAACTGAAATACTCAACTTGAATCCATGTTAAAAGTTACAGAAAAATGTCTGCAACTACATGTAACAGAGGCCGCATTTCCTCTTTGCACTGCAAGTCTGCCAGCCACGGTTGTATGCGGCTGGAAACTAAGTCAACAATTAGATCATTTACGGTATTACCATATATTTCTTAACTGATGGCTCATTATAGACATCTGATGTTTAAAAGCAAACCATAACTCACCAGAACTAGCAAATCAAACACTGAAAACGAACTCAAACACTGCATTCCTTTTCCTGTCATGTCCAGTCAATGCGCACAATTGAAATTCCACATAGATAGCATGCGCATACCGTTTAGCAAGGTCACGCGATACGTATTTAGAAGGAGGGCATTACTAAATGCGACGACGTAGCCTTTGGTGACTGAACTGGAAGGTATGAGTACTACAGCGATGCTCAGGAGGCATGTGGCTACCAGAATTTACTAACCTGAAGTGGCAACGCATTTTCTGTCACCACGAACAAGCTGAGCGTATTGCATGAATAATCGACGTACGTTGTGGTTTTGCCCTATACATTATAGGTATGGATTACAATTTCCATACATTG
The DNA here is from genome assembly GCA_949361645.1 of Spongilla lacustris. Taxonomy (NCBI): domain Eukaryota; kingdom Metazoa; phylum Porifera; class Demospongiae; order Spongillida; family Spongillidae; genus Spongilla; species Spongilla lacustris. Next base: position 5,727,961 of record OX442422.1, read on the forward strand.
CAGAGTGTGTGGGCAGAGGCTAACGAAGTACAAGGCAAAGAAAAGAACCAGCTCTGAGTGCATAGCATTCTCAGCTGAGCTGAAAAAAGCTTTTGACATTGACACATCTGGGGATGATGTAACCCTAAGATGTTCTGCATGCAATGTAAGCTGGGTATGTAGAGAACCATCTGTGCCATCACAAAGTGAGTGCATCACAAATGTGTAGTGATGCTATTTGAGTGGCAAAACAAGTAAACATATGACATCATAAGAGGTCATCTTGAGAAGATTGCCCCTCCTCTAGTTCTCCATAGTGAGCCTAGCCCACCTTTGGCAAGAGCTAACAACCTATCAATGCTAAAGGAGCTGAAGTGTGCACTGTGCTCCAACACCCTCTCACAGCCACTGGAACTGCTGTGTGGTGCACTGGTGTGCTCCAAATGCCTCCGGGAGTGGATAGCAGCATATGATGCTGTGAACCGTCCATGCTGCTCAGAGGACGGATAGTCCTCTGCTGCTTAGAGATGGTCCCATGTTGCTCAGTAATGGTCCCATGCTGCCCAGAGGATGGTCCCATGCTGCCCGGAGGATGATCCCCTGCTGCTCAGAGGATGGTTCCCTGCTGATCAGAGGATGATCTCCTGCTGCTCAGTGGATGATCCCCTGCTGCTCAGATGCTGCTCAGAGGACGGTCCCCTGCTGATCAGAGGATGGTCCCATGCTGCTCAGAGGATGATCCCCTGTTGCTCAGAGGATGATCCCCTGCTGCTCAGAGGACAGTCCCATGCTGCTCAGAGGACGGTCCCCTGCTGATCAGAGGATGGTCCCCTGCTGATCAGAGGATGGTCCCATGCTGCCCAGAGAATGATCCTCTGCTGCTCAGAGGATGATCCCCTGCTGCTCAGAGGATGATCTCCTGCTGCTCAGAGGATGATCCCCTGCCGCTCAGAGGACAGTCCCATGCTGCTCAGAGGACGGTCCCCTGCTGATCAGAGGATGGTCCCCTGCTGCTCAGAGGATGATCCCCTGCTGCTCTGAGGATGATCCCCTGCTGCCCAGAGGAAAATCCCCTGACGGTCACCAGATGGTCCCCTAGTCAGACTATCATCAAGTGTGATAATGCTGCTGTCAGATGTTCTGGAGCACTGTATACAGACTGCAGCAGGGATATTAAGGATGGTGACTATGAAGGGCATGAGTGTGCACCAACACTTACACCTGAGGAGGAGAAGCAAGCAGCGAGTTTGCTGAAGAGGGTAATCTCTACCAGCTAGTCCTGACAAAGCCATCATACAACTTGCTACAGGGGAAGCAGTTAAGTGAATGTCAATGACTTGTACAGAGGTTACATAATATATACACTCACTTCTGCCAATAACATTCGTGCATGTCACCAGAGCTAAACTACAGCTGCCTACTCATCATGGACTAAAGTTCAGGTACATGTATTGCCGGCGATTAAGGCTGGGCTTGCCATACCTTGGAATACACTGAGGCTTCTAAGGTGGTGTGTCACAACATACAGCAAAGGCTCAATTCTAACTCACTGGTGTTTCAGGTGGCTCAAATCATCAGGAATCTGTCTGGCTGGTGAGGAAAGGATGCACCACATATCCAGCCAAATTGTTGGCGATAACCCCAAAGGAGAAACAGCCCCCTTTTCAGGGGCCAAGTCAATCCATGCAAAATTCTTGGCTTGACATTTGCTCCAATCCACAACCACATGCAGAACCTGATGCGCATTGTGCAAGAACACTTACTAAGTATTGAGCCACAATTGGTAGCTGCCATCCCCCCTCCAGCCAAGAGAGTAAAGAATAAATAATAATTCAGTTCAAGCTCAATCTATTTACATACGAGCATGGAGTCAAATTTAGACCAAAAGAAATATAAGGCTATATTTTAAACGCTCTGTTAAAACCCACTTCATTGCGCAAATATTAATTCCCCCACCCCCAAAAAGACACCAAAATGGTGGATTTTCAAAGGCTAGAAATCTACTTCAGAAAATGCGTTGCCACTAACCTGTACCAAAAAACGACAGTACAAACAACTAACTTTACCGTGATAGCTTTGGCATGTTCCAATTCAGTCACCGAGCGTCGTTGTAGTTTTTTGAACACATGTAGTCGGTGATCGCCGTGCGTAAGTCGATAGGTTTGAAGTACCAGAGCCGACAGTTGGCAACACCAGGCCACGTGATTTTTGCTTACAATATAGTTCAAAGGTGTTTATCACTGCTAGTATGGCTTTTAGGTGTTGATTACGTTTTATGTACCCCGTGCACAGCTGGTTCTAAAAGGCATCGGTTGTCAGGTTCGTTGCTATGGGTGTACGTAACCATTTCAATTTTTCGGGGCGTAGGGCTTAGTATCCACGCGTTCAATGAGAGCAGACCACCGTGCAGCTTATTAGATCCCCTTGGTCAGCAATGCCTCACTGAGATGCAATTGTTATGTTTCTTCAATTTCTTTCCATTCACTCAGACCGAAATTTCAAGTCTACCAACTGGAATATTAAATTTGAACCACCAAGACATTTTTAGGCACAAGTAGTATAATTTTGCCCCCTTCGCGGTTTGTTCCAATGGCAATTTTGTGGACCCCACTGTAAAATGTGGGACAAATATATGATGTAATTCATGCATACGTCACGGTTGCATATTATGTAGCTGTGCCTGGAGTCCATCAGGCCTAGGAGTAAAAGTAGGGCGTACGAGGCGCGCGTGCGATCATGCACACTCTGGACTAGCTGCGATCAGACCAACATGCATAAGCGATCACGTTGTACAAGCGTACAAATGATGCAGTTCTCGGCTAGAGTGGAACCACGTATAAATGACCCAGTAATGGCACCGTGTTTCTATGCAACCTATGCTTTTTATATATTATTGTTTACATTCATAGCTTTGTAGTGACACAACATTATATCAGAGGCTCGGTAGGTGAGTTTTACTTCTACAGCCCGTCATAGTATTGATGTCACTGATGACGTGATGTAGTTGGAGTGTAGTTGGGGGGGGGGGGGGGGGGGGGGGGGGGGGAGGGGCTGCTGATGGTAGATCTTGTGCAGATCCCTGTTGTTTGAACAATGAGCTTGCCAATAACCTTTGCCTAGTACCTAGAACGTAGCTCTCATCCGGGTCCTCTACTGTCACTCTTTTGCTTTTCAAATGTCCTACTGGGTTGTAGCCTTGTAGGTCAGATGGAAGTACCACTTTCCCCTGTCACTACGGAAACGGAACGTCTCATCCCCACTTTTAATGGATGTGCAAGGAATCTGTCCTGATAAGAGCTTTTCCCACTCTCTCTCGTGCACTGGTTTAGGTTACTTTCCACCAAGGCTTGCCATAGAGTAGGGTTGAGCCAAAACGCAGCGCGCGCACGATGGAATGTATATTTAAAGAAGGAGTTGCCGTATAAAAAGCGCATGCCTGGCAAGCGGCCGTGCGGCCAAATTGAGAGGCTAAAAATGGCGTCTGTCCAGCGTTGTGAAACAAGGGGTGTCTATAAACCTCTAGAACTGCTTTAAACCAATACCAGGCGCTGATCCAGGAATTTAGGGGGGGGGGGGGGGGGGGGGGGGGGGGGGGTGTGGCTGAACCCGGCGTGGTAAAAGGGGGTGGGCAGGGCCCGCGGAGCCGGGGGGGCAAGGGGGGCAGCTGCCCCTCCCCCCCCTCCCCCCCCCCCCCCACACACACTTTTTTGGGCGATAATATTATTTATTTAATGTATTACTGCAATTATCGCGGATATGCGCGCGGCGGCTCCTTCAATATTAATCTTATACGTAGACTCTTTTTTTTTTTTTTTTTGTTGTTATTGTGCAATGCTTGACGCACGATTCTTACAGTAATTTGATTGTTCGCTTGACGAAGGAAACCGAAAAATAAATATATTTGCATGATTCGAATTCTAATTGCCCGGCCGGTCCGCTATGTAACACAATGGGCGAACCTCCTTGTAAGAAGCAGTGTAGCATGGCTACGTTCTTCCAACCATGCTTAATCCGAAAGATATCAGCAGAAACTTCTACGATGAGACTAGTGATGAAAGTGTTTTGCCATACGCGTGTATGCGAGCAGAATTTGAGGGTAAATTATTAAAGAACTGCCCGAAACAAAGATCCAGCTTGCTAAGTGGAGAAATTTAAAAATCATTCCCGACATTTACAGTGCTTTTCAAAGCATGGACCAATGTGAAAAGGGCCTAATTTCGGAGATTGTTACTATATATAAACTGATCTTGGTCAGTAATACAATTATTAGTGAAGTATCTTTTTCGTCGTCGCCTGAAAAAAAAGTGGCTTCGTTCAAGCATGACTCAAATTAGTAACTTAGCTACTACAGCTAATATTGGCCTCGACCAAGGTGTCTCTGGGTTCGCCTCTATAGAAATCGAAAGCGACATTTTGGTAGGATCGATATCATTGTGCATTTGGCATATACATGTATATCTGTATGCGCGTTTCTATTAATATTAAACTTCCACATGTCGAGAGGTGCGAAGGAATATTAGATTACAATCTTAATTGCTGACATAATCTGCCCCCCCCACCCTCCGCGGGCCCTGGTGGGTGTGGGAGGGGGATGTGCCCCCTCCCGCGCAAAGCGCGGAAGTTTTTTTACTGGCGGTAGATATTTTATGCATGAAAAAGTGTTTTCTTTAGGACAGGTGCACTCATCGTATCAGATTTTTCTCTGAGTTCATTTTGCCTGCTTCCGTCAAAGATGTTGAAGTGCAAGTCCTTATTGGACTTTTTCAAGTTCAACTCCGAAAGTGAAATACTCAAAGGTCCTGATCACAGCGAGCCATCAGTATCTGGCCTGCCAGTTACTTGTGTATCCTACGAGTCCGAATCTATGGATGATGATGCCGATACAGATTCTGATCTGGAAGCAGTATACAATCAGCATATAAATGACGGGTGTAAAACCTCCTCGGCTGAACTTCCTAACACTGATCATGCAGACATGAGGAGCAGTCAGAGGAATAGGATCCTGCTCAGGATGTCTGTACAAGATGCAATCTGACAGTCAAGAACATGAAATGATAATGAAAGATATCAGTACTGATATCTGAGCAAGACAGACTTGCAGATGCTGTTTTTAATTTTAAAATACTTTTGTATTTAGTGTTGCTGGAGTAAGGAAAAGGAAACAGGCTAAATTTCAGAGACGTTGGCTTCAAGATTATAAATGGCTCTAACAGGAAGGATGTCTCAATAAAGCATGAATACGGTGGCTACATGTCAATTCACAAATCCTGTAGGATTTAGCTATGTATATATGCACAATCAACTGATCGTAAATGAGAACCTATCTTGGAATATTTTTCAAGTAATTTCTTGGACCTATTATGGTTTGTAAATGGTGAGTACACAAAAGCACCTAAACGACTATTTTCGCTTTGAGACAGAAACAAAATGCATGGCAGGCACCAAGCAATGCAAAGAATTTTAGATTGAATTTTGAAGTTTTCCTTATTTAGGAGTATCAATCATTCACACAAATGCACCACAGAAAGTTGTGTAGTGAATCAGTGTGGTATGAATAAATCACAACTTTCATATGATGTTTTGAGTAAATGATTGACATATTTGGTAACTTAGTATTATCATGCAGTTTAAAGATGTGCACTGGCAACTATTGATTTTTCTTTTGTGCTATGTACTGGTCTCAATTATTATGCCATGTATCAAAATAAACACCTGATCAAAGCTGTTGAACAGAAAAGCTATTAGCCCTCAAACAGAATTTGAGGAAGGGGGGGGGGGGGGGGGGGGGGGGGGGGGGGGGGCTAGCCACCCTATCCACCCTCTCTGGATCAGCCCCTGAATACTTACTAGTGCTGTAAACTCTTCCACGTTGCACCTGAACCCAATTATTGAATTATTTATCAACAGCACACGTGCTTTAGATTGAGATATGGCGACGCGTCACAGCTACAGGCTGATTCTTCAAGTCACGTTTTCCTCCGAGCAAGGGGAGCAAACCTTTCAAGACAAGCTCGATGTAGCAAAGAGGGTACTCTTGCCTCACAGTCCGGGACACTTTAAATACAGCTTCTAAATGCCATGGTGATGCTCGACCTCGTTCTGACCATGCAACGGTTCGGGCCAGTACTACACTTGACTACCAGCTTCAGGAAGTTCGTTGTTAGACACCACGTCAGGTACATGCGTGTATGTGTGTGTGTACGTGTGTGTGTGTGTGTGTGTGTGTGTGTGTGTGTGTGTGTACATGTGTATGCGTGTGCGTGCGTATTGTGTGTTGTATGTATGTATGTATGCATATATATGTGTGTATGTATGTGTGTGTGCGTGCGTGCGTACTTGTATGTGTGTTGTATTTACATGTGTGTATATATGTATGCATGTACGTGAGTGCGTATGTGTGTATGTGTGTGTGTCTATGTGTGTGTGTATGTATGGATGGATGGATGGATGTATCCTCACCAGCACACATACTGACACACTTGATACATGTAATTACACAGCTTGGTCATGCTGCACATTTGCATGCTAGCACTGCATATGGGCAAGTTCCAGAGTACTGAATGGTCATTATCTAGTTAACCACACCTACAGCTTTCTCTTGTATTGTACATGTAGATAATTAGTGATAACACCTTCATTTTTCTGGTGTATGCATGTGCAGGAATGTTACCTAAGCAGTTTATGAGCTTTTGTACATTTGCTGGCATCGGAGATACCAAGCAGTGGCACATGCATGCTGGTGAGTTGTTATTGCTGCTGCTGGCATGCCCAATATCCTTAGCTTTATTGTACATATTAGCCCAAAGTGTATTATACACTCAAGTACATGAGTGTTGAGAAGGCCAAAACGTTTCCTAATTATGCAACCAAAGCCGAGGTTAATGCTACAGAGTGGTACTCAATTCCATGTAGAATTCACATGCACACATACATGTACAGTGGCTACTTGATGGATGGATGGAGTCCACTGGATGGATCTACACGCATGTGTGGTGTCTACTGGATGGATGGGTGGAGTCCACTGGATGGAACTACACGCCTGTGTGGTGTCTACTGGATGGATGGGTGGAGTCCACTGGATGGAACTACACGCCTGTGTGGTGTCTGCTGGATGGATAGATGGATGGATGGAGTCCCCTGGATGGATCTACACGCCTGTGTGTCTGCTGGATGGATGGGTGGAGTCCACAGGATGGAACTACACGCCTGTGTGGAGTCTACTGGATGAATGGAGTCCACTGGATGGATCTACACGCCTGTGTGGTGTCTGCTGGATGGATGGGTGGAGTCCACTGGATGGAACTACACGCCTGTGTGGTGTCTGCTGGATGGATGGGTGGAATCCACTGGATACACGCCTGTGTGGTGTCTACTGGATGGATGGGTGGAGTCCACTGGATGGATCTACACGCCTGTGTGGTGTCTGCTGGATGGATGGGTGGAGTCCACTGGATGGATCTACACGCTTGTGTGGTGTCTGCTGGATGGATGGATGGATGGATGGATGGATGGATGGATGGATGGATGGATGGATGGAGTCCCCTAGATGGATCTACACGCCTGTGTGTAGTCTACTGAATGAATGGAGTCCACTGGATGGATCTACACGCCTGTGTGGTGTCTGCTGGATGGATTGATGAATGGAGTCTACTGGATGGATCTACACGCCTGTGTGGAGTCTACTGGATGAATGGAGTCCACTGTATGGATCTACACGCCTGTGTGGTGTCTGCTGGATGGATGGGTGGAGTCCACTGGATGGATCTACACGCCTGTGTGGTGTCTGCTGGATGGATGGGTGGAGTCCACTGGATGGAACTACACGCCTGTGTGGTATCTACTGGATGGATGGGTGGAGTCCACTGGATGGATCTACACGCCTGTGTGGTGTCCGCTGGATGGATGGATGGATGGAGTCCACTAGATGGAACTACACGCCTGTGTGGTGTCTGCTGGATGGATGGGTGGAGTCCACTGGATGGATCTACACGCTTGTGTGGTGTCTGCTGGATGGATGGATGGATGGATGGATGGATGGATGGATGGATGGATGGATGGATGGAGTCCCCTGGATGGATCTACACGCCTGTGTGTCTGCTGGATGGATGGGTGGAGTCCACAGGATGGAACTACACGCCTGTGTGGAGTCTACTGGATGAATGGAGTCCACTGGATGGATCTACACGCCTGTGTGGTGTCTGCTGGATGGATGGATGAATGGAGTCCACTGGATGGATCTACACGCCTGTGTGGTGTCTGCTGGATGGATGGGTGGAGTCCACTGGATGGAACTACACGCCTGTGTGGTGTCTGCTGGATGGATGGGTGGAGTCCACTGGATGGAACTACACGCCTGTGTGGTGTCTGCTGGATGGATGGGTGGAGTCCACTGGATGGATCTACACGCCTGGATGGATCTACACGCCTGGATGGATCTACACGCCTGTGTGGTGTCTGCATCTGCTGGATGGATGGATGGAGTCCAATGGATGGATCCACACACCTACTGGATGGATCCACAACGATTACGGAGCGCGTATATATAATTGTACCAATGTGAAAGAAACCCCGAATCCGACCAGCCGACTGACGCTTATAATGTTTTGTCATTTTTATAAATGTGTCCTATTCGGCGTTAATTGATAACCCTTTTGAAGTGTTGATGCGTCAGGCCCGCCTAACTACTGAGCGGCGGCCGTGGTGGGGTGCTGTCCAGATTTAATGGCTAGGCATAGTAGAGGGGTGCTGTCCGCTTTCTACCCAACCGGTGGGGGAGGGGGGGTTGCGGTCCACTTTCGGTCGATGAATCGATGGCTTTCAGCTCAACGCTACAGCCCCAACAGATACTACCTGTACGTACCGAGCCAGTACCGGATGAAGTCAGGGAGCCGGGACCGTACTGTCATAAGCGGACCTTGACCCTCTGCTCGTTTGAACCCCACTTTCCTACTGGCATGTGCGTGTTTAGTTGTTTTTTTTTTGTGTGTGTGGTAGATTCTCGCTAAGCACATGACGTTCGGTCTATGCAACTCCACTAGCAGTTGCCGTGGTTGCAAATTGTTGGGTGAGCCCAGGGCCCTCATTTTTCGTCTTTTGTGCATGATTTTACTCTCAGCTCGTAGGCTATACTTCTAACACGTAGTTTTAGCGAGCGAGCTGGCCAAGGCAGCCAAGTTGTGCATCACGTGATAAAGGGAAAATCCCCTATGCCTGGCATAGGTCGCTTGGACGCCCGTTAACAATAATAAAAGGAGTTAATTTTTAATAACTGTACAATAAACCCAATTTGTGTGAAAAAAATGGCAGCTCTCTAGGCTATTGTCGTTTTTGGCTATTGTCGTTTTTGAATTAGGGTCAATTAAGTAGTGTTCGCCACCCGCGAGTACCGATATCGGTATTCTTACATATTAAAAAAAAAGGGCGGGTAGTGCTTCAAACATACTTGGTTTCAAGAGATCCTCAGTCCTTATTCTACACTATTATCGCTTCATTTCTCCAAAAAAGGGTTCCAAACAAAATAAAACAGTGGTTTTATCCAATTAAGCGTATTTCAGGTATACTGAGTCGCCACCCCTGTTGGGCTTTCGCCACGTCGATTTTGGAGTGTTCGCCACCCCCTGTATTTCGTTATTGCGAAGTGTAACAAAAGTGGTTTTTACATAGGACGTTGCTAAAACAAGTAAGCTTGTTCACTACTGTGGTTCTTTTCTAGGACGTCCCCCCCCCCCCCTCCCCAATTATAATTAATCAACAAATCAATTAACAGCCTTTGATGTAATCAACAGTGTCCCGTTCTGACTGTTACTCTATTTTTGTAACTTGTAAACTTACCATACATACTGCTAAACCTAAGCTAAACTAAGCCCAGCTAGACGGGGGAACAGTCGGCTGATCCGCTAACAAATCCAGCTAGATGGGGGAACAGTCGGCTGATCCGCTAACAAATCCAGCTTTACCGGGACAAAATTTTGTCCGGGTCTAGCTGGATTTTCCAGGCAGAACGAGGGTCTAGCTGGATTTTATTCATAATACTGTCGACTCGTCGAGCCACTAGCTAGGATAACTCTAGCTTGCGTCAGTACCAGTAAGTGACGTGCGCAGTAATTAAAAGCAGATTCGCATCGACATAGCCGGGTGAGTACGTTTAACGTTTACAGATTATACATTCGTGATTGTGGTTGAAGGACTCTACAAATGTGTGGTCGCGATCGAAAGGTGTAAGGTACTACCGGTAGTACCAGTCGACATACTAGTACCGGTAGCCAAGATGCGTGCATGGTGACCGTGTTTTATAGGCAAAACAGGGCATACTATTGCGTATCAACCACTCCTTTACTAATATCACCGACATAGAGAAAGTCGAGCTAGCCAGTGGGTGTGGCTTTATTAACCGTTTCGCGCGCGTAGAGGTCACTTTACAATTACCGCATACCGCTCGAGCTCCATCTAGCTAGCTCCGGTCCTAGCCTACCCGGCCGGGTAGCTGGCCTAACTAATGACCAAAACCAAATACCGGAGTGTATAATATCATAGTTGCGCTCGTTTTAATTACATGTAAAGTAAATAGCCCACGTCAGGTGACGAAGCTGGATGTTAGCATACAACCTCCTCACACCTGACCCCTCCCTACTATCACACCCCTCCCTACACCACACCCCTCCCTACCATCACACCCCCCTACCATCACACCCCTCCCTACTATCACACCCCACCCTACCATCACACCCCTCCCTACTATCACACCCCTCCCTACTATCACACCCTCCCTACACCACACCCCTCCCCACCTTCACACCCCACCAACCATCACACCCCTCCCTACTATCACACCCCTCCCTACCTTCACACCCCACCTACCATCACACCCCTCCCTACTATCACATCCCTCCCTACACCACACCCCTCCCTACCTTCACACCCCACCTACCATCACACGCCTCCCTACTTCACACCCCTCCCTACTATCACACCCCTTCCTACACCACACCCCTCCCTACCATCATACCCCTCCCTACTATCACATCCTGATCCCTCCCTACTATCACACCCCTCCCTACACCACACCACACCCTACCATCACACCCCTCCCTACTATCACACACCTCCTATTAATGTGTTCTCCAATAAGATAACACACTTAAGTCATTATGCCCCCCCCCCCCCCCCCCCCCCCCCCCCTCCCCAGCATATCACCATGCATATACATGTACTGTTCTAACCAGTAAACTTAGGGGGAAAACTTCACTGCCTATTGTGGAGCTGGTGATAGTTACACAAAAGTCATTTGGCATTTACCCCCCCCCCCCCCCTCACCCAAACCTCCTCTCCCCTCCATCCTCCCTCCCTCCCTCCTCTCCCCTCCCTCCTCCCTCCCTCCCTCCTCCCTCTTCCCTCCTCTCCTCTCCCTCCCTCCTCTCCCCTCCATCCTCCCTCCCTCCTCTCCCCTCCCCTCCATTCTCCCTCCTCTCCCCTCCATCCTCCCTCCCTCCTCTCCCCTCCATCCTCCCTCCTCTCCCCTCCATCCTCCCTCCTCTCCCCTCCATCCTCCCTCCTCTCCCCTCCATCCTCCCTCCTCTCCCCTCCATCCTCCCTCCTCTCCCCTCCATCCTCCCTCCCTCCTCTCCCCTCCATCCTCCCTCCTTCCTCTCCCCTCCATCCTCCCTCCTCCCTCGCTCCTCCCTCCTTTCCCCTCCATCCTCCCTCCTCCCTCCTCTCCCCTCCATCCTCCTTTTCTTAGAGAGGCCCACCCTCACCCTCATAGCCTATTGTCTATTTGCGCCCGTGTGCACAGGTGTGTGTACAGGTGTGCACACTTTATTTACACCTTCGTATCTTTAACAGTTGTTGGATTCCTGTTACAATTTTTACATCATTTTAAAGATAGGTCTTTGCCGAATATGGGGAAATACAGAACATAAACAACTGTACTTAAAACTCATAGTTTTTTTGGCCAGAAAAGCAATCAAAAATTCGTACGCACGTGACATTTAAAAACAAATATGGAACGTGCAGTGAGTCTGTAGTTCAACGGGAGAGGCCAGATATCTTTGGACCCGCCCAGTGTCCACTTGCGCTTGGTTACCAAATGGCGTGTTAACGAATCAATTAGCCCACTGTTGGTGCTAAAAACGCGACGCTGACTCAAGAACGCGGGGCGACAGTCAGCTAGGGGCTGCAAACAGGTTTTTTTTTTTAAACTCTAGGACGTGGCAGAGCAGTCAGTTAGGAACTGCAAACAGGTTCAAAAGCTGTAGGACGTTGCAGGGCAGTTAGCTATAGGGACCGCAAGCAGGTTAAAAAAACTATAGGACTTGGCAGGGCAAAAACTAGGCCTAGTGTAGTGCACACTGGTTCACAAGCTGTAGAACGTGGCAGGGCAGTCCGCCAGGGACTGCAAACAGGTATACAAGCAATAGGACATAAATAGGAGCCATTGAGAGGACAGAGCAAGCAGTTCTTACTGTCTTGTACATGTGTATGTGGGTAAGTATTTGCTGTTTGATGACAACAAAAGACCAGCTAGCATGTGCAAAGAAAAGGAGTCTCATTCAGTGTTTCAATGGGGGAATACTGCATCTTTAAGGGCTATATTAAGTACATGTTATGCCATTCAATGCTTGAGCTAATAGTAGTAACAATTAAGGTCTGTAACCATGCTGCCATGTGTGGTATTAAAGTGTGCACAAGTGTACACACTGTATTGTCAAACTCAATAGAAAAAATATTAATGAACTTATTAGATTGATTTCATATACAAGTAATAGTACTTACTGTCCTCTATCAGGAACATATTTAAAGTACACAAAATACATTATGGGTGTGGTGCATTTTACAGTGTGCACACCTGTACACAATTTAAAAAGCCAGGCCCCAGACACTGCTAGAGAAATACAGGCAATTTCTTTACATTGCATTGGAATAGTAAAACTAATGTATGAACTTACTACCCACTTTTCATTTGCTGTCCACTAACTTTGATATGTGCCTTTTAGTGACAAATTGTTTGTAATAAAACTGTAACTGAAGCTGCTCCATTATCATAGCATAAGCATAATATTTCAGGACCAGAATTTTACTACACATCAGTACATCACTGGGGAATAACATATATCAATTTCACAGCCACTGAGTTTAATGTGGGGTAGTAATGATTCAAATCGTTAAATAAGGTAAAGTATGCACGCGTGTGCGCAAATAGACACTATAGGCTATAGTTAACCCATGCATAAACCACATCCCATGCAGAGTAGGGGAAACACTTCACTGTCCATTGTTTGAGTCAGGTGATAGAAATCACCAGATGAATTTAAGAGTTGTTGTATGTCCCCAGCTAAAAATGTGCCAAGTACTGCACACTTGTTAGGGTGCTTTTTAAAAGTTTTCATATTGAATAATATAACAATGTCAAATACAATAAGTGTGACGTAAATCACAAGAAAGCATAAGAATCCAACTATACTTATCAGGATACTGAGTTTCACAATGCACACACTGACTGCTGCATAGGAAAATGTTGGCATATTGGATGGAGGATGATCTGTTGAATGGGAGGAGAGAGAGAGGATAATACAACACGCACAGTGTCAATGGATTGGTTCTCAGTAGTCACGTGCCCAGACCCAATGCATCGCAGCTGCGGATGAATTACATTACCGCTACGCTTGCAAGCGTAGCGGTAATGTAATTCATCCGCAGCTGCGATGCATTGGGGACTAGGTTCTCAGTAGCATATGTACCTCTCCATTGTAACAGCCTCCATCACATTTTGCAGCTTTGCAAGCGTACCATAATGTGCAGATGATAGAAAGTTATGAAGGTAGTCAGGGACCATCAAGGTTCTGTATGACCGACCACATTAAAGATGGGTAATTATGGCGAATTGAAGTCCCGTACATGTAGCTTCCAGTTACTTAGCCGCGGCGCAGCTCAACGTCTTTGCAGGCTCGCATTCCTTGCGGCTCCATCCCCTGACGTGCGACCCGTGGCGTGATCCTAGGTAGTTCTTCACAGCCCTATGCGGCCAGCCTACAGTATGTAAATTGCAGACAAAAGGCATACCTCGTGAAAAGTGGCGTCATGCCACCCTTGACAACCGACAACCGTACATGTTAACCAGTTTTGCCATTAAAACCCCATACAATGAAGAAGTATACCTTTGTTCTATTTGTAGCCAAAGTCACATGCTCTTATCTTGATGCTTCGACGAACACTTCGACTTCAAGTAAATAACGTACATTTTGGACCACGTAGACAAATTCTACTCCCGAGGTGGAAACATAGAACGAAAGGAGGCTGAAGGTACTTACAACATATAGTATGGAACTGTAGCCATATACTTTTTCTTCGAGATGGTATACGCGTGCATGTGAAGTGTGGTTTGAGCCGTGTACACTAGGCCTACATGTGCGTATGAAATTCCCAAGGGGTAGAATGCCTTTGGTTTGCATGGTGGTTAAATTTCTTGCGCTAAGATAGGCTGTGCTCTTTAACATTAGATAGGAGCCAACGGCAACCTGTCAGTGTGGTCTGTGTGGACGTACCTTGTTGACGAAGTGTGTTTTTAATTGGGCATCGACAGTATTATCTTATATATGCATTAGATGAACTTGGGAATGATGCCCCATCTGAAGCTCTACCAACCCATCAACCTTACTGCTCCTGTAACTACAGTGTGCACAGGTGATGCCCCAACAATACATATGGGAGCATGTGGGTCTGAGCCCAAAACATTGGATGTTTTCTCTCCCATAGGACTGGAACATGGAACTTGTACCATTAAGACCAATGTCCAAGCCATCATCAAGCAACCTCCTGTGTTTGACAACCCTCCACTTAGACTTCATCCCCTGGTACCTTTGTCTGCCCAAATAGGCTGGGAGGAGGTGATTCTCTATATACCATAATATTATATATCAATCGCACACCTAAGAAGAACACAGCAGCATGGCTAATTACTCGAAAAAGCCGGAACTTGGAGCAGATTCTGAAGAACCTATCGACCAAAGGGAACAAAAGAAAGAGGGAATTAAAAAAATAGAAATTGACAGCTGGTGCGACCGTCATTTAAGAATTAAAGAAATGTCTCTTCAGCCACCAGCGCCAAAAACGTGGCGAGAACCACGCTATTAAAAAAAACTGAATTTGTATACATGTATATAACCTGATTATGTACAATTTGTCAACTGATATCGGTAAATTACATCATCGTCCTCTCGACACTGTTTAGTATGTCTCCATCCTTTTAGTGAATGGGAAGGTCGTGTCTGTGCAAGCTGAGAGTCTTTCTATCACAACAAATGTCGTTTGAACAACATTAACACAACACATTGGACAACTGTGCAGATACATAACAAATGCAACTTCACAAGAATCATACTACATGTACATGTGTACATGTCGCAATAGTTTCGCAAAGTTATTAATACATAAAAAAGCACATCATACATATAGCTCAACCATCCACTCATTCAATGAGAAGGTCACATTGGAGCCTATTGAGGGGGGAGGAGGATAAAATATACAACCAGTGCCACTAACAAAACACAAAGTCTAAACTCAAGCAGTAGCCTATGAACAAACCCAGAAGCCTATGTAGGATCTTATGTCTACCTGTTATAACATCCCCAAACCATAAGCATCACAAACTGATAAATAAACAGCTGCAACACATACATGTACAAGGTACTATACATGCATATGAATATGGTATGGTGTCTAAAAACAACAATTGCAAGATTTGTTCCAGGTGCCATTCCCTTACATTTACCCAAACCTCACCAAAATTTGGAGACCCACATGATGTCTGTTAAGTTTTTTTATTAACCCTCTACCCACAGGGATCTTTTTCACTGCTTAGTTCCTTAACCCCTGACACTCTAAAAAAAAGTACACCAGTCTGTTTCACTAGGTTATGTGCTCTACACACCCCAAGGGCTTAATCCATGACACCTACAAGGCTGTTTCTCTCGGCTACATGTATGTACATGTACTTCAACCCCTGACACTCTTAACACACCACAAGGCTGTTTCTCTTGGCTATGCCATTTAACCCCTGACACTCTTAACACACACACAAGGCTGTTTCTCTTGGCTATGTACTTTAACCCCTTACACTTAACCTTAACACACACACAAGGTTATTTCTCTCGGCTATGTACTTTAACCTCTGACACTCCTAACACCCATAGGGCTGTTTCTCACAGGAGAGGGAGGGAGAGGGAGGAGTAGGAGGGAGAGAGGAGAGCGAGGGAGATGGAGTGAGAGAGGAGAGGGAGGGTGAGAGGGGAAGTGAAGGATTCAAACAATATTAACACACATCTAAGCATATCCACAATATGTATATTTACTAGTAGCATCACAAACACATATACACAGACAGAGGGAGTGTGAGGGAGAGGGAGGGAGAGAGGGAGGGAGGGAGAGAGGGAGGAGGGAAGGAGGGGGAGGGAGGGAGGGAGGAGGGAGGGAGAGAGGAAGGGAGGAGGGAGGGAGAGAGGGAGGAGGGAGGGAGAGAGGGAGAAGGGAAAGAGGGGGAGGGAAGGAGGTAGGGAGAGAGGAGGGAGGGAGGAGGGAGAGAGGGAGGGAGTGAGGGAGAGAGGGAGGGAGTGAGGGAGGGAGAGTGAGAGGGGGAGTGAAGGAGGATTCAAACAATATTAACACACATCTAAGCATATCCACAATATGTATATTTACTAGTAGCATCACAAACACACACACACAGACAGAGGGAGTGTGAGGAAGAGGGAGGGAGAGAGGAGGGAAGGAGGGAGGGAGGAGGGTGGGAGAGGGACGGAGAGAGGGAGGAGGGAGAGGGAGAGGGAGGAGGGAGAGGGAGAGGGAGGAGGGAGGAGGGAGTGAGAGGGAGGAGGGAGGGAGAGGGAGGAGGGAGGGAGAGGGAGGGAGGGAGAGGGAGGAGGGAGGGAGAGGGAGGAGGGAGGGAGAGGGAGGAGGGAGGGAGAGGGAGGAGGGAGGGAGAGGGAGGAGGGAGGGAGAGGGAGGAGGGAGGGAGAGGGAGAGGGAGGAGGGAGAGGGAGGAGGGAGAGGGAGGAGGGAGAGGGAGGAGGAAGGGAGAGGGAGGAGGAGGAGGGAGGGAGAGGGAGGGGGAGAGGGAGGGAGAGGGAGGAGGGAGGGAGAGGGAGAGGGAGGAGGGAGGGAGAGGGAGGAGGGAGGGAGAGGGAGGAGGGAGGGAGAGGGAGGAGGGAGGGAGAGGGAGGAGGGAGGGAGAGGGAGGAGTGAGGGAGAGGGAGGAGGGAGGGAGAGGGAGGAGGGAGGGAGAGGGAGGAGGGAGGGAGAGGGAGGAGGGAGGGAGAGGGAGGAGGGAGGGAGAGGGAGGAGGGAGGGAGAGGGAGGAGGGAGGGAGAGGGAGGAGGGAGGGAGAGGGAGGAGGGAGGGAGAGTGAGGAGAGTGAGGGAGACAGAGATGGTAGGAAGGGGGAAGGGAAGAGGTAGAGGGGGATGCAAGGGGAGGGGGAAGAGAGAGGAAGGAGGGAGGAGGGAGGGGGAGAGAGGGAGAGAGGGAGGGAGGAGGGAGGAAGAGAGAGAGGGAGGGAGGGAGGGAGAGGGAGGGAGAGGGAGGGAGGGAGAGGGAGGGAGGGAGAGGGAGGGAGGGAGAGGGAGGGAGGGAGAGGGAGGGAGGGAGAGGGAGGGAGGGAGAGGGAGGGTGGGAGAGTGAGAGGGGAAGTGGAGGATTGAAACAATATTGACACACATTAGCATATCCACAATATGTATACATTTAGTAGCATTCACACACACACATAACATAGACAGAGGGAGGGAGTGTGAGGGAGAGGGAGGGAGAGAGGGAGGAGGGAGAGAGAGGGAGGGAGAGAGAGGGAGGGAGAGAGAGGGAGGGAGAGAGAGGGAGGGAGAGAAGGGGAGGGATGGAGAGAGGGGGAGGTAAGGAGGGGGAGGGAGGGAGAGAGAGGGAGGGGAGGGATGGAGAGAGGGGGAGGGATGGAGAGAGGGAGAGGGATGGAGAGGGGGTGAGTGGGAGAGGGAGGGAGAGAGGAGGAGGAAGGGAGAGAGGAGAGGAAGGGAGAGAGGAGAGGAAGGGAGAGAGGAGAGGAAGGGAGAGAGGGAGGAGAGTGAGGGAGAGAGGGAGGAGAGAGAGGGAGACAGAGAGATAGAGGGGTTAAGGGAGGAAGAGGGAAGGGAAGAGGTAGAGGGGGACGCAAGGGGAGGGGAAAGAGGAATGGGGAAGAGGGAGGAAGGGTAGAGGGGACAGAGGGATCTACATTGTATATGGAGGGAAGAGAGGGGAGGAGGGAAGAAAGGGGAAGAGGGAGGGAGGGTAGAAAGAGGGAGGGAGGAAAAGAGGGGGAAAGGGTCGTCGGAGGAGCGGGGGTTAGGGACCGTACTCACTTGTGCGAGGTGATAGGTGGAGACCACACCCATGGGTAATTCCATATATATATTTGCCACCCTTTTAGCATCATTGTCTAGTTTGGACATGCTATTTTCCCCATGTGTTCTCCCCATAGGAGTATGCAAAATTGCTGTACATTTGTATACCCTATAGTGTACAGCTTTTAATACACGACAAATTAAAATTTTCATTTTTTTCATAACCTCGGTTAACTCGGTTGAGCATATCCTGAGTCCTGAAACATTCTGATAGATTTGAATATATCCAAAACATTGCTAAGACAGAGGTCTACATAAAATTAATTGATTTTAATAACTTCTTGGCATGTTACATGAATAAAGTCATGAATTTGTAATGAATTGTGACCTATCCAAAAATATGAAAATACGAATCACACCAGACTTGTACCATAGTTAGCTAACCATACCCCAAACATATTTAACTGAAAAGCTTACTGGGACACGTATTCTCAGGGCTGGGACAGCACAAAAAGTGGCTGGCAGCCATGTTATGTTTTGACAGTACCTTAGTTGTGTAAACTATCCTATGTAAACAAATAGTTGCAAGGAGGAATAACATGGCTGCCAGCCACTTTTTGTGCTGTCCCAGCCCTGAGAATACGTGTCCCAGTAAGCTTTTCAGTTAAATATGTTTGGGGTATGGTTAGCTAACTATGGTACAAGTCTGGTGTGATTCGTATTTTCATATTTTTGGATAGGTCACAATTCATTACAAATTCATGACTTTATTCATGTAACATGCCAAGAAGTTATTAAAATCAATTAATTTTATGTAGACCTCTGTCTTAGCAATGTTTTGGATATATTCAAATCTATCAGAATGTTTCAGGACTCAGGATATGCTCAACCGAGTTAACCGAGGTTATGAAAAAAATGAAAATTTTAATTTGTCGTGTATTAAAAGCTGTACACTATAGGGTATACAAATGTACAGCAATTTTGCATACTCCTATGGGGAGAACACATGGGGAAAATAGCATGTCCAAACTAGACAATGATGCTAAAAGGGTGGCAAATATATATATGGAATTACCCCCATGTGCAATAGCGGTTTCAATGAGACTGATGTGTGTACATGTATATGTATATTCTGCGAGGGTACTCTAGCTTTTCTCCCCCATCCACTTAAGAGAAGTGCTGGAAAAACAAGTTATTGTGTACGCATGTACATATACTTTGTATACTGCACTGTACACAGCATGAAGTACATCACACTGCACACACAACATCCATGCACTTAGTACACAGCACATATGGCAATAAACACATCCGCTCGCACACACAATAGTACACACTGCATAAGAGCATTAATTAGAGAACATAGGTGTACGGACATGTAAATTAATACCGGTTATTACGGGTACAACATGTAGGACACCATTAGCAGGCTTTTCAAGTCACATACCGTATGTGTAGTGCTAAACCCGTAGGCTAATGTATTCCAAAACACGCCTGTACCATCGATATTTGATACTATGCCTGTACACAGTGTTTCGCTTCAAGTTTCCAAATAATCATTTCAACAAACGGAAATTTAGAATACGTTATTTGATCCCACACACTCACACATTATGCGGGCCCAGGAAGCCTCTAATAGCTGATAAGTGTTGGTGTTCATGTAGAACATAATACAGTTGGGTTTTTACATACACGTGCCATGTCAGGACATGTAATTAATACATATGTACATGCTAGATGACATATACATGTACACAAAATCGATATGTCACTACTGCGGATATTGGATTTATTACTGAAGTGTGTATAATGCCTAAGTGTAGCGTCAGACCCTGGCAGTTAATCGGTGATTAACAACTGTCCCCCTACTTTTACACCAGCGATACTACAGTGTATCTATAAAATTTATTTTTATTAAAAACCAAGCTAAACCTATCTTTTGTTTTATATTATGTATACACCACACATCTAAATCTACAATGCACTTCTACTCAACATCGCTCTTGAGTTGGCCCTAATTAGGGACATGTTCAGACGACCATATAGATTTGAAATAACTCTGGACATCGTTTGGTTGGTTTTGATGCAGAGCCTGCGAGCCAAACGTGAGATGGTCTGTTGTGCTTCTATGCCCCATGCACCATAGGCTTCCACTGCTGAGGGCACACAGATCCATCCAAGTTCCTCACACTTTGGATCGTTTTCAATGTGCTTTTGGACTTCAGCAGATGCAGCTGCTGACCCCCCTGTGAATCCCGCTTCGGCAATGACATTGGAGTTAAGCGGTGAAATCACAGTGAGGTCTAGGGCTGCTGGTCTGCTGCAGAACCAGTTGGGAACCAAAATGTCAGCTGGCCTAGTGCGACGGTTGTCATGGCTCAACCCACTTCCAGCTTCACATTGAACACTTATGCCTACCCCGACGAAACGACTCAGCCAGTATGTCTCTGATGTTGTTGTGTCTTATGACAACATCTCCCCCTCTCTTACAAGTTGTTGCATGGTGCCCCAAAGGATCTAAGGAATGGTCATAGCACAAAGGACATTGAGACCCTGCTGATGTATCCATGCCAAGCCACCATTTGATAGCTATATGGCACTCTTCAGGGTCAAGGTGCAATCACTGACCAGGCATTGGTATCATAGAGAGCCATGAGGAGGAATGTGGTGCCGATACAGATTACAGCCTTGCCTTGTCGGCTAGTGAACTCTTGTTAAGTATATTATGCCTATTCTACCTACTCCAGTAAATTATTAATTTTCGACATATGCATGCATGTTGCTGATTGGGTAAATGAATTGATTTCTTTTCAAGAGGCATTTTGTAATAGCCAAAGAACCAATATGACTAGGAAAACCTGTGGGTGTTGATGTGTGTGCAGTATAGTATGCCTATGCATTGGATGTGTTGATACATGTGTACATACATGTTTACAAATGTACATGTACATGCACATGTAAATGTACATACATATACATGTATACACATGTATGCGTACACTGATGCACATTGATGTATATATGGTCCGTATGGTCCACTGCACACAGATGGTGTACCACCTGAAGAGGAGGAAGGAGGAGAGGCAGATCTAGGGGTGTCAGCACACCATTAATTGAAGAGAGAAGTGGTGGGGTGTGGCTGTCCCCCATCATGACTACTTGCATACCATGTGCATGGTCCCCACACCTCCCCACATGGTCCCCACACCTCCCCACATGGTCCCCACACCTCCCCACATAGTCCCCACACCTCCCCACATGGTCCCCACACCTCCCCACAGATGTGCATACGCATGAACAACATCACCCTCCTCACCTCCATCTTCACCTCTCCCTGGAGTCCCACCTCCACTCCTCCATGCACATCACCCCGATGAAGCCAGTCACGACCTTTGGGTACACCTCTGGTGATGGCAGCTCACCTCATGGTCATGCTGGAGAGGGGATCAGCCGTAGGGAGACCACCACCAGGAGCTTCAGAGTCACAGGTACCTTATTTGATTGGGCCTGCATGGCGTGTTGTGTATATGATATTATGTACATTCTCCCCCCCCTCCCCTGTTTGTGTATACATGTACATGTACCTCCCTTCTTCCCTTGCACCCTCCCTCACTCCTCCCTCCCCTCCATCATCCGGCACAGGATCCTCCTGGGTGAGCATTTGGTCTCTCTACATTATATATCACATCTCCAGATTACCAAACTGACCACTTTGAATCACAACTGGCTACCTGTACATGTCTCCATGCACTGCCAGGATTGCTTGGCAATACCTTAATGAAGGGTCATTTGGGGGTAGGTCAAAGTACCTATTTATTGAAGTATTCATGGCACGTCGTGTGATTTGAAATTTCCCATCCTGTGTCAGCGATGGCCACGACAGAACATAACCTGGCCGTGGTGAATAGTCAGCCAACTAGTGACGGGCCTCCACGAGTTGAAGCTCAGATAAACACTGCACTTCATGTAAGTATAAGCATGTACACAGTTGTGTTGTCTACGATCGAGCGTTATAAAATAGAAACTTCAGCATGCAGTGACCGGGCCCAGCCATGACCAGCAACATCAGGTAAGTACGCGCATACACTGGTATAAAATTGTACGACAGTTATAACTTTTGAAAGTGTCAGCCTGAGTCTGTGATCGGACCCTACCCTGACCCGCCTCCAGTTTACTCGGATATACATCAGGTAAATAAGCGCATACTGGTATAAATATTTCCATCTGATTATTCATTTTAGCTTCAAGTCTCTCCACTGCCTACCGTTGTAGCAGGAACATCAGGTAATACTAATGACTGATGGGGTCCGATATACTATCCAATAGTTAGGTAGATAAAAATAATAATATAATTGGCCGATAGCAAGTTTGCCGCAATAGTCCTGTCCATGGGTGTATAAACAAGCGTCAACGAATGAGCAGACCAAAATAGGACGTTATATATATAGTTGTATAAAATCATTTTTACACCAGTCCTATTCAGTGTCGTATTTTACCCTTATTTGCATTTGGTTGCATCATGGAATCTAAACGGGGCCTCTCTTGTTTCATATAATACGTGCATGCCATGCTGTATGTCTTCGTTATCTCCCCATGCATTAGTGCACCCGTCGGCCTCGCCCTCGCGGCGCCGCCGACAAGCATCGATAGAACTGGTACGTACACCGGTCAGCCCTAGCAGTACGAACCCACAATGGCAGCACTACGAGGAACTTCCCCGAACCCATCCGCTTACACTGTGTAAAAAGGGTTGTTATACTCGTCTGTATAACATTGTTATACAAGTAGTTATACAGTACCTGTTATACACATTGCGTATAATTGTGTATAACTGTGTATAATAGCAGTGTGTGCTAATCAAAAAACCACAGTTGGTATACACATTTTGTATAACTGTGTATAACTATGCTAATTACATTCTACCGATCCGAGGGCGTAATTCGTTGCACATATGCACACAATATATGCTAGCTATTAGTAATAATAGGCTACTATATAATTCTAAAAGATGCCTACGCGTTCCGAAGTTCCAAACAAAGAAATCACAGAGGGATAGCGTATCTGGTTGGTCGGAGGTCTGGCTAAAATGTACGTTCACACGTGAGAGCTCTAGCGACGAATTGCGCACATTTGAACCTGAATCATCTATACAGTTGACGTCGCGTGGGATGGAGTCACCACTGCAAGGTAAGCCAATGCAGTTTTGCTATACAGTATATTAAAATAATTTGTGGTTCTCTAATATGCATACTAGTACTAACCTTTTCTGATCTGATCGTAAGTAGTTGTCTAGACGCCCAGGTTCAGGCTACATGCTGCGTGTGTTTCTGTGTGTGTGTGTGTGTGTGTGTGTGTGTGTGTGTGTGTGTGTGTGTGTGTGTGTGTGTGTGTGTGTGTGTGTGTGTGTGTGTGTGTGTGTGTGTGTGTGTGTGTGTGTGTGTGTGTGCGTGCGTGCGTGTGTGTGTGTGTGTGCGTGTGTGCGTGTGTGTGTGTGTGTGCGTGTGTGTGTGTGTAAGGTTTCTGTTTTCAAATTGTGTGTGTGTGCGCGCGCGCGCGTATGTGTGCATGTTTATCAGTGTGAACATGTATGTGTGCATTTGGTTCATGAGTTCATTATATGCATGTATGTATTAATATGATATGTATATGCGTGCATGTATACATGTGTACACAACATATATATGTTTTGGGCCCTTCCATAATGACCTTGTCAGGGTCTCAGATCAAGGTGTGCATATTCTAGATCACTGGTTCTGAATCAAGCATGCAGGATCTGTGCTTGACACATGACCAGATGGTTTAGTATTTAACGTTCCTACTCACCCTAACACCAACTCCATCACCTACTAAACCACATCACACTCACATACACACACACACACACATGTGTACACACAATGCACACACACTAATACATACTCTAATGCACACATGTGTACGCACTTACACACACAAACGTCACACACACACACTAACACACATACACATGTGTACACAACACATTTGTACAAACATACACACATGTGTACACACATGCACACGTGTACACACACACTTGTGTACACACATGCACACGTGTACACACACACATGTGTACACACATGCACACGTGTACACACATACGCACATGTGTACACACATGCACACACTAACACACACACTAACACCAAGCCTAGTAACTTCCCTAGGATGCACCCAACCCCTAGCTCCTCAGCTACAATTGCTTCTGTCCAACACAACTCAGTTGACTGATTGGCGAGAATAGGGGGCCAGAGCGAGAACCCCCCTGAGCTGTGACCCTGCCAACCTTGACCTGTTGGCCGTGGGGAGCTCCCGTGAGTGACGTAGATCAGCAGGTGGGAGTCCCTGTGGCCAAGCCATGCGTCATGTGGGGGGAGACTTGGGGAGACAAGCACCAGTTGGAGGCACTGGCCACCATCTGGGTGACCTGTGTACCAAGCCAGGATGCTGGCCCAGGCTTGGGTCCCTGAGTTAGAAGGTCAAGCCCGGAAGGAACCCGCCCTGGGTGTATTTAATATGAATGGGCATGATGGCAGTAAGTAAGAAATACACAGAAGGGATACAAAGGTGATGCAGGGGTGGAGAGTGGGTGATGCAGGGGTGGAGGGTGGGTGATGCAAACAGACAAGCTCTCCTGAAGCACCAGTGGACTGCTGGGAGGCTGCCCATGTGTGCATATAATCTCATAAGCCGGCCATGGTGCACAAAGGGTAACAATAGGGAGGATGAGGCTCCCATCCGCCTAAGACCATGAGCCTATGTAACCGCAAGCCTCTGCCCACAAATGCTGATAGAGAGTTACCAGAGCCCCATTAAACTCTGTTTAGCTCCCTAAACAGTACCCTAACACACACTTAAACACACATACACACACTTAAACACACATACACACACTAAGACACATACATGTGTACACGCACACATACACACACTTGAAGTTCTAACATACATTAGGGTGGCAAAGGGGTAATGCACTCACTGCCAGTTAGACCCCAGCCTCTTTACTGCTTGGGTAATATGTTTTGGTGCCTAGCTGTATAGCACTTGTAGTGGTTGTATTGAGAGGATATTGGCCAGAACATTATGATTGTGCAAAGTTCTTATTTATTTCTGTTATGCACTATGTTTGTATATGAGTGTGTGTGAGCATTGCCTGTAGTTAAACACATCCATGATGTCAAATAATCAAAGCAACATGTACTACGCTAATGTTGTCAGCTTCTGAACGTTCGTCTACGAGCTAGGGTATTGACAATGATGGGCCATCCTCCCCAAGTGCATGACATACATGTATATACACACATACATTAGGTCCTTCTAAAAAAGACACAAACACCTGTATGGCAGTACACACACACATACACACACACACACACACACACACACACACGCAAGCACGCACACACACACACACACACACACACACACACACACACACACACACACACACACACACACACACACACACACACACACACACACACATTGTAACCAGGTTCGTTTGTGTGTCCATTGGTGTGGAATAGTAGTATGAATCCTTGCGGGCAGGTACAATTGTATGTCTGGTCAGTGTGATCAAGCTGGCCAACCATAGCTCATCTGGTTAGTGGTACATGTATGTCGCTGTACATTTGTGTTTGTGCTTTTTGTGCATGTGTGTGCACATGTATTACAGGTGTATTTTTATGTGGTATGCACGTGCATACATTTTAGTGTCGTGCTTCTATGCATGTGTGCATGCAGCTACAGCATTTTGTACACACTGTACAGTATGTGCATGTACATCTGCATATGTATACCTTTGTCTGTGTGTGCTTATTTCTGTGCGAGTAGAACCAGGCAGAAGAATGAAGCTTGAAGATGCTCAAGATGCGGTTATTAGTTTGAAAGGGGCCAATGTACATTGTAATTTTGGTACATTCAGAAAGAAAATATGGCAGAGGGTTTAGCTAGAGGCCTGGCAGCTTCCATGGAGGTGGCACTATAGTATTACTGCCATCAAGTGGCTGTGTGCCCAAAGAATCTATCCTTCTCAATAGTCTTCAGCAAATTGTATATGTGGTATGTTTGCATGATCATGATGTGATGTCTTAATATATTTTTATCCTGATAGGATCGAGCTTTACATTGATGGAAACTGGGAGATTTGATGTGAACTTATATTTGGTGTATTGTTACATCTGTACATGTACATGTTGTGTATTATTCAATGCACTGGTTGTAACTGAACTTTTCCATCCATGTACATGTCATGTTAATAGATGTCTTACATAAAGGGGTGTGGTCACATATGAACATTGTAAAAAAGCAAGTTTGTGAGTACTTATAGCAATGACACGGTACACTTCTTCTATACATCATGCTATCACCAGTCCCTGGTGTGCATCTTCTAGAGTGATGTGCATCAAATGGAATCAGGATAGCGGCTCATCAGATTGAATCTGCATCATTTAAATCAGGCTATCCTGGTCACTATCAAGACACTATTACATTAAAGTGAATAAGATTCAATTTGATGCACACCGGCCAGGTCAGGTCACTAACATGTTTCTATTTGATGCTTACCAGGGTCAGTTGGTCGATACCACAAACCTAGCAGCTGCACACCAGGGACTGACCAATTCCAATAGCATGACTTTATTTGCTGCACACCGGGTCTGGCCGCTAATGATTCTATCTGATGCACACCTCTACAGTGACTGGATTGCCGCTAGCATGACTATAGCTAAAACTACAAAGTCATGCTAGTGGCAGTCCCTGGTGGGCATTAGATAGAATCATGTTAGCGACCACACCTAGTGTGCTTCAAATAGAATCAAGATAGCGGCCAGACCCAGGTTTGTATTGAATTGGATTTTTTTGCTTTAAATAAAGTGGCAGTCCCTGGTGTGCATTTAATAGAGTCATGGTCGCTGGTGTGCATCAAATAGAATTATTTTCGTGGCCATACCCGGTATTCTTATGTGCATCAAATATGTTGCTTTTGCTTTTGAAACCCCACTTTGAACAGAACAAATACAGCGCGTACGAAGCTTCCATTTCAAATGAATGTAACGCGCATGCGTAGACTCTTCAAAGCCACATGATATGCTTATATGGCGTCATCGTCGGGAAATCTATAATACTGGAACTAACTGTACGTCCCTATCAGCCAGAAGAAGTATCGTAGGTGGGTTATCAATTTAATTGAGGGACTAGTGGCTAATTCCCAAGTTTCTCCTCGAACAGGTTCCTGAGCAACGATCAATTCATGTCACAGTAGAACCTATCAGTCTATATACTAGTACCATGATGACGAAGAAGACCGCGCCGAACCTTGGGTCCTAGGCAGCATGGCGATGCTGTTTGCACTACTCCAGCAGGAGAATCATTTTCAGTAGCGGATGTGTACAACTATTAGTAAGCGAGGTTGCGACCAAAACTGTCTCTGTAACACTAACTCGAGAGCCCTCGAGAGAGTAGGACATCACTTTCTGTGCAGGTACAGTAACTTTATATCAGCTTCTTTTGCCCCCTTCCTACTAGAGAATCAGCTGAAGTCTCAAGAAGCGTAAGCAGTGTGGCTTTGTATTAGTAACGGGAATTCTTTGTTCTCAGAACCTCAAGCGTCCATAATGCTAAAGTGATGTCTCGGATATCAGCGAAGAAGAGGTTAAAGGTATACTTGTCCGTTAAAGGTGTGAGTCCTTTCATTTTTGCTAATGTAGTTGGCATAGCGAACTACAACCTAACTTTGAAACGCATTCTTACTGAAGCCGATTCAAAAGTAGGGCATCCAATCCGAGCACAACTAGGTAAGCGCTTGAATTAAAAAATGTTGTCTAGTATTACTTATATACACTATAGCTATGGGAGCGGCGATCCGAACAAGTAACAGATCATGCAAGAAAGGGATGTACTTAACGTGTCGGAAGAGGAAGAACTGGACAATGGGACGATGATAATAGGAGATCAGAGGAACTAAACACGTTTTTGGACTCAGGCGCCACGGAAGGAGAGACGATTGGGCCCACCGCGCTCGGAACTTTCCTAATGGCCTTTCCACCTGCATTGATGCTTCATCGTCGCCGAATGAACTCGTTCTCTGTTGTTTTTTTTTGTTGTTGTTCCATGTACTTATGTACTTCATTTTAATATTTATAGAAGAGGCCTGGAAACGAGCGACTAATTAAAAATTCATAATTATGTTATACGCTGTGTTTTACTCCATTTGCTATTGTTATAAAAAAAATTTTTTATAGGTCAAACAAAAATTTTAAAAGTAGGTCTAAGGTCAGGCTCAGCATAATTTCTTTGATAATCGTACGGTACCGGTTGTATTCAGGCTCACTCAAGGAAAAATTATATAGCGATCATAGGACGACTATCGTTTGGATCGGTGTCTCTTGGCCTGAAATAGTTCGAAGAGGCAGGTAAACAGAAAATAAGTTAATTAACCCCAACTGATTAACCCGCTAGTCTCGCTTAAAAAACTTTGTTGTCCAAACGCAAGGGGGACCCCCCCCCCCCCCCCCCCCCCCCCCCCCCCGCTCGTATGTTCGGCCAAACGCAAGAGGAGGGGGGGGGGGGGGGCGCCATTAGTGCATTTTGCCCCCGGGCGCCCAACACCCTCGCTACGCCACTGTTGTTATACATTGTTATACAAAATGTTATACAGAAGTTATGCACAGTGTTATACTATAGTTGTTATACGCAACTGTGTATAGAGTATCCATACGCAAAGTTATACACATGCGGATAACACGTGTATAACGTGTGCATAACACACGAATACACGCGTTATACAGTACTGTATAACAACCCTTTTTACACAGTGTTAATATCTGGCATGGCTGTTGCTATGCGGAGGATGCGAAAAACAAGTCGTGGTTATGGCCGTTAGACCCTTCAAAGAAGGGTCCGCTACGCGCACTCTGTCTGGTATTCCTGGACACGATAATAGTGCTGCTGTGTCTCTTATTGCTCACACCAATTATTCTTATCACTACACCAAATTTATATGTTTCAGTTAGATTGGAAACGTAAGGAAATACGGTGTTGATTGTCTTGGGAAATTTCCTTTGTATTTCCTTATCACGGAAAGATACCAAAACATGCAGTAAATTAAGTTGACTGGTTACTTCAATTCACTACTGCAATTCACTGTCACACATGACATATTACATGTGTAGCGTTTCGTGTTCGCGCCAACCAAATCTATCATTACAAATTTACAACTGACCTTGTTTCTTATATATATTCGATTTGTATGCGAAAAGACAGTCATAAATACATGTAATGGAGTCGCGCAACGTTACTCCTCAAATTGGTACAATGCATGTAGCCAGAAAGCTGGATTACATGTTACACTTAATTTACAATTCATAGACATCGCTATCACGTGCACGTGAGTAATAGTACCGCCTAAGGATGCGAACTGGATTTGAACTACTGATCAGTAGTTGCTGAGTCTGTGACCTTCGCGACCAAACACGAAGGTCGGGCCACGCGGCCCACGCCCAACATGATTTAAACAGCAGGAGGACACGCCACAAGGATTAGCCGATACAACTAGAGGTATGATAATAAATGGTAGAGCTACTAGAGGTTACGCTACTAATACTGTGTGGTCCTGTGGATCGATTGGTTTGGGTAGAGGTTGCACAAACTGAAAAGTTAAGTTACATTCATTCTATGTACTTATGTGTTATTATATGAACATGTGTAACTGCTAGTGCATCACGCGATGCATGTATACATACATGTACATGTACATATGGGGTAGCTGCTGCTGTGTGGGTGTTTGGGGTGAGGTTAGGTGTGTGTGGGAAAGAGAGGTTACTGTGTGGGAAAGAGTTTTCTCTGAGGGTGTGTGGGGATGAGATTACTGTGCAGGGGCGTATCCAGGATTTCAGAGGGGGAGGGGTTCCAACTTTGTACATTAATTGATATATGAGCTGGGAGGCGGGGGGGGGGGGTTTCAGTCTATACGAAAACTAGGGGGGGGGGGGGGGGGGGGGGTTGCAAGGGTGGCGGCATTTCATATGCCATGGGAGGGGCGGCAGCGGCCGTCCCTGCCCCCAAAGCCGGGGCTGACCGGCAAGGGGGTGAGGGTTGTGTCTCACCAAATACGTGCACTTAGATATTAAAATTAATTTTGGAAGGGGGGCAAGTTTCCAGGCAACGCTGAAACTTCTATGAATACATGCCTGCTGTGTTGTGTGGGGGGATGAGGATATTGTGTGTGGGGGGGGAAAGAGTTTACTGTGTGTGGGGGGAAAGAGTTTACTGTATGTGGGGGGAAAGAGGTTACTGTATGTGGGGGGGAAAGAGGTTACTGTGTGTGGGGGGGCAAAGAGTTTACTGTGTGTGGGGGGAAAGAGTTTACTGTGTGTGGGGGGAAAAAGGTTACTGTGTGTGGGGGGAAAGAGGTTACTGTGTGTGGGGGGAAAGAGGTTACTGTGTGTGGGGGGAAAGAGGTTACTGTGTGAGGGGGGAAAGAGGTTACTGTGTGTGGGGGGAAAGAGGTTACTGTGTGTGGGGGGGAAAGAGGTTACTGTGTGTGGGGGGAAAGAGGTTACTGTGTGTGGGGGGAAAGAGGTTACTGTGTGTGGGGGGAAAGAGGTTACTGTGTGTGGGGGGAAAGAGGTTACTGTGTGTGGGGGGAAAGAGGTTACTGTGTGTGGGGGGAAAGAGGTTACTGTGTGGGGGGGGAAAGAGTTTACTGTGTGGGGGGAAAAGGTTACTGTGTGTGGGGGGAAAAGGTTACTGTGTGTGGGGGGAAAGAGGTTACTGTGTGTGGGGGGAAAGAGGTTACTGTGTGTGGGGGGGGAATGAGGTTACTGTGTGTGGGGGGAAAGAGGTTACTGTGTGTGGGGGGAAAGAGTTTACTGTGTGGGGGGAAAAGGTTACTGTGTGTGGGGGGAAAGAGGTTACTGTGTGTGGGGGGAAAGAGGTTACTGTGTGTGGGGGGAAAGAGTTTACTGTGTGTGGGGGGAAAAAGGTTACTGTGTGTGGGGGGAAAGAGGTTACTGTGTGTGGGGGGAAAGAGGTTACTGTGTGTGGGGGGAAAGAGTTTACTGTGTGTGGGGGGAAAAAGGTTACTGTGTGTGGGGGGAAAGAGGTTACTGTGTGTGGGGGGGAAAATTTACTGTGTGTGGGGGGAAAGAGGTTACTGTGTGTGGGGGGAAAGAGGTTACTGTGTGTGGGGGGAAAATTTACTGTGTGTGGGGAAAGAGGTTACTGTGTGTGGGGGGAAAGAGGTTACTGTGTGTGGGGGGAAAGAGTTTACTGTGTGGGGGGAAAAAGGTTACTGTGTGTGGGGGGAAAGAGGTTACTGTGTGTGGGGGGAAAGAGGTTACTGTGTGTGGGGGGAAAGAGGTTACTGTGTGTGGGGGGGAAAGAGTTTACTGTGTGTGGGGTAAGAGGTTACTGTGGGTGGGGTGAGTACGGTGTGGGTGTGTCCTATGATCTGCGGCAACCCTATAGAAAGGAACCACATATGGATGGCCATGCACCCCCAATAGGGTGGCCTCATTAGATGATGACTGCACATCGAAGATGGCATAATACACACATGTGTACTTCAGATCAGGCGGTGGGGTTCTGTATATGAGTGTGTTCTTACTGATAAATAGATGTACATTAACGTTTAAAACTCCATTCTACATGTAGTTGCCATGAAGATGCCACCTCTCCAAAAATTTTGGATGGGATATCCTCTCCATGGCTGGCTGGGCATATTCAAAGGTAGCACATGTGAGTTCTGGCTACGACAAGGGGGCATGGGCATGGTGGAGTGGAAAAGGTTATGGGTGAGCACAACTAACCCAGACAGGGTGTATGAAGAATGCTGTTAGCTGCAATTCCTTGTCAGGGCTTGATCTGCGGCATAGCCCCTTTTCAGGTCAGAACTTTTGGTATCTATTATGATCCTCTTTGTGGAACGTGTGAGGGGGGAGGGAGGGATATATGGATTGAACCCAGAAACTGACTCACACATGTATGGACACTAATTTATTTGGAGGAGGTGTTTTTATGTTATTTCAGTCGTAGGGCGTATCAGAATGTTTTATGCAGACCGTGGGGATACTGAGCAGCTTGAAGAATGGCTCTTGAAGAGATGAAGGGACCTCTAGTGTAGTGGCAGACTTGACAACAAATTAGAATAATATGTACACTATTTATTGTCCGTTGGTGTATTTCTGTTTCAAACTGAATCCTATGTCAATTACACACACACACACACACACACACACACACACACACACACACACACACCTAATCATATTCATGCTTTTGGTAACCTTGAGGTCAGACCTTACTGACAATGCAAGCAGCTGTCTAGTTATATAAACAAGCCATAAATGGAAAATATCTGAATGCATATAAGCACATTCATCAGGAATGGTTTCTATTCTGTCTGATCTGGAATGAGACTTCAACTCAAAACCTTTGACTTTTTTATGACACAGTTGCAAAATGGAAGCTCGGAGAATAAAATGCATAGAAGCAAATGTGTATCTTCTTACCACTTTATAATATTATGAACAAAAACTGTGTGTGCCCCTACACCCCCCCTCCCCCACCCCCCTTTCTACTCTAACCCTCAATCTTTATAGCTGACCATGTATGTGTGTATACACAGAACTAGTGTTCGTCACGAAAGTAAAACATAGTATACATTTAACACTATATACTGGTATACAATGTAATGATTACTTTCTTATGTATGTATTTTGACAGGGACAGTTGAAATGCAAGAGAGGGATAATCTATTCAATGCCATAAGCCAGGCTGAAAAGGCTTTTACATTGTAAACTGAGTTGATTATACCGGGTGTGTACCACTTGTTGCATTTGAAAGGATCCCGACAATCAATTTATATTTTTCTATGCCAGTGTTCTAAAAGAGAATTATGATATCATACATTTATTATTATTTTCAAAGTCGAAAGTATATGTGAGTCAAAGTAATATGTATGATCCCATGCATATGATGCATGTATAACAATTATTAATCGATTTATGTAGATTTAGTCTATGTTACACTTGCAGTACTAGCTACAAGACATTATCCGGTATTTTAGAACATTAATAATTATAAAGTCCTATTCATCTACTAAAATGATACTATTAGCCACAATACAAATACAGTCTGATGTATAAATCTTGAACAGATACAACATAATAATATTATTAGCAATATTACAAATACAGTCAAGTTACAGCAGGACTGATGTATAAATCTTGAAAAGATCCATCACATACATGTAAACGTACACAAAATGCTAACTATACATATATATACCCTGCATCACTTTAATCGAACTTGCATGTTATACATGTACAGTAAGCGCAATGTACACAGAAATATATTTATAGACATCACCCACCATTGCCAATGAAATAACAAATATATTGCACAGACTAGTATAGCTGAGCTAGTACGTCCAAAAGCTGCACGTAAATCAGTACCCAAGATATATATAGCTAGTAACGTTACATGCTGTTGGAACACATTCATATATGTGTACATCAGTACATGTAAGGGTGCATGAAGTATAAAAACCGAACATAGCATTTAACAACCGTAAGAACTTAGTATAATCAATGCATATGTTAGCCTGGGTAAAATTCCTTGAGTAAAAGTCAATCACTTTCCCTTGCATATTACTGTAGCTGCATTGCACTGCTGTAATCATTTAAAATAATGGTGGGCGTGGCACAATACCAAAGGTACGTACGTGAGAGTGGATATCACATAGCCCCAGCTGCCGCTCACCCCCCCCCCCTCACCCCCCCCCCCCCCCCCCCCCCCACATGTCTGAGTATATGTGGCAGTGAGTTCAGATAACATAGTGTCAATATTACATGTACATGTAACGAGGAACGTAGCATAGGTGACGTCATTGATTGTTGCGGGAATTTTTTAAATCGTATTGTGGGTCGCGTCACGTGGCCCTGGGCGGTTTGGAATTGGGCGCGCAATTTGGCAAGAAGGTAAGTGAAAGTGTATCTTCACATCCTCTACGTAGGCAAGGCCGCAAGGGGGTTGCCATCTTGAAATTTTTTACATAATTGGCAAGGCCAAAAGGGCCGGCTAGCCTACCGATTGGGGAACGCAACACAAGATAAGTGATCAATATCGTATAGGCATGTGATGACCATGCGTGTTTCTCCACGTTTTGCCTCGAAACTAACGTTAAGAAACCAAAGAAAATATACGGAGCGCGAATGAATGCTACGGTGGAATACTCAGCAGCGATGCGTGTCGTGGAATAGCTATGTTCGTGGTAAGTGGTTACTGGTACATGGGTGTCTGTGCGCGTGTGCTTATATCACGTGTAAGGCAGGTTAAAGACAAATCTGTTTGTGTCAGATCTGAAGAAGAAAGGTACGTGCATGTGTTTTACATGACCGCTAGCGTTTTACCAAAATGACCGCTAGGTTTGTTCTGATCTGGAAGACTCGCCATTGCAGAAACTGCATCCTGAGGTAAAAAAAATCGTATCATCTTAATTTTAATGTCATTTTGTTTCCCTCAGAATATTGAACTGAAGTATTTTGCTCTTCTAGCGGAACGTTGTAGTTACATGTATGAAGTGCTATATTGCTGATTTTTTAATCACAATTATACAAAAAGATCAATAAATTTTTTTAATAGTATGCAGGCTTTGGGCGCGTAGGTTTAACCCTTCCTTACGGTTTATGAAAACACTATATTTCCATACGTATATATCATATTTCCTTCGCAGAAAACGTACGTAATTCCGGCTGTTCAGTGAAAGGAAATATCGTAAATCCGATAATTTCTAATTCCAGGAAATGTATCTAATTAAGGTATTTACTTGTGGTTTACTTGAACGTATACATAACTGAAATGTGGTCATTTCGTCCCGTGTATTTTACCAGTGATTGCGATTTTCTGGATGCTTGGAGTTTGCTGTTTTGGAAGTTGTATAGACGACGACGATGATTTCTGCGATCCTGCGTGGGAAACTGATGATGATACTTGCTGTATACTAGCTCCGTGCAATAAAGGAGTTCTTTGTACGGTGACCGTACTTTTGGCCTGGTCGATCATCTGCCCCTGCCCTCCTGGTTTCGCAACGGTAGTGTGCTTGGGCATGTACTGTTTTTATAACTGCATCCGTCATAAGGAGTGCGTACATTTCCTTTAATTAGCCTGCTGCAGGGTGTATGATGTGTATCTTAAAGTGTATAGGAATTTCCTAACTATCAGTTGTCTTTTCAAATGTGCATGAGTGTTTCAATTGAAGGTTAACCTGTATATAAAATAAGTATGAGGTGCTCCTTTGTCCATGCATACTCATCATGACCACATATATCTATACAAGCAGCTGCCAGCTACATGCAGTAAACAATTTTGTCCCGCATGCATAAGGTTTTGTCATATATTAATCTGGTAACTATAGCTTGTTTGGAGTAAATCAAATACAATAGTTTAATACATGAGAAGTCCACGAATGAAGTCATGGAACACAACACTCAGTTTTAACTGATTAATTCTTGAGCTGCGAAGGGCACCATTTTTTTCCGAGAGCATGTATAGTAAATAACAGATCTCGATTTTGACATTTTAGTTGTCTTCATGCAATCTGTATTATATTGGCCACAATTCTGATTCTATTAGGCGGAACTACTTACGTAAACAAAAGCTGCATGAGTATATCGCTTACTGTACATGTAGATTAATTGGGGGAATCCCAACAGAAATGCATCAATTTTCAGGCGTAGCCCTGCGAGCTGCCGTTTACGTGTCAGTGTAGTAAATTAAAAAGGATTCATAACCAATCGAACTTCCTTTAAAGGCTTTATTCCTACGACAACAGTAGCCCCCATGCAGCGGTAATGAATTCTATACTGTATTCTTAGTTTTACTATCATACATATATATGCGAAGCAATGCAGTATAGAAAACATTGCCACTGCATGGGGTTTCTTGTGCCCTATAGAAAGCCTTTAATGGAAGTTTAATTAAAATCACAACTGGTTACGATGAATTATATTAATTGTACTGTACATATAAACGGCAGGGCTATACATGCTCTTAGACTAAGTAATTGATGTATTTCTCAAGTGGTTGATACCTAAAGTAACCTTCCGCAGTTTGAGGGTTATATCACTTATTGCAGTTATAAATATACAATAACTACGTTCAGTAGCGGTCGGTCCGGGGCAATGTTTGCATGCATGGCCGGGGATGTACGATATTTAAGATTTAAGGCGGACCGTGTTCCCATGGAAGTTGGGTCCGGGGGGAGGGGGTGTCTGGGGGGAGGAGGCGGACTCAATTAATAAAAATAAACCAGTTCTGTAGGTACATGTATATATGTATCACTAATCGCGCTATATATACGTACATGCATACAGTATAATACCTATAATAGCAGGTTATTATATTTTCAGTTTCTGTCACCAAAATATAGCAACCGTGCTTGATGGCAGATAATTCTTCAACATGTACACACACGATAATGAAAACCACATGACAGACGTTCTTCCGGCTTCACGACATCAGTTTCTTCAATTCAGCTTGATGATTAGCTACAATGTTACCTCTAATATCTATGATTCCTATTCAAATAATTTTGACATCCTTATACGAACGCTACAAAAGAGCCGACTTGGGTACTATAAACAGTAGAGGCATGCAGGTACATAAAAGGAGGTCCAAACTGTTTCCGCGCGCGTTCCGATGCTAGCGCCGGTGTCACAGGCATACGGGTCCCCCCCACCCATTTTGTGTCCGGGGTGACCCACAATGACATGCCTAATTGGGTCCCCCCCGGACCCAGTTGCCTAGGCATGGCATGTGGGTCCCCCCGGATCTATATGCCTATAGATGTAAAAAATTAATTATCCCGCGGACCCAAATGCCTAGGCAACCGGGTCCCCCCCCCCGGACCCAGCTGCCTGCAAGCAAAATATACTTATATATAAACATTTTACAAAGAAAGCATATATGCTTCGTGACCATAGGCGTCCGCTCGATGAGGCGCAAGGGGGGGGGGGGGGGGGGGGGGCGTATATAGTCATAGATATTAGAGGTAATTACCTCTAATATCTATGGTATAGTGAACCTTGCAAAAGTTATGTGGGATTTATATTAACAGAACATACTTACGGACGCACGTTTTAATGAAATCCCATACAAAAAAATTTATGCTTTTATTACGCTTTAAAACGTTATATCTTCCGTATTTTAAATCATAAACTTATGATTTTGGTATCATTAAGTATGGTTTAATGCGCTCTTTATATGCACATCAGTGTTATTATCTCTGTGATTTAAACAATTTTAAACAATTTGCAACTGACATACCTAAACATAGTACTTTGCCTGTAAGTAGTATTGGCAGTATTTGCGAATTACAGCCTGCATTGTCATGAATATAGACTGCCGTACGGCGTACACACAATAATATCGAAACGGTTTAACAAGCACCTGTTAGGTATTCCATTTTGATTCGACCTCAATGTAAAACTCCAATTATCGATATAATCAAAAACTTCTCTATCGAGAAAGTGATTGGTGGGATGTAGGATTGGTGGTGCAAAAAGCAAGGAAACAAGGTACAGTATGTTAAAGTGAGGTTTGGTAGGATCCTACAACCCTGAATTTGCAAATGAAGATGCCTATTTGCAAATGTAGGACTGTTATAGTTGTAGAATCCTACCAAACCTCACTTTAACATACTGTACCTTGTTTCCTTGCTTTTTG
Source organism: Spongilla lacustris (assembly GCA_949361645.1). NCBI lineage: Eukaryota > Metazoa > Porifera > Demospongiae > Spongillida > Spongillidae > Spongilla > Spongilla lacustris. The sequence goes on from OX442422.1 coordinate 5,766,030, forward strand.
CACCACCAATCCTACATCCCACCAATCACTTTCTCGATAGAGAAGTTTTTGATTTACTTGTTCCCCTAATTTTTTTTTCCGTGTTCAGTCAATATAATATATGGCTTAATAGTGTATTCGTTGCAATGCATAGGACACGTAGATTCCTCTTATTGGTATCGGGTACACGGCCGTAATCTGAGTATATAGGCCTCTTTTTTATTTTATTGATAGGTCTACCTTTGTTCTTTGGATACCTTAAACTCAGAGTTCTCCTTGTTAACGAGCCGTTTTCTTTGGCTTGGTCACCTTTGCTGAATTAGAATCGCCTGTTGTAAACGTAAACGTATCTGCAGCTGTGTGCGTAGCCTGGCAACAGTAAATAAAGCGCGTGTGTGGCGTCATAATGCATACTGCTAGGCAACGAGAAATTTCACCGATAATGAATTGCACCTGCTTGGGTCATTTCACGGCATTTTATCACGAACTAACAACTTTAGGTCGTATTTGTATGAAAGGGCACGTTTGGAAATCAAATGTAACTTTTTGAAGCTAATCTAGTATTCTTACGACGTTCCTGTCGCGAGTTCTACGTGATGAACGGAAGAAGAACGAAAAATTAAATGGCGGAATTTAGGCGCCAACTTGTAAGCTGCACTGTTTAGCGAAGCTCACTTTTTATGTGCACATCAGTCATGTTTGTGATAGATTATATACGAGCTGGCGAGTAAAGGCAACGCTTCGTTACCGTTTTAAAACGCTCGATCAAAAACCACGCCCACCAAAGCTAATCCGAAGCCAATCCTACATAGGACCCACTACCATGGGTTCTGATACATAGTTAAATTACAGTTCTATTATATCAATCCCAGTTTTATCTCATTTCTAATTGACGGACATGATGTCAGAAAAGTAGTTTTTGCATATGACTTCATGACGACTAGTCTAGTTATTTGCATTGGCTCAATTTAACGCTAAAGCCAGTGGTGGTCATTTCGTGGTTTGAATTTATTAGAGAAGTAGTAAGACTCTAAATGATATAGCTTTTGGATACCCACAACATTATGATTTTAATTAAGTGTTGTCAGGAATTATGAATTGTTTTGAGTTAATTCTTGTGTACAGCAGCATTTTAGCCCATATTATTAGAGCATTTGGCAACAATTATCAGTTAACTACTTGTTTGTCATCAATTTTCTGTGATTGTGGAACACCCTATAGCCTCATGTGGTTGCATATACGTCCATTTTTTCAATGTCAGATGATGTTCATAAAATAAAGCCCGGCAACAGGATGTATGTATTGCTCATCTACTGTGCCCCCATGCATTATTCAACTATAACATAAACATCTTCGTGCACTATATAATATTTGGCAGCAGGTTTAGCTTAAGCAAACATGTTTTAAAAATACTTGTTTCTCTTAGTCCTAACTTGATTAATCCCAACCCCCCTATTATGCATGCCAAGGAGGCCTCCTATAGCTAGCTGATAAGTGTTGGTATTCATGTAGAACATATACAGTGGGTTTTTACATACACGTGCCATGTCAGGACATGTAATACATTTGTACATGCTAGATGACATGCATGTACACTTCACTACTGACATTGGATTTATTACTGAAGTGTATATAATGCCTAAGTGCAACTTCAGAGCCTGGCAGTTAATCGATGATTAACATAAGCTCCAGTCAGACCACCTGCTGCCAAGCCAATACCAGCTCCAATCATTGCACCAGCAATAGTACCCACTCCAGGTACGATGCTCCCTACTCCCGCTCCAATTAGAGCACCTGCACCAATGCCAGGTCCTCCACCAGCCGCCACTCCTGCCATCGTTGCTTGGCCTTGGTTGTTATTGCTCATGGTTTAATGCCTAATGATGACAGCAGAATTAAAAACCCAGCATGATTGTATGAAAGGGAAAATGGGCCCTTTGCACTGTATGTGCATATTTTGGCCGGTTCTTCACTTGCACATGCTGTAATATATAACGAAACAAAGAATTTAAGTCACCCTTTAAAAAGATATCATGGATCAATATTTTGTTACACTGTCTGGCGTACAAACCACAATGACAACAGGTGTGTCTTGTGTGGCTCTTAAGAAACATGTTCCTATGATTATATTTTGCCTTAAAGCCAAACACGCACATCTCGTCTGCCATGAATGATAGCCCATATATTATTGTACTACATAACTGTGATACACTCATAGTATTGCAAATAACAAACATGCAGATGCAGTGTTAATAGTGCAATTTCCCCTGACACCAAACCAGGCACCAGAAAAGGTAAACACTGAAATGATATAAAAATTTAATTGTGAACCAATTACATGTATGAAATTATGAATATTGACCTACATATAATGTCTGTAACAAGATGACATATTACACGTAATAGAAGACCTATATACATGTACATCTATGTACCCAAAATCTACATAAACACGGCAAATGCAATCCCCGCATGCGCTCCTGGACAATGATCCTAGGTCTAGCCTCGTCGGACAGACTTCCGTGTTTTCTTTCTTATTTTTTAAAGATCCATCAGGGGCAGCTTCAAAGTAAATTTCCTCTTACGTGGTCTTAATTCGTAGAGGGAATTCCTCTCTTTTCGGGCCACTCCCGAAGTCAACATCTCTGCCTTGTCACCTGTCTACATTGTCCATTTATCTAGGTGTCTGATTACAAATAGGAGCACACCACGAGACATCACCATGGCAGGTAGTGTGAGGTGGCCAGCCTACACGCACTGATCGGACAAGTGTATGGACACTCCAAAAAAAAAAAAAAAAACTCTCGAACTCAGCAAGCTACCATCCAACCATGCAGAATATAAACATATCTTAATGTCTGTAATTTTATAATTGCATAATCCATAATAGCAATTGTTTCTTAATATTTTTTACACAATTGGTTCCTTACGTTACGAACTTTCTAGTATATTAATATTTGTATTGAAATCCATACCGTGGCTCATTTGCCTAATAGAGTGCTCCCGCATATTAAGGCGAATTTTGATCTATTCCTGGTTATATGTGTTTAACTGTTTGTGCTAAAATTATAAATTTACACACAATGACGCCGTATCACAGTTGAAGCGTATGGCAAGTTCAAAGTAGTAAAGTCTTGCATTAGTTCAAATGAATACTGGAAAGAAAATGCCGATCGAATGCCATATTGCAATAATCCGCCTCTTGTGGCGACGCAACCAAGACTAATTGATTTAGAGTGTGTATACAAGCAGCCACTAAACAAACAATAATAAAAGGTCAATTGAATCTACCCCTCTCCGCCCCCACCAAAAAAAAAAAAAAAAGGGTCGTATTTGAACGATCGTATTGTTGTAATCTCGAACGCTGCTGCGCGCCGTTCATCAAATTCTTGTAAGAGCACCATTTCTTTCCAGAAGTGTTGAAACAGGAAAGCACTAGCGTTAATGGTTACGACGATACGCTCGTTTTAATACGAGCCTTTTTATGTGGGGGCGAAGGGGCATGCAGTTAGACACAATGTGTATAACGCAACATCACTGGCATCAGCTAAAACTTTGGCACACTTCTAAAGACGCTTTAGCCCGCGATTCTTGAGCCAAAAAGCAGCAGTGCCTCTATCCATCATCATGAGCTCGGCCCGGGTTTCATCTTATTTTAAATATAGAAGCTATTGCAATCCTTCTGCGCTAGAACTAGCGTTTACAATTGCTTCGAACGTATAGCGCAACGCCATTACATGTATCAATCTACAACATGCACTAGACTTTGTGGTTTGTTGTGAATTTAATTTAATACCGTTAAGTAGTTTTGCATGAAACGTTGAAGAGTTCATGCGAAATGTTAACAACTAAGGACCAAATTTACTATATTTAGCTCGCACGCAATTAGGCAAGCTTCATAGCGATACAAGAAGTAGAATGAAAAAAGTTATGCGCCTTGAATGAGGCATAATTCTACCCGGTACCGTTATCACAACTGAAAGATAACAGTGACCTTTAACAACTATTTACATATCATGAACGGCAATGCTGTGGTTTCGTAACGTATAATGTTAGGACAGCATGTTTCGGAACTAACCCGTAGGCCAAGGGGAATAAAGCGCTCTAGCAGTGTTAGAAGAAATGAAACAAAAGTAAATTTTTGTATCGACGTGCGGTAAAGGCTAGTGCTTAGCACCCGTAACTTGCGTATATGATCCCTGATAAAAATTGAACCATTTTATAATCCTATTGCCTAATCATGCACCTACAGTCTAGAGTTGTCAGAATAGCTTAATAGCATAAGAAACGACCGTTAATTAAAAATCTGATTAGATCTCGCCACAACACCCCCTTCGCCACGAGACCCGGGAGCACTCTATACTAAAATATTGTGTGCCTGTGCACATGTGCAGTTTTTTGCCACAAATGAGGTAGCAATAAAAGCGGTCATCCACTTGTGTAGTCGTTTATCATTCATCAGCGGTTACAAACGGCAGCTGCATGTCTCACATGCAACCATGATTGCAAATTTGTAATCTGGAACCGGAATCAGATCATAGACTTGTGCCACAGAAAAAAGTGAACGCGTGTACATATCTAACGACTTACGAGTCTAGAATACCTCGACTTGCTTTACAAATTTAGCATTATGTGTGCTCAGTATAAGTTCTTGCAGCAAGCGCACTTCGTTCTATATTTGTACATGTACCAATTTGTACGGATTCTGTTGTGGTACATTCGTGGCCATATCACACATTGGATTAACATGCGAGTACACCTTTATTAGCGCATCCAGCCCGTACATGTACTACAACATATTGCCTTACCTACGGTATAGCAGGACAGAGTCACGTGAGCTTTAGTACTTCTGCTAGTCTGGGTACCCGACTAATGATATCAGTAGGGTACCCAGACCATAGATTATCTATGGTTCATCACAAACCGACGGTAGACAAAAGTCACAAAAACAGCAAATGGAGAGAGCAATCGAATCGTTTGGCAATGTTAATGGGCACGTTGAAATTTAACTGATAAAGGCAAAGCGCCCACTCAATTCATCTACTACGCACGCTTCTTAGCTGCTCTTCTTTCAACGTGCCCATTAACATTGCCAAACGATTCGATTGCTCTCTCCATTTGCGTAGGCACTGCGGAATTTTTTCAGAAATGCTCAAACGATTATAATATTATTATCGTTAGAAAGAGCAAAAAAGCTGTGTTTTTCAGTATTTCATGCGTCATCGTACCATTTTTAGCACCGGAGATATGTAGCGCCAAAGTGGCAACTTTTTTAGTACAGCGGTCAATGCGTAATCGTAATAAAAACTGTGACGGTTGAGGAACAATAAAGCACAACCTTGCTATTCCGTAAGATATTAATTCCAAACATTGCATATAAGTAGTTCTGACTTTGTTAAGACTTTTAGATGGTGTTTAACTTAAATTCATCACATGTATATTTTCTAATTGTGAACAAAATACTGGCTAGCATGCATACACTTGATCACAATATCATTTAGCATTGAAGAATATTATTTTCATTGGCCACAAACACTAATTCACCAATTAAATAGTCCACGAGCATGTTAATGAGCATGCATCAAATTGTTATTCTTCAGATTCATCCATCATTCAATACTTTTGGTAACTTCTATTATGAGTTATCTGCCCATCGTATAGTACGTTGGTGAAATTTACATGCACCTTGCAGAGAAGTTAAATTAGTAAATACTCTGGAAATGAAGATTTGCTGCTCCTGTGGAATTGTCATGCATAGTACTGATATATATTTTGTAAGATGTATAGTCATCTTATGTATAACTTTAAGATTCTAACATTCACAGCTACACTTGAAAACCATAGTAGAACGTATTTTAATGGTGGTATACTATGTATAAAGGCCCTCATCTGGCTGACTATTGTTTGCAGTACCAGTGCAGCTATGGCTGTTCGGTTGACATCAACACTTTTGATTATATATGCATGTATATAATTATATTATATTATTATATTGCTGCAATCTATGTCATTAGAGTCAGCTGAAATTCTGATTCGTTTAAACGAGTTCTACAAGCACCATGCTTGTACCTCCTCTCTGAGATCTTCCGCTAATAGACCCGTCATATGACTCATATCACACGCTTTCTGATTAGGCTCGTGGATCTTGTTCCAGAATGGTCCATTTGGGATGCCAAGCTGCATTGGTTCTGATTTCTGAAAAGAACCCGTGGTGTTTGACGCGGATAACTCGTCGTACCTGGCTATCTGTAGTACGCACACCCTCAGTGACGTCACGTAATCAAATACATTTACTGAAGAATCCTAACATTTAATACAATTCCTTAAATTTTAAGCTTTTCTGCCTTTATAGTAATGTTTAGTATGGTTAGCAAATATCCAAAAAATTATAAAAAATTATATGGTTACCTTAAGTCAAATTAATTCGGCCGTACTGATGCTAAGCAGTACTCATATCAAAAACCTTATAAAAACAATTCTAACTTCACAACGAATTGGAGTTAAGAGTTCAAACATTCCAAATATAAAGCTACTATAATGAGCTATTTGTGCAACAAAAAGGAGCTCTTAAGTCGAACTATTTGTTGAGTTGTAAGCCAAAAACCTTAACCTGAAGATACCTTAATGTTTTGACCCTGAAAATTCAGTGTCAAATAGGAATTCCGACAATTTTAGTGATCCAAACCCTAAAGTTATGATCTAAGTTATAAGAAATGATGTTTCTGTAGATCCTGGTGTATATTACCATTTGATGTATCGGTCCAAAGATGTTCAGTAACTGGCGCATCGTAGAAGGTACCCTGCGCTTCGTCAAATCTTTATGAAACTTCGTAGAAATATAGAAGGATGAATTATCTAGAGGGGAGAGTACTTACCGTGGAGGGGACGCAGCGTTTTGGAGTCAAAAACCGTGGCCAGAAAACTATATTCGATTTGAACAACACTTCATAAATACGGTGCGTGTTTTAAAACTTAAAAACTAGTCTGGTCTATTGCTCACGCATTCGGCAGTCGTTCTGAATGCATAGTAAGCCACAATGAAGCACAATGAAGCTACCAGATCGTTTTTACCAAATGGTGTCAATAAATATTTTTAAAATTGCAAACAGAAAAATTTTCTTCTGACGTCTAGGATTTTACGGTCTAAAATCACGGATTCCGCAGTGCCTACATTTGCGTCGGTAATAATCACACGTAGCGGTGATGTAATCATCCACAGCAGTGAATATTTGGGTCTGGGTACGATGAGACGGGGGGGGGGGGAGACGGGGTACAATCCTTGATTAGTGTGATACATGTTTTTGTAACGTTACAATACCTAAAGCCTTCAATAATTAATATACACCTTCTGCATCGCGTCCTGTTATTTAGCGTCCTTCGAATCCTTCGAGAGCTAGTACACAAATTCACAATGCATCATTGCTTAGCGGACGAAATAAAGGCTGCAAACATCGGAGGAAAGAAGGCGGGACTTCTGTTCACCATATGCACGTGATATATATCAATAGCGTGTAATATGATGCTGTAATACACAATAAGGGCTATTATTTTAAATATCACGTGTGATGACTGCTCCACCGGACCATTAAGTTCCTGCTCCTGCTGTAACACTTGCTTCTCATAGTGACAGACATGCAAAAATGGCACAAGTCCAAATTTTCACTCAAACATCAGACATCAGGGGCAATACCATCACCCCCAAGGTTTACTCTAATAACTCTACATGTATGGCATATGTCTATAAAAACATCATGCAGCATTATTATGGCAGAGTACCACACCCCCCACTTCAGCTACAGCACTGCATGGTGGTGCCGGGCCCATCCAAAGCTATATCAGGACAAAGACTGAAGACAGCAGGAGGCTCTTGTGGGGCCAAGCCCAGCCATCATGCAATAGACACTGCAGCAGAATTCACTGGGATCAGACGTGCAGGCCATGATACTCCCAAAGAAAATCACTGAGATCCATGAAGTGGCCAAGGAAGCAGGGGTCGAGAGGAGGCTAGCTTTGTGTCCAGCTTATTGGAGAGAGATCTCAGTGAACAAGGATTGCGAGATTAGATGGTCAACTGGTGAGATCATCTGATGGCATCTGCATGAGGTAGAGACTAAGCTGTTTAAGGTAATAACTGCATGGATGAGATGATGGCTATCTGCAGTGGCAAAACCAGATATATGGACATAGATGCAATAAAAGCAGCACTTGAGTTGTGAAAGAGAGGGGCCATGCCACACGCTTATTTAGTTGATCTCTTAATAATCTATGATTGAGACTGGAACCAGCTATGCATCTATACATGTATGTGCCTTGTATAGTAGATCTAGAGATCTAGAGAGAGGCATTTCGCGAATCAACATCCACCTCGTGTAAACATGATGCAAATCATCCCGTATATGGTTATGAAGATATTTCTGCCATGTAGGATTTCCAACCTTGCATGCTCACTACTGATCAAAGAGGTGAGTTCAGGAGTGGTAATGATGAAGATGTTAAGAATACCGCACAATTTGACTACACAATAGTATTAGCACAAATGCAGGTGTTACATTTTTTGTTACATGATGTGTCTCCTGTAAACTCATATTTTTTAAAGTTCACATGTCTCTTTTAGCACAAATCTAAAAAAAAGTTACATGTACTTGCACTGAACAGATGTTGTCATTCTCTATTGTTTGTGTATGTAGGTTAATGGACATATGAAAGGCAGACATCAACGACTATGGTAAAGTATGCAGTGTCAAAGAAAGAGCTAGCTTTGGGAGTAATGATTGGATTCTTGATGTTTTTTGCAATGAGCCATTGCAGCATTACGCAATGTTTGACCGGATATTGCGATGACGTCACTTTATATTGGGGGGGTTTACCTAGAAATACCCCGTATAATATAGTATTTTTAAAATTAAATGGACAGTCTTCAAACGGTCGACGTGTATGATGAGAAAAGTGAACGTAAAGTGAACGTTCAAGAACTAGAGAAATACTTGTGTCCCCTCTGTAAGTGTATACTCGCCGATCCCGTTCAAATAACCGAGTGCGGACACCGATGTTGCCGCGACTGCGTGAAGGGGGAGACACTGATAGCTTGTCCAGCGTGCCATGTGGTACTCAATGATGCTACTCAGGTACGTCGTCGAATATATTCCTATGTACGTGAACGGTGTTTTACTGATCCTTGGTGTGGGACAGGTGAGGGAGGACAGGGGATGTCTGCGGGAGATGAAAAGCCTCAAAGCCAAGTGTACCGTCTGCAGTGTCGTGGTTGAACTGTCTGGGATAAAGGTTTGGCCCAATTATTGATGTAGCCCTTGAGTGTCCGTGTGCATGTACTGTGTGTGTGTGTGTGTGTGTGTGTGTGTGTGTGTGTGTGTGTGTGTGGGGTGAAGAGATGTGTATCTGATTAAGTACATGTACACACATGTACATGTACCAAGTCTGTGTTCAAATGACCATTTGATGATGCATTTGTTTACAATGACATGTACATGTACATATTGCACATACATGTTGTACATGTGCGATGTGTACATGCACACACACATGTACATGCACATGTATCCAGTCTGCGTAAGCAAGTACCATGTGTAATGATTTGTTTGTATACAGGGGTGTAGCTGTATGTATGAGGGCGTGAGTGACCAGGCATGTGACCAGGCATGTGACCAAGCGTGTGACCAGGCATGTGACCATGCAGGCATGTGACCAGGCATGTACATGTTACATGAGTGATGTCTGTGGGTGCTGAGCTTGCCTTGTTTGGTTGGAGCTAATGTACATGTAGAGTATTGTTCTGTGAAGTGTTCATATGTACTTGTAAATGTATGTTGCCATATCTCCAGGGGCACCAGTCAATGTGCAGAGATGCGTTTACAAGTTGTGATTATTGTCAGGAAAAGATAAAGAAAGATGAGGTAGGTGTGCAGGGTTTCCGATAACGTTTGGACACATGTCATTTTCTGATCAATGCAGCCATTTGTCCGCACATGATTAATTACATTCAAACAAAATGTTAGGACACTACTGTTCTACGTGTGTCAAAAAGGGTATAATTAGAACATTGCCCTTATGTACCGGAATAATGGCGTCAATAAGCTCATTATCTCAGTACACAGTTCGGAGTCATTTTTTAACAACCAGGACACAAATTAGTTATAAAACAGGGCCTATTCATGTGTACATATCACTTCTACACAGAACCATACCTAAGACAATAACTGGTATAATTGTTTACGCTGATGGAGAAGTAATTTTTAATACGCTCACGCACAATCAATGGGGATACTCCCCTTCTTTGTTATCGTTGTTCTCGTGAACCGAAGTTTTTGGATGGATTCTGAAAAACGGTACATTCAGTTGGAGCCTTGTACTGTACGTTCAGGTAGGTTTCAGACTGGCTCTAATAAAATCTTCATAGTTTAACGATCCCGAAAAGCATGAATATTCCATGACTTTAATATGATCTCTGATACGGAAGCCTATGGAGTTTTATCAGGGTTAGCTCGAAAAAATATTCCCGGCTCTGTCCATGGATGGCCATTATCACACCATTGTTTCAAATTCGCAGCTGAACTGAATTTGAGCTTTGGACTATTAAATAGACGTTTTAAAGGACGACGTGCAGATCCACCCACAAATGTTTTGCAAGAATTGCTATGATGCGATGCAATTAACGTACACTGCGTACATGAATCAACAGTACCAGTAACCATCGTACTAAATTCCTGGGAAGCCCACTTACCCGGCGGTGAGTGCAAGGTAAGGATGCCGATATCTGCTCATACCAAAAAAATAAACATCTGTGTTCATATCTAGGTGTCACCCATTAAGTGTAAAAACAACAAAAATTGCTTTCAGTGGAACATATAGAATGTGTTGCACCATGCATACGATGATAACATAATAAAGGAGGCACAACTAGCTACATCTCTGCACTGGAGATAGTTGAAATGTTTCATCTGCCATGCTTCCACTGATAGGCCAGTTCAGCTACCTTGCCAGGTTGTTGCATGTACAGACTGCCTGGCACAAAGGTAGTATGTTGCCACACTATGGAATGTGTGCCTAGCTCCTGCAGGACATCCTTTTGCACTGTGGTTCCTGCAATGGTGATATCAGGGCAGCACAACATTGGAGTGTAGTGCCAGCTAAGGAAAGTGTGCTTACTCCACTTCAGGGTATCACTGGTTTATGACCACACTTCATCTTGTGGTCATTTTATAAATATCATGGGCGTCACCAGGGGGGGGGGGCAGGGGGGACCATGGCCCCCCCCCTTTTGGACCGAATGGCGTCCTCTCCCTGTGATAAAAGTTAACATACATGTGCACCCCCCCCCCCCCCCCCCCCCCCCCCCCCACTGGCTGAATTGGCTGAAAGCGGACAGCCCCCCCCCCTCCCACCCACTGGTTGAATCAGCCAAAAGTGGACAGCACCCTCCCCCCCCCTCTCACTGGTTGAATCAGCCGAAAGCGGACAGCACCCTCCCCCCCAAACTGGTCAAATCAGCTGAAAGCGGGCAGTGCATTTGCGGCTGTCAAATGGCGCCCCCTTGCCCTATCCTGCCCCCCCCTTCCAGAAAAGCTGGGGGCACCCATGTATGTAATACTTGTGATAAACAACGTGCATAGCCATATAAGGCTATACATCAGCAGTACACAGGGGTGTTTATTGTACTTCAGGGTACACTAGTTTTGACCACACCCCTTCCTGGTGTAAGATAGTCAGCCATCTTGTGGTCATTTTATAAATGTAAGGTGAAGGCATGGCTGTAGTGAAAGACACCATACACAGATATGTGGGGTTATACACCAGCAGTACACAGGTGCTTACACTACTCAGGTTCAAGGCTTTGCCCATACCTATTCCTGGTGGAAATAGTGTGGTCCTTGCATGTATAAACCTATGTACTGCACAGGTAATACTCTCACCAATGATTGACTTATGATATCACAAAATCTGAATAACTTATGATTTAAACTAAGGTTTTCCATTAAAATACATTGGCCAAATGCATCACGGTTACCTAGTTGCTAGGACGCGCACACATACAGTTTATTTTAAAACGTATATTAGAGCCAGCTCGAACAAACCAAAAATAGAAAGCTCTTCCTATCCACTATAAGGTACTGATCTCAGTTTAGGCACCAAAACTTCAGGAGTTTGGGCATAAGCAAATTCGTGAGACAACTACGGCAAGATATGCGCCTGCCTTTCCTCGCGTGGCGATCGAGCGGCACAAGTTAAAATCATAACACTGCTGAATCAGGTAGAGGACAGGCTAGGAACTTACAAAACTGCACAGCCGTTGCTATCCTTCGTTGTATTTAAGAGGAATAGTGCACATTCCAACGTTGCTTGTATGTGGCCATTTTGTTGCTAGGCTTACGATTTCATTTCAAAATTACTGGGCGTCGGTCTTTTTGACACACGTTTCAATGGAATGAAACAGTAGTGAGGATTAAATAAAAGTGTGCACTTGTTAGGGAGGAAGGTGAGAACAATGAGAATGTAGAGGACACACCAAAATAGTGGTCACTGATGGTTAAAACTGTAGAAAGTGGGTGGCAGAGAGTGACAAGGATTTGGATACGTACATGTACGTCACTTTGGCTGAAGTACGTGAAAGATGGACGAGACACAATTGGTTTATTGAAATGTGCGGTTTGCGTACAGTTTGACGCAAGGCTGGTTGGAATGTACATGTACAACTTTCGTAGTACATGTACATTCATTGATGGAACACCTAATCTGCGTACTATGTGAGTTTTAAAGATCACGCACAAAGTGGGATGCATGTTTGATGTAGCCACACCATCGCGCTTACCCTCCGCAAAGCGCGAGGGTGTGGCTATGTCAAACTACGTGCATACATGTACGTGCAATGGTGCTTTTTATAAAAGAAGCAAGTGGGGTCAAGTATTGCAGTGTATTTTAAATGTAAAGTAATAATCTTCATCGAATCATGTCTGAACAATTAAACCAGACATACTGGTCAGTTTTGTTCATGTTCTGACATTTTTTCAGTACACTTTATGCTCCTTATTGGAAACCCTGGGTGTGATCTAAGTAAGTGCATTGGCTCATATGATTTTTAGTGGTTTTGTTCATACATGTGGTAGATTGACTATGGTATTGTTACCTTAAGTTCACTGAAATTCTATTCACATGGTCTTTCAAAACTTAGTTACCTTTCATGTGGCTGATTAAGTACACTGATAGGATGGTTATAAAATCTATTAATCACAACAGGAATGTCCCCTCCTTCACTACATGTCATGGCTGTTTGCTGCCTGGACACTAAGTTGATAATTAGACAATATGGTATACGCCCCAAAACTGTAATGTTCGTACCTCATTATCAAAGTCGTTTTTAGCGAGCCAAATACCACACATGCTGTAAGTTGTTCTGTTGAAACAAATAGCTCCCGCACACACCCTACCAGTCTAGTCAACAAAGTTATCAACGTGCAAGAGCACTTCATTTGACTAATAGTTATGCGCAGGCCGTTTTTACGCGCATATAACTTTGGAGGGTCTACTTCCAGCTCGTTGTATGGCCGAACCAACCCACTAAACAGGTCGGTAAGCAAGAACACTCAACAAAACACATGGGAGAGCATATATATGATGTTCAGAACTAGCCACCTTTTTTTTTTACCACTAAACCGGGCATCAGTATTTTATGAATAATTGGTGTGGTTTTAAATGGAGCACCACATGCCGAAAGGCAAAGAGCGTTGCAGTGTGTAGCTGGTTCTTGGTGGAGGCTAGGGAAAAGAAATCAAGGAGTTCATATACCTGCTTAGCACTGTCTTTGCTATTAACACCAGCAATGATTGCTGGTGTTAATAGCTGAATGACAGATCTAGCATCTTGTGCTGGAAGCACAATATCAGCAGCTCACACCATTCACAAGCATAGTCCCTTTAAATTTTGAAGCAGCTACAGTGTCTCATAATCCTGAGGGGTTTACAGCTCCTGTGTAGGGCACTCATGTGCAAGGTTCAAGGTGTTCAGTTGCAGTGGGGTTATATGTTCATGCTACTTCATAGACACTCCACTACCTGCAACACAGCTAAAGGCAGCACCACAACTGATCCACACACTTAGTAATGACATAGCACCTGAGTGTATGAAGGATATTAGGTATGGCACACACCAGTGCAATAAAGCCTGAAGTGAGACAACATCTTGTCTGCCCCAAAGGTTGGCATTAACATGCTTTCAGCTAATTACAATTCACTGTTTTTTTTGTGGGTTGTTTTTTTTTTTAATGAGACCTTACATTTATGCCATATCACCCAGGCCTACCAGGACAGCAAGTTGCAGAACAGAAAAACGTGCCACGGGCAAGGAAATTAAAGTGCTTTGGCCTCCTGCATGGGAAAACAGCTGGAGCTGAATCCATACATGCCAGGTTCAAAGGACCTACCATTCAACAGACGTACCATGGCCCCCTTATTCAGTACCAGACAAAGTTCTGCAATTGGTACTTAATGCGAAGGAGCATCTACCCTCCGTGGCTCCACAAAATGTGGCAGCGACCCTCCTCCCAACTGGACCCAAGCGAATTCAGCAATGACCATATCGCTTTTCACGCGTAACTTTGGTACTACATATCACTCGCCAAAAAAAAAGGTGGCTTTTAGCACATACCATTATCAGCTAGTACCTTCTAGCTACTTCAAGATTCAGCTTTGATTTCGACTTTCTATGGGTTGGGTACGTAGATAACTCACTTCCAACAGGAGAGGTACATCGCGGGTTACCCGCTTTCACGAGCTATAACGCAGCGTGGCAACAAACCTGTAGCATGAGGTAAGCACTGTTAATAGAAAAACGATGCTGGATTTATTTCGTGGTTTCAAACGGCGACAATAACCAATCTGTTTTGTGCTGGCTCACGTTTTTGTTCTGCTATGTGGTTGCCATGGGCGTTGCTAAGGCACCTAGACATCCTAAACCTTCGTTTTGCTGGCTTTTCCGTTAGTACCTAATCCAACCTTAAATTTGACATTTTAATTTAGTGTGCATGGGTACATGTGTAGTTGAATGCATGCACATAATGCTATGCCCATACATCACGGTTGTTTGCGGCCATACATTTTGTGGACACTAGGTTATTTATCCTAAATAGTCCACAAAAAATGTATGGCCGCAAACAACCGTGATGTATGGGCATAGCATTATGTGCATGCATTCAACTACACATGTACATGTACCCATGCACACTAAATTAAAATGTCAAATTTAAGGTTGGATTACACTGTAGGTACTAACGGAAAAGCCAGCAAAACGAATAGGAAACTCAGGGGAGAATTGTAAGCATACATGTATATGCATCACCAATCACCGTACAAGTACATGTACATGTACATGTAGTGCAATTGTGACGTTCGTGTCTCTTTGCAGCTAAGGGCTTAATCCTCATCAATCATACATGTATATGTAATTGTGACAATATCGGGAAAAGGTCCATCATTGTCGCATGCATGTACAGCTGTATACAAGAGGTACATGTAAGCATTAGCTTTGGTTTCAGTGATGCCAAATTTTTTTACCACAACAGGTCCTGGCTTTGCCAGGCAGTTTCCAGTTGACATCAAGCCTACATGTACATGTATATGTAGTTAGCCTTCCAGTGCTGCACACTGATAAGGCCTTTGATACTGTGACCTCATTGAATGCATATGCATGCCCATGTACATGTACATGTATGTGCAAAAACAAAGTTACAGTGCTCACAAGTTACCTACAGTTGACTCCTTAGCAAATTAACTCTTCGACTACCACCTAGGAAACACAAAGCTCACCCTAGCCTGATATCATGCATATATGTAGTGAATAGCTAGCTAGCTTAATACAGAAAAGTGTAGGCACCCAGGCTATTACACAAGGCTTGTAAAACTTTACCACATACATGTACTAACACTAGCACTCTACATGTATACAACAAGGGTACATTTATATAAGAGCTAACCCTTGAAAGAATGCACAAACAAATCAGAGCAAGCAGTAAACATTTACCTTACATCATATTTCTATTGCCTTATTATGACATCATAGACCATCCTATCAGTGTACATACATGTAATCAGCCACATGAAAGGTAACTAAGTTTTGAAAGACCATACATGTAGGCGTTTAGCCTATGTGTAGGCGTTCTATTGCGACCTATGGTCCTCACATTCAATGGCATTAAGAACGCTGAACTTGAATAATGTAACAACACTTAAGCATAGGGCTTCATTTCAAATGAGCTCATTCAACCATCGGCTCTTTAGCAAGCCTACATGTAGGTTAACTCGCCTACATGTAGGCGACGATCTATCATTAAGTCAGTGGACTTTTAAGTTACAATGCCGCCATCAATCTATGGTAAATGTGCGTTGCTGGTTATTGTAAAAATGCTGTGCTAGATTAATGTATGCCCACACTTGGGATTTGTTCAATCAAGCTTGGCAATCAATTGTATTCACAATGTGGTAGTCAGCAGTGAATACATTTGATCAATAAAGGTTGATAGTGCAAATCCCAAGGCACATGTGTAATTCCCAAGATAAATCCAAGTTAGGAAAAGAGTATTTCTTTCTTGTGATGCTGGTATTTGTGTCATTCATACATGTATGTAGCACTAGCTGTGATTGGTAGTCAGATAAAAAGTTACTCGTGTACTAAAATCCGCGATACCATTGAGGAAGTAAACATTAATGCCTTCTTAATGAATTCATGCCCACAATGTTGCTATGTTGTAAAATATATCAGCTATGAATAGTAGAAAAATGGACACCTTGTGCTGCTCAATACCTTGTAAGTATTTTCAAGTGTATTGAGGGTACTTTATTCCAATTCAAGTGTAATTTAGTTACGTATCCAAACACAAATACATGTATCATAATTGTGATTGTATCTGTAATTGAACCTCTAAATCGTATACTACTTGCATATACATATTGTCGGTTTGGTTTTCAAAAAAAGAAACTTAACATTTTTGCCTCATTACTGGCGCCATCTTTAAACACCTCTGACTTTTGTAAACAAAACAACTCACGAAACTAACTGCAAATCCATCGTTTGTGTAGTGTTAATTGTACACCTCCGCATCCATGAGCCGTTCCTTTGTGCCTTCATTCATGAATGTAATTAGTAGCCACATGTGCTTAGTGTTACCAATCACGAACAATTATGTCATTGTCATTATTCAACTCACTGAATATGTTTTTAAAGGAATTGGGGTACTGAAAGTAATTTATCGCAATTACTATTCGGACCCCAAATACACCAGAAATGGATAAAAAGTGCCATGTTATTCCTCAATGCTGTCATGGACTTTAAAGTCCACGACAGCATCGAGGAAGTAAAAGTTTATGGCTTCATAATGAATATCATTAAATTCATGCCCATTACACCGCTATGTTGTAAAACATGTCAGCAATGAATGTTGTAAAAATAAACCCCTTGTGCCGCTCAAAACTATGTCAATATTTTCAAGTGTATTGGGGGCGCTTTATATTTTAGTTTCCAATTTCACTATTATTTAGTACCTCATCCGAAAACAAAAATCTTAATTTGATTGTACGTGTAATTGTACCACTAAGCGCAAAATTTCTTGTATACTACTTACATACTGTCGGTTTGGTTTTCAAGAGCAGAATACGTTTTTGCCTCATTACTGGTGCCATCTTTAGACACCTCTTACCTTGTGTAAACAAAACCAACTCGCTATAGTAACTGTAAACCATAGTTTGCTCAGCATTTCATTGTACATCCTCCGCATCTGCGAGCCGTTCCTTTATACATTCGCTTATGAAATTGATTAATAGCCACATGCGCTTAGCGTTAACGATCGTGAATAATTATGCTGTCGTTATTATTCAACTCACTGAATTTTTGGTTAAACGAATTGGGGGACTGAAAATAATGTATTGCGCCCTTTATTCGGACCCCAAATACATTAAAAATGTAATAAAAAAAACGGCATGTTAATTATACTTCCTCATTCCTGTTGCGGACTTTAGTTAGTTGCACATATAAATGTTGCATATCTCATGTAATGTGCCAGTGTACAACCTGCACTCTGAAAATTAGGGAATAGTGCATTTCAAATGTTAAAAACCATACATTACTCATGCCTATAACATCACTAATCAGCAAGCAAGCATGTGTGATTGATCATTGTAGTGCTACATATCGTTCAATTTGGCACTCTGGTTGACCTATATACATGTAACATGTACATGTGTGCATACATGTATATGGGAATTGCTGGTTAATTGCATATGGGATTTAACCCTCATTATAGATGTCATTAAAAAACACAAGACTTGCGTGTAACTCGTGTCCTGAGAATTAGATAGTTTAGTTCTTTGTTGCTATTATACCAGAAGGCAAAGATGATTATTTTCATGTTTTTGTTTGGGTCACTGGATCATGTGCATTTAATAGTCGTTGATATTTTCCACTAAACATAACTTTGGATAGGAACGGTTTAAAGAGCACTGATCATGCCGTTAGCTTTATAATTTATTTGCCTTGATGTCAGTCAGATGTACAGATTTACAGATTTGGATAACATGCTGCTATACATGTACGTATAGGTAATACACTGTAACTGTCAAACAAATGTTCCCCATAGCAATGTTTCATCATATGATTAGAAATGAAAGTGTGGTAACTCAGTTATTAATAAAAAGCGACAAAACAAGTGAATAAAAATCAGAATGGTGGTATATTGGGTTTGAAGGCAATGGAGGTGTAAAAAGCCAGGAAAGAAGGGTTAAATCATAAGAAATATTTAGCACACGGAAAGATGGTTTCTACAGAAGTGCTAAATATAGGACTATTTCATTTTTATTTATGATTTAATCCTTGTTTTATACCACTTATTGCCTTGAAATCCTATATACATGCACAACCAACCTTCTCATAGAGAATTTTACTTTATTACACCCTTTAAAATTAATATTGCCTAACATTTACCGTCACATTAGAAAATATACCAATTCTATTTTTATTTAAATGCCATACTACATGTAAATTGAGGGACACCATTGTTCTCAGAACGGTCATACATGTACATGTACTTACTTGTGTGTGGTTTTGATACATGTACATGTATATGTACTTCCATTGTTGGTGTTGGGCAAAATGTGCTTTGATTGGTAACTGCATGCACATGCTCACCCTCCTTGAAGCTCAGTGGACTATTGTGAATTTGTTTTGGTATCATACGCTAGGGGACATGTGTCTACATGTGTCTACTTTTCAGATTACAGCTCATCTGGATGATGTTTGTGTGGAATACTTAATGTCATGTCCGTGGAAACAAAATGGTTGCATGTTTGAGGTGAGTTCAAATACAATGTACATGTACATGTATGAAGTGTAACTTTACATGTTTTGATTCTATAAGCAATTATGTGTTTTTTGGCCATTAGACAGATGGTACATGTACATGTATGTACATTTCTGTAATAATTTCATTGTACGGTTTTGATACAAGATATACATGTAGTGTTACTGTCAAAAATTATGGTTTGCTTGCACAATTTATACACTGTACATGTACATATGCATGTATGGGGCGAAATCAATTCTAGTATAATCATTTGACAGCATTTATACTGTAGGTTTTATACAATAATTGCTTTCATTCTACATGGCTTCAATCTTGATACTTTTAGCAAATGTTAATGTACAATTATGAATATTATTTTAATAACTACATGTACATGTACATGTGCATTGTACATATAAAGGTAAAAAAAAAGTGGCACAATTAATTTTTCGCAGGGGTATCTTTCTAATGCTTAAGGCAGATTTCTGTACATCTTGCTACATGTACATGTACATATTCTTATCACTGGGCCTTTCAACACCTTAGCATATTGTTCATGTTTGCTGTGAATGCAGCAAACCTCCTGTGCACACAATGTGTGCAAATAGATGACAATTTTAAATAACTGATTAGCCTGTAAAGATTGTTCATGTGTTTACATGTACATGTATATACAAACTGTATCGGTATTCTAAATGGTTCTGTATGGCAAGGCGTGTTGTTAAAAACAATATCTAGCAACAGCTAGTATACAGCACACACACGTGTTTTTTGGGAGCTTATATATACATGTACATATACAGTGTATATGTACATGAGTCACCATTTTAAATGATATACATGTACATGTACCTGTAATTTAATTTGTGGTTTTTCAGTTCTGGTGGCCTAAAGCAAAAATAATGTAATGTATAATTACTTGGTGTCCTCACCTTCCTCCAAAAGCTGCCCTAGTTATTTTGTAGGCGTGGAGTCATACGAGCATGGGGAGCTGAAGCATGCAACATGTTCTTTTTTATTGCCTCCCGGGTTGCCATAATGACTAACAAACCAAAGTCCATGATCCTGTCCAAACTTGGCATCATGATCTAATGCCAGAGAGATCCCGGATGCAGGTTACTGAACATTGAGAACATTTAATCCCACATGTGATGTATTGTAATGGTTTAATTATATATTTTTTAATTTAAATAACTAGCACACAAGAAACAACAAAACAAACAAACAAAATGTCAGCCTGTGTTGACCAATGAAGGTCCAGCTCTTGATAGCAGGGCTCTTGCACAGGGCCTCACTAAAGTGAGTCTAAGTGCTTGGTATGAACGCCTTGATTTCTTATCCCTAGGTGCCACAAGCAAGCGACCACACTACAGTGTACATGTACCTGCATCGCTAGTTTATGTGATGATGCTCCATTCAAACCGCACGTACATGTATTATTCAATACACACGCTGCGTAGAGTGGTAAAAAAAAAAGTGGCTGGTTCTAATTGTTGTAAATATGCTTCTTGATCTGTCTTGTTGATGTTTATAACTCGCTGGCTTAAATTCTACTGTCACTGTCTTTGCTACACACGATCAAGCCCCCTCTCAGTTACCGCCTCCACCACATGGACGTATAAAAACGATGCGTCGCTATTAGAGTAATATTGTAGGCCGTGCGCATTGGTAATTTTTTTAGTGCGATGGTAGTGGGTACGAACTATCACACGATCTCAAAGGTATGACTTGAAAAAGCATGAAATGT
Organism: Spongilla lacustris; assembly: GCA_949361645.1. Taxonomy (NCBI): domain Eukaryota; kingdom Metazoa; phylum Porifera; class Demospongiae; order Spongillida; family Spongillidae; genus Spongilla; species Spongilla lacustris. The sequence continues at coordinate 5,787,092 of OX442422.1, forward strand.
GGATCACGATTTAGAATGAGCTCTAAACATAAATTATTTTACACCATTCAAAAGGCATACCGTATTAGCCAATTATCTGAATCGTGTCCAGCCACAAACAGCAGTGATGTATATGTACATGTATAATCGTTCCAAGATATAACTTGTCAGTAATTTAAAGTTCCAACAACAGGCACTATTGCATTTGGCAATGGGCTATAAAATGGTAATAGGAAATATGTCCGGGGGGGGGGGGGGGGGGGGGGGGGGGGGGTCATTTAAATGTGCCTGTCCCAGGGGTTGAAGGCATAATAGAAGCTTGTCCTGTGTGTTTGTGTGTACACGTGTGTTTGTGTGTGCATAACATGTGTTTGTGTGTGTGTGTGTGTGTGTGTGTGTGTGTGCATAACATGTGTTTGTGTGTGTGTGTGTGTGTGTGCATAACATGTGTTTGTGTGTGTGTGTGTGTGTGCATAACATGTGTTTGTGTGTGTGTGTGTGTGTGTGCATAACATGTGTTTGTGTGTGTGTGCATAACATGTGTTTGTGTGTGTGTGCATAACATGTGTTTGTGTGTGTGTGCATAACATGTGTTTGTGTGTGTGTGTGCATAACATGTGTGTGTGTGTGCATAACATGTGTTTGTGTGTGTGTGAACGTGTTTGTGTGAGTGCATAACATGTGTTTATGTGTGGTGTGTGTGTGCATAACGTGTTTGTGTGTGTGCTTGCATGTGTGTGTGTGTGTTAAAACTGAATATTACAACTACAGTAGCAGTAAAAAAAACCATAACACATCGTCTTATCACTACTCTCTGGCGACTTATGCAGAACGATCTAAAAAGACTATTCAAAACTATTCAACAAACGGAACTAATATCGACACCTAAAAAGTGTTAACAATGCGGAATTTAGACTTTGCAACTAGCGCTTATACCTGTGGGTTGCGCGGATAGACGTTTTTGCGCGCACGTACATGCGTACGATAGTTTTAGTAGCTAGTCGTCGTAGCCTTTGCATAGAAGTTTCAAATAGTAACATTTTTCTAGTGGCCAAAAACTAACAACTAACACAAAACGATGACCTTGCAATGTGCTAAATAGTCAGCCTTTAAAACCATACGGAGCCCAATAACCCTAAAAACGAAGCCATATATTTGTCAGGCGATCGTAGCACTAAGACGATGTGTGTTGTTTTTTTTGACTGCTACATGTACATGTAAGATTAAGAGTAGGCACATTAAACTTCCTTTGTTCATTCTATTGCAGAGTAAAAGACTTGAGATGATACACCACATAAGTACCAAGCACAGTATACAGCAATTGGAGCTCTTGTTACACCTGCAAGCACAAGTGGGTGTGCTCCGCGAGAAGTTGAACGGTTTGGGGATACCACCTGGCTCACAAAACCCCCTGTCACAATCCCAACCTTCTGCCATAGCAGCCTCCACAGAGGTGAGCGTGCCTTTGCTAGGCAGCGGCAAGGATTCCGAAAAAAGTGTTGAGGACCTGAAGGGTAGGAAGGAAGACGTACGAGAGGCTTCAGTGCAGGATTTAAACATCCAGGGACTGCAAGAGGGTTTTAGCAAACACCTATACAAGCTAGAAAGCAAAATTGATTCTTTAAGCAACCTGGTACAGCGCCATGACGCTGACATAAAGGACCTGTCACTTAAGTACGAAATTCTCCAAGTGAAGACCACCAATGGATTGTTCATTTGGAAAGTTACCGACATCAAGCGTAGGTACAAGGAGGCCAGAGACGGCATCACATACAGCCTCTTTTCTCCACCCTTCCTTACCAGTCCCCACGGATATCGCATGTGTTTGAGGATGTACCTGAATGGTGATGGGGAGGGGAAGGGAACCCATGTGTCCCTGTTCCTTGTTTTGATGAAGGGTGAGCATGACAGCATCCTTCCGTGGCCATTCAGTCAGAAGGTAACCTTGAGCTTGATCAACCAGAAGGATCCAAACCTCACCAAAAAGGAGGCGTTCCTCCCCGATAAGACAAGTTCTTCGTTCCAGAAACCGCAGCAGGAGTTTAACGTTGCCATTGGTTTTCCCAAGTTTGTGCCGCAGTTGTTAATAAATGACATTGAATTTTGTCAGGATGATTGCTTCTTTGTAAAGGCTAAAGTTGAATTGACTGGGATGAGTCTGGACTGATGGTAGTGTAGTCATAACAAAAATTGATAAGTCATTGAATCCTATGGATGTATGCACCCCATTTTATACAACTTTTTTGTTATAAGCCAAATGCAACATGTAATACGGTAATACATGTATGTCATATACCCTTTCAGTTGGCTGCACTTTTATTAATTAATACCAATACATTAGGATAGCTACATGTACATATACATAATAAAGTCATTTGTTCCAAGCTGGGACAGAAAATAGCTTTTGCATTAGCATATCAGCAGCAAAGACTCTGCTGATCATCGGTTTGAACACATGGTCCCATGAAGGTGTGATATGAAGCACATCTGACAAACTGCATATATTCATCCAAATGGCATTGGATTGCAAGAATGGCGAATTCGAAGATGTATTTAAGAGAGACATATGTACATGTATGTAGTGTTGGAGCTTTTAATTAATGGACACCTGTAATATATGAACATCTGTATTGAATTTGCATTGCATTCTTTTATGGACACTCCTATCAGTAATGATAGCAGCTACAACCTTAAAGCAATTTATAATCTATCAGTAGCACAAGATATCAATATGCATGGGTGTATTGATTTATAGACCCTATGCACACGCATAAATTAATAAATTAGGGCGTGGCAGTCATGTGACATGACACAATATTAATGTAGTGCGACGTGGAATCCACATGCAAGTAGCTATAGCTAGCTAGACCATAGATATTAGACTGGAAGGGATTGGAAACCAGACCAATTAACAAGTACAGTCCTGGCAGTTCAAGTCCCCAGGCCTTTACGGGTACAACGTTTGCACAGGAGCGAGTGGAAAAGAACGTATCCGTGGATCGTGGTAAAGGGAACACTTTTCATGAAGTTCATGGTTTTGTAGGTTGTTTTATTTCACATTCAGATGATTTTCAGGGTGCAATCGACCACATTATTGACGACGACCTGTTTTATCTCTAGGACAAAAATTGCGCGCGAATTAAAGGCTTAGCTTTTAGATTTTTTTTTTTGGTCGTAGAAAACGCACAGACGGCAAACTAACTTTCCGTTGGCACGTATTTTTCATCTGGCTATCTGGTAGTCAAGTTTTCAGAATTTTTACGACAAAGCTACGGTCGCTATACCAGTGAGTATCACACCTAGTCAAAAGTAATTTTTATTTATTTTTATATCGAGTACGACGCATTCATGTCATGCACAAAAACTATTCTGTGGTACGTAAAACACAGTGCTCAATCTGCCTATCGTAACGCCGTACCTTTACGTCGCTTTGTTCGGGCGTAGTACCGGTGAGTTTAATTCTAGACATGGAGCGCTTTAAGTCTAATATCTTCTCTTAGGAATGGAGTATTTTTTTAAAAAATGCTTACTTCTTTGTGATCCATAGTTCGTGCGCTACCTTTTACTACTCTCCTTATTTGCCTCTTGCGTACTTGACCAAAAACTTTTGAGGGGCGTATGGCGCACGTGCGCGGTTTCCAATCCCTTCCAGTATCTAATATCTATGGCTAGACACTGCGGGGAAGCAGCGCTGCATCAGAGCAATAAGAAACTTGACTTATTGAATTTGTCGAGCGATCCGCATCATGCTCTGATTGATACTGCCGTTTCTTCTCTTCTTCTGCTGAGGAAAGTACTGCAACTCAGTCTGTGACTGTGTTCCGATGTATGTGCGATGGTGCATCGGTGTCTACTACTCGCACATCTAGCAAGGCTACTGCCTGAGGTTCCCAAAGACCTCTAATACTGATGTCCGCAATCAAGGCAGGGGTACCATCACTGATGCTAGCCTCCTTCACAACTGGCTCCTATATCACATTCCTGAATGCTATTGAGGCCAGATCTCCAAGTGCATCTCGATTTCATTATATGGTGTTGGATGACCAGCCCCCCCTTTCTGCAGTCTAGGGCATACTCAAGATTGAAAGCTGCACCACATCCATCACAGGTGGCTGGCATCCTAAGCAAAGGACGCTGGTATCTCATCGCCAGTGCATCTCGGAATTCTGTTGCAGACAAATCGAAGTGGTGTGTACAGTGGCAATACTGCTAGCCATGCAAAAGTTTTACCATCAATTGAATGCCGAAATGCTCGCTTCTTCTTTGCATCCAAGATAGAAAGAATAGAGTCTTGTGTGGCCTCAGTGGTCCTGATGTCAAATATTACAGTGCATACCAGATATCATATTAGTTTCCATTTTTAAATGAGCATGCCACATGGAATCACTCGATTGGACAGCTAGCTAGATTATTGCAGCCAATCATACTGAGCTTTGCCAGTCTCCTCAGTCTGGCATATTGCAATAGCATCACACTTCAGTTATATGTTCCTCCTCTGCTGTTGATGAATTTAATTTTCTGGAAGAATAGGTAAAAGATTTGTACATACTTTTGTGACTGTGCTTAACCTGAGAGATAGATCATAAAAATAAAAATAAAAATAAAATAAAAACACTACATTCAAGGCAATGCCGCTAGGCCTAGCTAATTCGGCATCTTGGGCTGGCTTTGCTAGATCAAGGCATATGTTTAGCTGTTTGATTTGCAGCAGCTTTATGATCACTTACGTAGCCCGCTGAAAAGTACGTCTGAACCTCGGTACTTCCATATACATGTAGGCTTTCAACTCCTCTTTTTTTGTAAGAACTTGGAGATTGAACCAAACAAATGCACATGTAGAAAAATATATACTGAAGTCGTCGAGCATCTTTTACCCCTTTTGTTGTATGGCCATTGCGAGAAATTTCGGACGCTCATTAGCAATTCCTGGCCAATTTTGCAAACGTCCGTCACATTTCCCGCGCACGCGTCCATAGGAATGTATGGGATAAAGTTAATTTTTGAATGCCATATATCAGAGAAAGCCGGTAGTAAAGGTTTACAGGACTCAAATGATGGATAGCATAAAAACCTTTCACTCTTCTGGGTTGGTGTAATTTTTAGCCCCTTCTGCTGGGTTCCTCAGAAGAATTAGTACATTCCCATAGAGATGTATGGAAAATAGCTATTTTAACAATGATTTTTCATCACTATTCTTCATTTTGCTCTGAACTGAAGATAGGAAAGTTAGTTATACAGATTTCAGAAGATACTAAAATGATCCAGGCAACTTTCTAGCAGGTTTATATGCCCATAGGCTTGCTTCCCTGGGTTCCTGGGGCACTTTTGGTCATCAGGGTACATGTTTGGTTGTTAAATAATTAAAAACCACCCGCGGATGACAATAAAACTATGGCGTTCAGTTCTGGCCCAGTTGGAAGTAACAAACTCCACTGCGCGCAAATTTGGTATGTTCTTTGTTTGGGTTTTCGTTGGCTTGGGATACTAATATAGAGCTTCTAAGTCCTAGCTAGGCCGTTTCAAGCCTGGTTTCAAGATTATGGTCTGTCAAACGCGGAGTGGTCTATGTCTATCCGATGGACATTAAACGTTACTACCGTACGTGTCTATTTCAGGTAAACCAAGGCATCACAGACATTTATGGCGAAGTAAGGCCCTATAACTTTCTATATTCGACCCCGTGATATGGCTCTATGAGTATGACAGCTGGGAAACTTGCGTTTTCTGTTGCTACTTTTTCAAAAGGGTGCGTGCATATCCACATTTGTAAAAACTATCGTTCTATATAGAATTTGAAGCGGACAAGCGAAACACTGATACGGGACAAAGACGAGCCATATAAGGATATGTGCCCAATAATATTATCATGTGCAAGGCAATGATTTTACTACGTAACTATTCTTTTTAGGCCAGTGGCGGATGTAGTCAGCGCGCGATCTTCTCGTACTGAGTGGTTTCCTGTATGAGCTGACAACGACCCTCCAGATGGAACCTCTCTATGGCAACACCTTCTCATTAAAAGGTCTTCCCTATACTACCTCATAAAGCACATGAACATGTGATTCCATATAGGTGTCATGTGATACATATATAAACACACACACACACACACACACACACACACACACACACACACACACACACACACACACACACACACACACACACACACACACACACACACACACACACACACACACACACACACACACACACACACACACACACACACACACACACACACACACACACACACACACACACACACACACACACACACACACACACACACACACTGCTCTGGGTGGAGGGAGGTAGTCTTGTGAGATAGCCTTGTGGAGGTAGAGGAGAGAGCCTTGTGAAGGTGCATGGATGGGAGATATCCTTGTGGAACAAGAGTAAGCTTTGGTTGGGACAGTTTTAAGGAAAGATAGCCACTGCATGGGATATGAATCAAATTAAGTTAAGATGTAAAGGGTCTATAAAACTGAGAAGGAAATACGTGTTACATGCATGTAGATGTAGGACCAATTTAAAGTGGCTACAATTGTCCACCTTTACCTTTTGAGGCTGAGGGTTTGGTTGTACATGTACACACAGGACAGTCACCAGTTGTCTGCCAGGAGAGGAGGCTTACCTACATGACCATGCACCTGGTATGGACCTGGGAGGACTGGACTCAAAGTTTTGCATCTCATGGACTGTGCCAGTCACCCTTCCAACATGCACCTGGTGAAAGCACTTCAGCACCCAACTCAAATGGAAGGCTTTGTGTGGTCTAGCTATATGTACATGGCTCTGCAGATGTATGTAATACATGTAGGTGATCGATGTAACAGTTACGGTGTATTTATTTGGTTATCTATTGGTTGTGTATGTGTGTGTGTGGAAGGTTCAAGAAGGCCTGGTATTAACAGAGTACATTGTAGCTGTCAACAACTTTGTGGTCACCTATTTAATTAGGGTGGTGGCATGTGGTGATTTGTGTAAACGTTTCACATGCATGGTAGTACATACATACATGTAGTTCTACCTAGCTGTGCCTTCATGCCATCGATCTGTTCATTGATGACATATCAGAGCTGCATCATGGCATCCTTTTCTGTGCCATTGCTTAGTATTTGTAGGGGCAAATTACACAGACAGGTGGATGTATGCATGTGATCTACTTATAAGTTATAACCACTCTCCGAGTACGTTTACGGCTGTTCATCCTTGTTGTATACCTTGGCCGACATTCCGGCGGAGTTGGAAAGAAATACTACAGGACAGACTTCACCTCGTATACATAGCAGAGCAGCTGCGTATATTGGGTCTGGAAACGAGACTGCTATGGAAGTAAGCGCGAGCGACCTTGGCTAGCCATTAATCAACGATATACATATACATAACAGGACAGAGTGGAAAGTCCAGCTGGGAATATCCGCCGCCCATGCATATGTGAATTCTAGTGGAATAAGGCAATGTTCTAAATTAACACACCTCCACGAGAACTTCTAGTATGTTATCAAAAACAAGCCAGTCGTGATGGTAAACGTCAGAGCGATGCAAATGCAGATATATATGTATAGGGACGGAATCGCCCGTGCATCTTAACCGCTAAACGAGCGGGGTACTCTCGACTCTCGTATAGTGACACCGTGGTAGGTACTCCACAGCAGCCGTTCTATCAGCTCGACCTTCGCGTTTTGGGGGTTTCAAGCCTACATGTATATAGTAATACTAAGTCTTACTTCCAACATGCGCCCCTAGCTCGTTCACAGTCCAATTGAAGTTCAATGTTGTACATGTACGTCTGGCTAGCAAGACTAGCGTATATATACCAAGAATTATTGATAGCAATCGAGTGTAGTGCTATTATATCCACAATACTAATCAGACGGGTACAAATCAAGCCCGTAGCCAGGTCAGGAAAAGGGGGGGTTCGAAAAAAAAAAATGTGGACCCAAGGAAGCTTTTGAAAACATTGATTTGGCAACACAAAAGAATTAATAGTTTGCAGACACATGTACATGTACCAAAACTTTCACAACCGAAAAATAAACAAGATGAGCAATTCAATTTCATGCGACCTTCCAAGGTGAGCTGCCTGATATGAAAAGAGGGGAAGGGGCTAAACCTAACATGTCGTTTTGCTATGCAATCTAAATCGATCTTCGCTTTAAAAAAAAAATACAATGCTTCTGATTCGATGGCTGCTTAGTCAACCTGACATAGTTTCCGAAGCCGTACACACAGCAGGCTCTGCATGCAGCTTTTGCCACAGAACAGCGAAAGATACAAGCAAATTCAAGGATTTGTGCAGAACTAGGCTGGAGCTGCATACCCCTTGTTTTTGAATCATTCGGGGCCTGGGGCCAACTTGCCTCTGACACTTTCAAGAAACTTGCTTCCCGCCTTTCAGTCCAGGTTAACTCCTCCACTTCCACCACTCTGGACAGCATTTATTCCAGACTAAACCTTTCCCTTGTGCGCTCGAATGCCAGCTAGAGCATTTCTTGCAAGGGCAGGTCCCCGTGCTAAAGTCTCAGACCTCTACTTAGTTAGATGGTTGACTCATACATAGTTACATAGTTTACTAGTTAAATATTGAAATTTGTGTTTATATGAATTAATGCCTATGGCACATGAAAAATACTACATATTTAGGCAGGTTATACATTTATATACAAACATAATTAATTAGTATACAGTGACATGCAGAGTGTTTTAACAGAATTCAAGGGCGGATAATAGCATCAAGTTCAAGCTTCCTTGGGTGCAAATGGGCATAGCGTGTGACAACTTCATCTAAGTCCACGTCTATGTCATAATGTATATGCAGGAGAGCAAGGCTAGAAAGACGGCTATTTCCCATTGAGGCTCTCATGTAATTGTGCAGTCTTCGAAGAGCACTAGCACTCCGCTCGTTCACGCTCTCTTTTCTTTTGTTGGGAGCTACCCGGCATAGTCGATCGGCCCGGCGATTATTAATGCGACGGCGTAAGCGTATAGATTAATTATTAAACCGGCGCAAATTGCTTTGTAATTATTGCACGGCTGTCTACTCGCATTGAACGCGTGGAAATTAGGCCCTCCGCCCCAAAATTTTGAAATGGATTTGCTGTCCCATAGCAACGAACCGGACAACCAATGCCCTTTGGAATGCGCTATACACAAAGCACACCTTGTACAATAAACACCTATAAGCCATACTGTGGTTAAGAAACACCTCTGACCTTCGTATGGCATATAAAATCACGTGGTCTTACCGCACAAAAAGGTGTCAGTTTTGTGTCTTGAAGTGAGGTACTTATTTCAGTGCGTACTGACCTATATACGTTCTGAAGACTATAGTGCCTCTCCTGCACATTAATTGGATACAAAACGACGATAAATGTATGCTATGTAGATAGTTGTACTTGTTTCTACTAAAGGCGTGTGTCGACGAATTTTCTGAAGTAGTGTTCAAACGCCTTGAAAATCGCCATTTTTGTTGGTTATTTCGCGCGTACTTATTGCCTGGGGCAGAAGGTAGGGTCATATGGAAGGGTAAAAAGTTATGTTTATATATCCTGTATCATGTTTTCCTGTTCTCTGAAGGGTTTGGAGCTGCAGCAAGCAGTCAACTGCCTGCATGGCATGGCTCATGCGTACACCTAGCTAACGGATGATGACGAAGACACCTCAATAAATGATGTGCACAGTTTGAAGACGTATGTGAGTGAGGATTAAATATTTTTTTTCTTCTTTTGTGGAGGGGGGACGGCAGCTAAAACTTGTGGGGAAATGCTTATTAAGTGTTCTTTGACAATGCACAGCAAATGCTTTACTTTGTCAGTAATTGCTGTGTAGGCTAAGCCAAGTCGTGTAAACTTGGCATGGATGGACTCAGCCCCCTGTTCGCCTAGGAGGCCAAATCCAACGTGCGTAGAATTAGCCCATGTAGTAGCATGATCCTCCAGGATATGCATCTTAATGGGGACTGTTGCCTCTGGGAAGGACTTCCGGAAGTACGCCATAAACTGTTCAATGGCTTGTTCTGTACAAATCAATTGTATAGTCTTGAGTTCAAATGAAATCATAAAAAATGATACTCACCTAGAGCAAAGGTTTGTGCTTCATCAATGAAATTCTGGTCGTATATGTTGTGGCAGCTAGCAAACATGCAAAATGTATTGACCAGAATGTCGGTACGCTGTTGTAGCTCTACAACGCGATGGGGCAATCTGTTTTGTGCAGTTTGAACCAGTGACTTGCACAGTGTCTGGATATTAGATAGCTGTAAAGTGAAGAAGTTGCATGATCACTACTTCTAAACTTAGATTTTTAGTACCTTTAGAGTCTTGTGTACATGATTGCCCACAAAGGCACCTCCAAAATATTGCTGGCGATGTACTCCTATGGACTGCAGTGCAGAGTCCAGCTCCTTAACAAAGGGGCCGTCTTTGATCGAAAATCCCTTCTTCACTGTGGCTGTGCAGTTGGCTACATCTGTTTCCTAGTGTGATTGGTGTGTCAATACACATTTTATACTGCATGCATGGCTTACAAGTTGTTTGAGAGATTTCATCTTGTCTTCACATTGCTTGAAGAAATCCACAGTGACTGGATCATTCTCCCCAACAACTAGTGATACATATGTTGCCATTTGCTGCGACAAATCATATGACTCCTGGGCTTGCTCCAACTCTGCTTGTAGCTTCCGAAGCCTTTGCAGCTCATGGCTGTAATTGGAGAAGCTGAAGTGGGCATCGTCTCTTGAGTGCAGAGCCAGCTCAAGGTCAAGGGTATGACACTCGTCTTCAAGCAACCCATAAATCTTGGTAAAGATGCCCAAAGTGATGTGAAGACCAGGTGGGCATACCTAGCGTGTATGTGTGCGTGTGCATGTGCATGATCATACAAAACAGTTTTTGGCAAATTCATTTATACTTACTTGTGAAATGGGGATGTTGAAAATAGGCTCTGAAATGCAGTTATAGAAGTGTTGTGCTTGTTTCTTGCCAACCCCTGAAGCAATGTAGTGCTGATGGTCAGCACTGATAGTTTCAAATGTTCTGGGTGGAGCTGGTCCTCTGACTGAGAGAGGTGTTACTAAGTGCTGATGGTGGGCCAAGCAATACAAACATGGGTAGCATCCTATAAGAAAGGTGCAATGTTTGTACACTTTGTTTAGCACCTATGCAAATAGTCACATACCACTTGCTCCTGACAGCCCGTACATTCTAGTAATGAACTCGTAGTCTCCACACATGAACAGCCTGAGTGTGTATTGCCTGTAGGTTGAATGTTCATTTTAAAAATCATTTGATATTAACTACTGTTCTTACCTCCATTTCATTCCTTGCAGATGTGCTACTTGATCTTTATAGCGGTCAAGTGCTATGTGGAGGTTGGTAACAGTGTCGCCCGCTTCAAAGCAGCAAAACACGCAGGTGTTGTGGACTGAATTAGGCGCTGGAACATTTACAATCTGAAAGTTCATCTTGAACGAACCGCCTCCTTTGTCCCCTCCTATTTTTAACCACACCTCACTGGCAGGGATGACCCCATCATGCCAGGTAAGCCGTCCTGTCCTACATAGGGTTAAAATTATTTTGCAAGGTTTATGCCTTGACCTCCTAATTAACCTTTCATTCTCTTCCAAGAGGTCAACAACCTTCTGAACCAGATCTGGAATATAAACCAGAGGAGCTCCCCTAAGCTCTTCACCACCAGAAGGATGAGGAAATGAGAATAGAGCCATCTCTCCTTTTAAGTTGTCGCCCACAATTTGCCTGCAAATGTTGCGCATCCGCTGCTCCCCAGCTAGAGATACTCCTGACACTTTCAGCCACCTAGACAAGTAATGCATATGTAGGTTATTTTTTTCGTTTTTGTGTAATGCTTTACCGTCTAAGTTGTCTCAAACCGTTCCAGGGAATAGCCATGCCGACTTTTATGGCCAATACTTGGACAGAGTCGATTGCAATGTTTGTGATGCCTGCCTTCTGCAATAGAGACATCCTCTCTTCATCACTCAGAGTGAGTACCTCCTCCTCCATCAGGGCAGATGGCTCTCCTCCACTGACGATGCTTCTGGCTGTGTGCATCTCTGCACGCCTCGTCTTCACAGTCTTGGAGCAAGCAGCTGAGGTCAGGTGGCGGGCTTTGGTCACATGCATGAATGTCATTGGCTACAAGGTATGGTTTACATGTAGTGTGTCATAACAATGTAAGTGAGATTGAATACACTTAACTGTTCCTCCTGTAGGCAGTTGTATTATGCCTGCTTGATCGGGGCTGGTGGAGATGGCCCTCTTCAGCAGTGCGGCTGCTTCTCTCTCCTCACCAGCAGTGAGATATTGTGTGCACTCGTGCCCATCGTAACAGCCAGCCTTCATATCCCTGTGGCACTCCACACATTGTACCAGTACATCCTTCAACAAGAGCAATACAGCATTTGGTGCTGGTCTTATCTCTGTGGGTACCAAGGAGCTATCCTCCGAGCAGCAAGGACACACTGGGGTTGATGCTGCTACTCGCTCCACAACACAGCTGGTACAGGCCAGCTGACGGCATGGCAGTTCAAGGGGCTGTTTGAGAATGTTTGAACACACCACACACTTCAACTCCTTCAGGACAGTGGCACTGTTTTGGCCTGCCAGTGGTGGGTATGGCTCACTTGAGAAGATTGGAGGAGGGGCAATCTTCCAAAGATGGGCAATTAACATGTTCGGTGTGAGGCCAGGTTGACGACCTCTGCCAACTGTATGCTTCCTAACTGGACCTTTTGCATTGAAACTGAAATGCTCACACACCTGTGGTATGATTTATACTGATGATGTTGCATAAAAGCATATACATGTAGTATGTACCTTACACCCTTCATTGGTATGTGCTTCCCATACAAATGGTGTCAGGGCACACCTGTGGTGCACTCCTCCTACCCTGGCACTGATGATCCTCTGCATTGTATGTTTACAGCAATGGCAGAAGTGTTCAGGGTACACTTGAGCATTATCAGTATTGGTGTTAATAGCAAAGGCAATTTGCAAATCAGCTGCAAATGCTTTGCATTCGTGGATCTCCTTTTTATGCTTCCTTGTCATCAGCCTTTGTCCACATACTCTGCAGTGCAGCGGCAGTTGTTTAATGTGGTAGTCCATTCAGCTTGTAATATAACCTATG